>JASANG010001367.1:0-225851 GCA_030248215.1 Enoplolaimus lenunculus
TTTACTCACGCCGATTCCAAAACACGCAACAACCTCGTCTGGATGCACTTAATTGGATGCTACAGTGACAAATTATGTTGAAGGATCAGGTATTTGCAATAAAATTTCGAAAGCACCAACTGCCCAAATTCGAATCAGCATTAGTTTACACACTTCAAGTAACAAAACTTTACTTCGATTGACAATAAATAGTTCACAAATACCGAAAATTACTAGGTACAACATATATGTACTTATGAACAGTGCTGTTGGTTGGAAAAAATTACCGGATAAAATGTTTTTGTTTCATTTTTTACAAGGGGAGGGGTGGAAAAAAATGGAAACATATTAAGCGATTGTTAAATATAAATTGCAACTAAATATGACATAAAATAACGTTTTTAGATGACATGTAACTAATTTACATGCAGCACATTAATAGTGAACGTGTGCATATGTCCACCAGGACAGGTCATTATATGTCCGAAAAGACCACAAATTTCAGCATATGAATATAGAAATGGATTTCAGAATTGAATCATAGCCACGAGATTTGATGCAAAACTACTTTTTCTGGAAAAAACAACCCTACTTATTAAACAAGAAAAATACACAAGTGAAAATTCTTGCAAAACACATTTAGCACTTAAAACTTGCCATTGTAGTTAAGTTTTATTTGAACAGATTCTGTGAGTTCCATCATGTTTTTGTGATGCTATCTTTGGAAATAAGATGATACTAAAACTGCCGCAGAGCACGGTATAAACCGGTTTCTCATCTACGCTCATCATGACCAAGACCTTGTCAGGAAAAAATTCTTCGAAAGTGTTAAATTCTATGATGTTAACAAAAATTTCCTACCGATTTTAGAAACTTTTTGTTCTTTATCATTTCTGCGTTGAGTAAATCGTTAATCATAGAGAATTATCTTCCTACATTTTATCAGGCCATTAAACATGTATTGGATAATAATAACCGATACCAAACAATAGCGAAACCCTGTATCAGAGACGCAAATTAGTGGAAACACGTTGTTGTTATTGTTGTTTTCTAGCGACGCGATGCTGAATCGTACGTGATTAGATGCAATCCCAGGCACACAAAGGAATTGATGTGCGTGTTTGGTTTGCAAAATTCTTTTCATCACTTGATCTCTTCCCAGTAGTTGGTAAACGCTGTTGCGTAAACATTGAAAGTCCGCAAAAATGTTAAGTTTCCTTTGCTTCGACGCATGATAGTGTTACATGAAGTTCTGCCTACCTCTGGAAGGAACCTGATGCGGGGAGGTTTGCATAGTATGGCCACTGTTTTCGCGCATTCGCTTTCGTGGAACCGGTTCTGGACCATCTGACATCTAGATAAAACCAAAACATTGTTGCTGAATTGATGCAGAATTTGTACTGTCATAGTTACATGCTTAGTTACATTGTAGCAATGCTTCAAACTCGCCGAATACTAAATGTTACCTATTACTTCTAACATATTGATTTATCAGATCCAAAATATTGATGCGCGTGATAAAGCAGAACCTCAAACCTAGCTAAACATCGCTCTCCGTTAAACGTCTGCTACAAATTTAGTCTAAAATGACTTATACATTACATTGCTTGTCTATAAATAAACGAAATATCATTATTATTCAGAAAAACGGTATTCAAGTATGAATAAATTACCACTCTTTTTGATACGACCACGACACTGAATATTTTTTCCTACTTACCTGTATTTTTGCTTTTGTCTACAACGTATTGTCCAAAAATAAAAAAAACAACATACCACTCTATGTACCGGCACAGGAGCCGCCACTGGGGAATACAACACGCTAGCGCTAGCAGGAGAATTGTTGGCAGTCGACGACGATACATGAATTTTCTGCTCGTCCTTGTGTAGAACTTTCTTCAACTCAGCAAAGAGTTCGTGTTTGTCCTGTTTCAGCTTCTCCAGCTGCTTTTCGAGCTTTAGTATCTGTAATAAGTTTACAAATTTGCTTTTTGAAGTAACAAAAAATGCGTAGCAGCCACAAAATATATTAAACAGATAAAAAATAGCATAGTAAGCTTTAAGCCTTCGATAGGCCTTAAAGTCACGCTTAGTATTTGAGACATTTCCTATACATTGGCGTTGCAGCCAACCCTAAGAAGCGGTCAAGTAACCCAGCCCAAGTTGGACCAATAATATTTATTTCTATAATAACAAAGTTGGTTCTGTCCTGCACGCTTCTGTGAAGCATGATCTTTATGGTTATCTGGTTCCATACGAGACAAACAACATCACACCGGCCTTTTTCTTTCTTCTGACGAGAATTGGTACACAACTCTAAACTACATTATATATACCATTCATGCACCCACACATTCTTAGAAATGTAACAAAGCTGTGCACCTGCTCTTTCGTTTGTTCAAGAGTTAGTGTGTCTTGCTTCTTTTTCTTCTCACGTTCTTTAATTTGCTGTTCTAAAAGATTCGTTTGGGCTTCCCCTAAAAAGTTAGTTACAAATTGGCTTGCAGCAGTTGAAAAGTGAATTCAGACAGAAACAAACTGTGCATAGACTGTTGATAAATGTTGAACTTAGCAAAACACTTTATGTTTTTGCTCTCTACGCTTTCTTATACAAATATAAGTTTAATTTTTTCAATCTAGCTCTGGTGTTATGCGTACAAATCCGGTAAGCATCCTACGTATTGCCATCTTGTCTAGTGTCTCTAAATGCGTGCTTATAACGGTATAGATATTAAATCTTCTTTTCGGTTTATTACAATTTTGCTACACACATTCCATTATGGGCATTTGCATCGCAGACATAGGACAAAAGAACTCTAATTGCCAGGGTTCCACCAGGAACTAAGTTTTGCCGGAACAGTAACAGGTATTGCATTTCTTTGCAGGAACCGGAACTGGAACCGGAATTTGAAATTGTCGTCACCAAATTACTGTTGGGTTTTAAAAAAATTACCAAAAAATGGCATAAACAAAATTTCAACTATCTCATCAGCAAATTGAAGAAACATTCATATTGCAAAAATATTACTTCAATGAAAATGTTTCCAATATTGTAATGATTATGAATAATTTGCCACAGAACCGTAAAAAGTCCGGTTCCTGCATCTTTGAATGCAATCTAGATCCTCAGCTTTTGAACGCCGACCTTCTGAGCTGGACGGAGGGTGATGGGCTCTGCTGCCGATTCTTGCCGCTGAACGTTGTTGGCAAGATCAACAATCTCTGTGAGATTTCTCTGCCGCAGGTTGGTCATCGGTCGATTTGACACCGGGTGTCACGCATCAGTAGAGTTAGAAACAAATTTCAATTTCGTTGATTTTGGAAATTATTTCCCTCCCAACTGGATACTTGAGTTTAAATTGGCAGATTAGATTAGATAACGGTTAGGTGGATATAACTCTAATAAGCTCTGGCGTAGACAAATCAGAAATTGCCGGTTGCGACATCATGCAACCTTACCACATGGCACATAATCATATAAAACTTAGGATTGGTTAGTATAAAACGTATATACGTACATACGAATGCGTTAAAAACACATAACTTGGTGTATCAATCTACATTTAACTTTATTCTTCCTGTGTCAATGATACACTTATAAATTTGCTGTGTGTCAAGGAAACTGAGGTCTGCTATTGTATGGGCTTAGAATTGGTTCTGCTTCGGTTATTTCATTCCAATTAAGAATTGCCTAATCCGAGTAATGGTTAACTTTTGAGTTGTTTATATCAGTTCGGTTACTGGTTTAGAACATCGGATTACTCTGTAAGTTGGCATAATTTTTGTGTTTATTTGTATCGGTTTTGTGTCTTGCTCGTGTTTACTTGTTCACATCTTCTGCATTAAACCTTGACCGGTCTGCAATCTATCGTAGCGGGTTCGGCGGCCTTCAGAGTTGGAAACTATAGAGTTAAAGAATGGATAAGACTGGAATTGGATAAAACCACCAAGTCCTCTGGCTTCCCAGAACCATGTTCTCCATTATATCAATGAGAAACAATCCAAATAACATTATGCATTAAATTCGTAAAGTCGTCAGGTCATCGCTGTTTTTATTTCATGATTCATTAAGGAACTAAAAGTTTAAACGATTAAAAGATATAAGTATACAATCCGGGAGGGGTTGTATAACTATATATAAACCATTTTATAAAATATAGCTTGTTGCATTGCATGTGTAATGCATATTCCGTTAAAAACATGGTAATTACTTTGTCGTCTACGCTGCCTTTCTCGGATAATATAAAGCTTAAGAACGGGAGAAATTTTCTGTTTGATATCGGACGATTTTGTTGCTACCAAACTCGAAGTATTTGTAGCCGTTGTTGTTACAGCCGAAGTAGCTGTAGGCGATTGGTTTACTGCGGATGTTGAAGCCACTGACTGTTCATCGGCAGACATGATTTATTGTATATGTTTAGGGAATCAATTGCAGAACGATGCGTAGCGCACGTATATACGAGTAAGAATAAGAATGTGAGACGTGCTTGCCCGTTATATATGCACCATTAAGAATGTGAGACGCGCTTGCCCGTTATATATGCACCTGAAACATACGTAGTGCAGTGCATCTAATATCCGACCGAAGCTTGATAATTATATAATTCAAATCAAGTCGTTATTAGGTTTTCCATCGTTACTGTAACCCAATAAAGATGGTGAACACACGGACACCTGCGAACATTTACATTACCTGTACGACAGAAAAAATATTTATAAGTAAATTAATCAGTCCCATGGTAGTTGGCCTTAAAATTGGCTTAAATTGGGTCATGTAAGCATGTGAGACATGCTTGTCTGTTAGAAGCATTTGCAATATAGATATTGCAGTGCACTGTATGTATGCTAGCGCGCAGCATACGATCAACATAGTCGACCATACAAAGGGCGGAGAAAGCTACGTGGCGCAGTGGTAGAGCGCTTGCCCTGTCAGTCTGGTTAGGAACCGGGACATCAGACCTTTAACTAAGCAGCTTGAAACGCGGGTTGCAGGTGGTTTCGAACTAGCGGCCTTCCGCGTGTCAGGTAGATGCTGTTACTATTGTGCCACGCTACCGCCTGTCCAACTGCTTTTATTGTCGACTATATATGTCGACTGTATACTGCCAGCAAGCATACTATACAATGTCCAGGACAAGTATGTCTACCAGGGTGCATCCGGATACCAAAAACTGGCAGAGTCGGACCCGGATAATCTAGTATCCGGCCAGAGCCGCATAATGAATCAAATTTAGTACTAGATTGCATTCAGATATCAGAACGTAGCTCCCAAATTTTGCTTCCGCGGCTTAAGGTATCCAAAGTGTTTACGTGACAATGCTTAACATCTCATACCGATGCATTTTTAACACTTTAACAACGACTCCTATAATATTATTCTATGTTTTTGTAGCGTTGTGTTCAGTTGCAATATTCACTTAGCTCATGTTCCCTTTAAAGGAATCCAGTTTTCTGTCGGTCAAAGGTTTCTAAGATAAGGAATGGGAGTCAGGGTCTCAGACTGAGCAAGTCAAGGTATTTGGCAAATCTCGGTTTCTTGAGTCTCGTTCGTTTGAAACCGACTCTTGAAATAATTTCTTTTGAAAATTTCACGTTTTTCGGTGGTGACCAAAAGTTGACGGAGACCGAGACTTTTCATTTTCGGTCTCAGCCCATCCCTTCCTCGGAAACAAGCTATTATTTTTGCTTATTTATAGACCATTTTTACGCTCAATTTAGGCTTAGCTTTAGGAATAATCCACATTCGAAAATCTACATTACATGTGTGACACAAAAAATTGGGGATGTGCCGATTAATCGACATCGGCAATAGTCGGCACTTTTCGTGAGTACCGGCATCGGCGTAGGCACTGCAACAAAACTGCAGATTCTTTTATGATACTTGTTGCACACAGGTCAGAAAAACTGTGATATATCTGTTTTACGTTTGTGTTTGAAAAAAGTAACTAAAACGAACCGATCTTAAAAACCTATAATCGTTTATAATGTAATGTAGTACCCTATTTGTTAATTAAGCATGGTGTACTAAAGTTGGAATCGGCATCTGTTCGGCATCGACAAAATTTCAAAATAAGAATCGGCATCAGTATCGGCAAAAATTTTGGTATCGGCACATACCTAGAAAAAATATGTAAGCCAGTCATGCGGGGTTCACGTTATGAATGGTGCAGCTGGGTCACGTTTTGTCACGTTCTATATATCGGGACATTTTGTCTGTGATGTAACCCAATATGATATTCCAAAACAGTGGTTGCCGGCTAACATCACGTATCGGTCACGTTTTGTCTTTCAATATCATATGATATTCCCTACATTGTCTCTCGATATCATATGATCGTTTTAAAAATGTCTACTGAGTCAGTTGCATAACTAGGTTTTGCGTACGGGGTAATATCATATGATCATAACAGACATGTGCCGCTAGTATCATATTATATTACGAAACAATGTAAATAACAAAACGGCCAATGTAAAGAACAGGGCCGGAACAGTATTAGAAGCATATTTCTAAACCTAAGCCTAAGTAAACGTAAGAATGAGCATATTGCTAAGCCAAAGCCTAAGCCATGTAAAAAATTAGGTTAATGCTTAAGGTTATTCTTTTCAAGTCCCATGGATAAACTTTCCGCCCCTGATTTTTACATTTGCCTAGAAAACTGATAATATGGCGGGAAAATTAAATTTTGGCAGAAAAATTAAAAATTCGACGGGAAAATTTCATATCATAGATGCTGTTAATTTAAAATATCATATGATATTCCTAATGTCTGGTTGTGCCACATGACATTCGAACACCTGTGTGTTGAGACAACTTGTGTATCCGTGCTTTGCATAGCAATATCACATGATATTCGACTTTTGTATGTCCGTATCATATGATGGTAACAAAAATTTAAGTTTATATATTTTTTGAAGTTTTTAAAAATAATATCCGGCAAGTTAAAATACCGGAGCCGGATGTCGATTTTTGCCGAAGCCGGATATCTGGTGCACCCTGGTACATAAAGTGCTAATTTTGTCATTCTGCGCGAAACTCTCACTTATCCTGTATTTACTTTTTGCCGCACTGAAAAACCTTACAACGTAAAGATTGACACCTAGCTAAGTTGTTTCTTAAGAGTAAACAAACAGTGAAATGATTCTGATTCAATTTAGCGCGTAAATTGTTTATACTTACAAGCCAGGTGGAAAATTTTCCAGAAGGGCCAAACATTTTTACAGCGCGGAGGATCCCCATGGTCCTCCTTTGATATGAACCTGTGTCGAGAGTTTGGATCATCCATGTTATAATGTTCACTTTAGATCAAGAAATGTACCTCATTTTTTAAACCCCTCTGTTAATACCCGTTTTGTGTGCGTAACGTTTTATGTATCCACCTTCACAGATCATCTGACAACCCGGAAGACAAACAAAACTTTCATAACAGGTGCGTCACTCAGAGAGTTCGTTTGGGACATTAATGTGTTTTCGAACTATAATTTGTCGAGATCTGTCAAAACGAGAGGCCAAAACAAATTCTGACAACAAGCTACAAATTTGTATTGCTAACATGTTAGCCGATTCGAAACAGTATTAATATGTTTAAAGACACTCATTAAGAATTTTTTCAATAAAGATACTCAGTAAGAATTTTTTCAATAAAGATACTCAGTAAGAATTTCTTCATTAACCCTTTTTCACATGAGAAATTTCAAGGTGAGATTCGAACCCCAGTCTCCCGATGAGAGGCGTTTACGATAACACTGAGCCATAGGAGCTTGACACTGGAGCCCGAAAAGGCTCTCACGTGTTGTGGAGATTTTACAGTGCACATGTATGTTATAAATGTTAAACACTGCTCACAGTGTGTGTATTGCTCGTACATTATTGTATTTAGGTGCTCATAGTATACTCTATGAGCGAAAGGGTTAAAATTTTATATCGCGTCTATTTTCGTGAGTTAACAAGTTTTCTTCGCCTTGGTTGCACTCCGACTCCTGTTTTGTTACAAAGCAACGATTGTATTAACTCTCTCAATACGACGGTCGCGATCGGGTACTCTAAATCGTTGGGTTTTCTGTGTATAATGTACAAAGACATCAGAAGGGTGTAATCGGAGGTAAAGGATAACAGAGCTTAGGGTCGGTCAGCTAAAATTTAAAGGTTCGGGAGCCGAAGAAAGAGAAGAAGCCAATTTTTGTTAAAAAATGTTTAATTTGCTAAATATTAGGAGTGAAAAATGATGTCAAACAAGCAGACCCAAAACGATCAGGGAGACGGGTGGGACCATTTTCGCAATGGCGTACCGAGAAACTTGGTTCGTTTATTTTAAACATAAATCCAATACTATCCGTGGTATGCACATAAAACCTGTATGAAGCTACTTTGATTTCCGCACAAAATTAAACAAATTGCATTCTACGAGCAATTATCAAATGCGTTGCTTTTGTAAGGTTTTATACCGTCGGATGATTCTTCGAAATGGATAAATATTGAAATAACTAAGGCAGGCAACAGATATTAAAAACGAACATTGAACATAATAGTGCAAAAATATGGCTCAATAATCCTGCGAGTACGTTTCATGTACGTATTTTTATCCAGTCTTTAAGTTTCGTCAAAAATGGTAAGTATCTAATGTCAGTATGATAGGTTCGAGCAAAAAATGCTGCAAATGAAAACGGACATATAAAACAGAATGCTATGTACCGTAATGACCCGAAGAGAGGGGACTGATATTTTATTTGGAATTTCCATAGGGTACCCCTGTTATTCGGTGACAGACTGTTATTTTAATTCGCCCCGCCGCCTTTCGTTACTATCCGGTATTGAAACTATCCGTTGAATAAAATGATTTATGCGTTGCAAAAATGTGTTCCTTTAGCCTAAGCCTAAGCAAAAAAATGTAATCTAGAATCTAAAGCTACTATTTTATAGACCCACCCGAAACCTGGACGCCCCTTAAAGTAACATGGGCCAAGCGAAGCAGACACTAAAACACAAAAAATTTCATTTAACTGAAACTGCTGGGCTTGACTCTCTCAAAATCTTCCCTAACCGGAGATTGATTTTCTGACGGAGCCGGATGATCTCCAGTTGTACCCTGATTAAGTATATACGTCGCGTTCGAAAGGTTGCCGTAGCGAGAGCAAACTGCACTAAAGCAATTCATCTTCACATTCGTACTATTCACAATTTTGAAAAATAATCCAGCCTGTCCGTAAAAAGATTTATTACACAGTATGGTACGGACGGCGACATCCTTGTCTATTTCGCTCAAGTCAATTGAATTCATAACCATTTTTATTGCTACTATTATGTAACAAAACATAAACAATCTACTTAACAAGAAAACAATAAAAGAACATACACACCTAGAGTCAACTCCTTGCGTCGGAGAACCAGCTTCATTTACAACACATTAAATCATTATACTAAAATTTTAGCCGAATCAGTCATAAATTATACTAAACGTTCGTATAAAAGACGTGCGTACCCAAGCTTAACTTATGTGCTTTAATACAATTCAACCATAAGTTTGCCACGGCTTCAGCCAAAATCGACCTTCAGGCCTTCACGAAAATTTTGTTGCGGATGCGGCTGCTCTACAATCCAAGACGTACGGTTTAGTGTTCCGGTGCTCTTACTAAGGTACGCAGCCATACAAACATTTCGCTGCAATGCCTTTATACACTGTAAGTTTGGTACTACAAGATACGTACTTATACGAACACGCTACGAAACCCTATACCTAAAGCTAGCGAGCATGTTTCATATTTGAAAAACGACCCCGCTAAACAATTCTAGTTACGCATACCATACATATAGAGCACTTCACGAAATTGTTTCGCCGTGGACGACTGGTATAAAATGCTCAAAAGACTTAGTCCAATAAAACTGTAACTGCGACGCACCAGTGGTATACCAGTGTAGATGAACTCTTAATAAAACTCCACAAAAGCAATAAAATTTCTCCAATTCCCTAAAATCTTAATTTTTGAAACAACCATCGATTTTTGCCTTCTTTGTACCGCGCTTCAAATTTCGATCTCACATGAACACGTGCTTTTCTCTTGAGTCCAGGATCGCGGAAACATTTTTTGTTTACGATTTCCTCATCAAAATCAATGTCAACCGAATATCGCGTTGGCATCATATGATTGTAATTGTACACACGCACAAAAGGTTTCAGTTTGTTGCGTCTCGCTATACGCTTTTTCAACATACCTGTATATTTATATATGTACTATATACATTCAGGGTACAACCAAAATTGAAAAATACCCGAGCCTAAGGTCAACAAAACTTGCCGGAGGCGGAGGAGAGACGAAATTAAGTAGTTAAAGGTATGTTTGATTCGCTAATTTTAGCGAATATCTGTAACAGAGCTGTACTACCCGCAGGCATAACGCAGGTACGGGTAAGAAACTTTTGGCGGTTTTGTTAACATTCAAACAAAATGAATGACGTCATCATTATTAACGATATATTAAATTATGTAAAAACAGCTGGCTTTATATGCTACCGTAAAATCGCTTTCCTCTAATAAGAGCAAGGTTAAACAGTGTGAAAATAAAGTAAACGCTCAAGTGGTCAGCGCTTCACTTATAAAGAAAATACATTACTCTACACAGCAAAAAGCAAAGTTCGTGAGTCTGTCTATAACATATCTCCGAAGCAAAGGCTCATGGAACTTTCCAAGACGGCAGAGGTCATATGGGCAAAGATGTAAAGGCATACCACCAGCGACACAGCATAAAGATATTTTTGGGACGATATATACAACGAAATTTGAAATTATGTTAAATCATATCTGAAGTGCCAACAAGCCAATCCCATTTGATTCAGCAAAGCGAAATCAGGGATGCATTCTATTCCTATCAGGTCCCCGTGGCATCACATTGCAATAGACCTTGTGACAATGCACAGAAAATACGTTTTATTGCAAAACCTCAAGAAAAATGAAACTGGAATGAAAATTTATGCTATTTCTTTACTTTCTGAAGTATTTTGAACTTTGCGTTTAGAATATCATGAAAACAGTTCAATTTTTAAGGGGGAAAATGCCAACGTAAAATCCGTACGTGGAACATTAAATTTTGTCACAACCAGTTGAATTCTTCCGGGGAAACATGCCAAGCAGGAATCTTTACGGAGGGCGAAAACCCTATGCGGAAAAGTCAAACAATGACTAAAATAAGTTTTAGTGTAAGTTTTCCGGGGAGGATGCAAAGCTAGTAATTTTTCCGCGGGGCGAAATCCCAACGGGAAAAATTAAACTATAAAACACCGGAACCTCCGGCAGAAATTACACGGAACCGGAGGTCCATTTTCTGCCATAAAGATTTATTGTAACATATGTGCTAACGAAACTGGTCCTGAAGCCAACCGCCGAAACAACTACACTGCACTAAACTGTAGCATACTTACCCCGCACAACTTTTCGTGGGTATCGGTCAATCCCAGCAACCAATGCATGCGCATATGGATGATCCGAAGTTCCAACGTCGTCATGCGTCACAATGACAGCTTTGTGTCCAGCAAACTTGCCGCTCAGGATTAACACAACTTTGCCACGTTTCAAAATGCCTTTCATGGCTGGGTATTAAGAGCTGTGCTCGCAATTATTTTTATAATTTTTAATAAACTGAAAACAGCAGTTGAAAGCAGCTTCAACACAGGCGTTTCCCCAAGGTGTAACAGGACAGAAAATAACGCTGTGTTCCAAGGTGCAACAAGACAGTGGAAGTAATGCTGTTCTCCAATGGGTAATAGAACAGTGAAAACGCTGTTCACAAAGGGTGACAGGACAGTGACAGTAAAGCTGTTCTCCAAGGGGTAACAGGACAGTGTAAGTAACGCTGTTCTCCAAGGGGTAGCAGGACAGTGTAGGTAACGCTGTTCTCCTAGGGGTAACAGGACAGTGGAAGAACGCTGTTCTCTAAGGGGTAACAGGACAGTGTAGGTAACGCTGTTCTCCTAGGAATAACAGAACAGTGGAAGAAACTCTGTTCTCCAAGGGGTAACAGGACAATGTAGGTAAAGCTGTTCTCCTAGGGGTAACAGGACAATGGAAGAAACGCTGTTCTCCAGGGGAAAACAAAACAGTGAAAGTAACGAGAATAGATAGCGATCAGAAAACCGGGGCGATTGAGGTTTTTCAATTCACGGTTATCATCCACCCCCTGAATATTGGGCAAAGCTAAAGAATTTGAAACCTAGTTGCTCACGAATCCATACGTAAATAATGAATATACACTGTTTCACATAGAAATTTAATAAAAGATTTATTGATAAACAAGCGTATTCGATACTCGTTGATGAATACACACATACAAGCAAAACCATAATTCCTGGTAGGTAAAAACCAACAAGACTATGTCATCGGATTCTGTGAATGGCTAAGGGGAGGGTGTCTTAACAGAAAGCTAGCAAATACTTTCACATACGTTTGAACACCTTTAGATTGTTACAGACAAAATACACTTTCTCTGAAACTTTGTCAGGAAAACAAAATATTAACTGTGGGACAGCCCATCTTACAAGTAAAATGTTTGTATACGATAAGTTAACTAAGCGAAAACTTGACGAAAACCTGCGTTATGAACTCCTACTCAATTGCTTGCACGGATATAAAAGAATCCCCTTTAGACGAAGGTTTAAACCCCAAGTTTTAGAATAATAACGATATCCGCTTACCACTGTGTCAGTAATACACGAGGAAAGTACGCTGATATTAAAGTAATATGCAGTGAAGTTTACATTGTTTACAGTAAGCTAACATAAGTAGCCGTGTTCATGATATGTGCTCTGAATGGCGTACTGGTAGCTGAAGTAACGTGTATCCGAAATTATAAAATCATTGACATCTTTCAAAACACACCATAATCCACTTCATTTATTCAAGTTTCATTATTGTTTATTTTTTGTTATACCGGGTAACTCTTTACACGTCGAAGACTTGCACTCATCAACCTATTGCTCACTTTTATCTACCTTCACCGTTGAACTAGTAACATCCTCCTAGCTATAGGCTACCACACTAGTCGGGTCCACAGCTGCTGTTTTACTTTAAGCTTCCATATTCGAATTAGTGGCTTCTGTTTTGTTTTCGGCAACTGGAACCTTACTTGCCTCACTTCCTTGACGCCGCTGAACAGCTTTGCGCCTACGGCGCTGTCGTTTACTCAACCGGCCAGTAGGTTGCTTCTCGGCCATTTGTTGTGGTGCCCCTTTCGGCTGAGATACACGACTTACGCGATCGGCATTCTTTACGTCAGTGACTGGCGAGTTCACGTGCTCGACGTTCGAAATTTCCACCGACATAACGGTAGATAATTGAGTTGTCCCCAGCCTATAAGTGGCCTCAGGCACAGGTGGTTTCCAGTAGCACTGAATAGGTCGTCGAAACCCTGAAATATCAAAAACACATATATGTAGATAGTTATCAGAGACACCGCTAAAATTAAGATTGCGCTAATATGTAGTAGCTTAATAATGTATAAACTTACGTTATATGCGTTTAAGCTTATGCTCAAGGAAAGCACAAGACAAGTTTTCAACCGCAATCTTTCAAAACAATAGGCATTTCATTTCTGCTCAATTTGCTTTATTAACCACCATTATATTGATTTAGGGAATGACAATTCGGTTGCCTATAAATAAACCCACATGTCTTTTAATGTCGGTAAAGTATATACCATTACAAATATTAATACCGTTAGGTCAATTTTCTTACCTTTCGACTTATTGAAAGGCAAACCTGCTAGTTCGTATAAACCAAATCCGACCTCGGGGGAAGTCAGGTAATCTTTGAACTTTTCCGGCCGCATCTCGATCGATTTATAATGCTCATCTGATTGCTCCTATAAAAATAAAATTAAAAAACAAAATATATGAAAATCTCAATTTATTGTCATAAGTACTTGGAATTTTTACCCGTAAGCCCAAATGTCATAAGCAGCTATCAAAAGTTGGTAATTGGACTTAAACTCTGAAGTATACTTACAGTAGCAATACGTTTTTTGTACGTTTCAAACGGCTGGGGTTCGACAATCATGACACCACCGGGTCGTAATTCAGCGAATGCTCGACGAAAAACGCGTTTAAGACCGGAATCCCCCCAATTTAAATGGATCCATTTCGTAATGCTGAGCAGCAGAATGACGTCGTATTTTTCTGTACACATGGCCAATGCATCGTCATAAGTCAACACGTAATTGCCCTAAACAGAAAAACAACAATCAAGTATTTCAAATCCAATTAGAATTACGAACTCAAACATAATTTCAACTAACAAAGCAACGAAGAAGTGTAAACTGACCACCTTGCTAAAATTGTTGAAACAAAATACTACGTAAAGTAGTACTATGGCAGTTGTAGAAGATTCAAAACAGTAAGCTTTAGACAATAAATCAAGGCAAACCAACCCTTGTGCTTCTGACTATAAAACTACTCACCTAACGAAACCAACTTTGCTTACAGAGAACGGAATACGGCTTACTCAGAAAATCACTCATAACTAACGAAAACTGACTGGTCTAGCAGTTAGCTATCTATGCACAACCAAAGAGCAAACAACTTCACTAAATCACTACCACATGCTAAACGTGTAAATTAATAAATAAATGCTATAAAACACAATTTTGTAGAAATGATCGCCGCAAAAACTAACCGTCACAAATGAAATGTTGTTCGGGAACTTCCCAGTACATCCAGACGTTGACGGCGCAGCCAGTGGACCAAACATCTTTCCGAACCCGCTTGAAAACTTTTGAGAAATTAGACCCGTTTTTTGCAACTTAAAAAATGGATTAGTAACGATTTATCTCTACACATATAGTATTAATAATAGGGATGTGCCGATACCAAATTTTTTGCAGAAACCGATGCTGAAAATATTATGCCGATGATGATATCAATTCAAATTTTAATACACGATGCTTAAAGAATAGATAGGATACAACCAGGCACAATTCGGTTCCGGTATTTTTTCCCCTTCCGGTTCCGGTAAATTTTTGCCGTAATTAAAAATTCTGGTATTAAAGTTTGGTCGATGGAAGTTCAGATATTTTACTGAAAAGTGACGACAAAAATTAACTAGATTGCATAACAGTCTAGTATATAATCCTTGACAATCGCCGAAAATAAACCATTGAAGGTAGATTTCGCTTCCGTGAATTATAAAATATAAAACACAGTAGATAAGGAGAATACCTATCTCCAACTATGGTTATTTCACCAATAATATGGGAAAAAAGAAAATTAAAAGGTATTTTTCGATGACATGTATTTTTAATTTTCTGGTTCCGGTCCCGTTTAAGGTAATTTGTTAAAATTCCGGTTTTGATTTCGGTTCCGGCAAATTATAATTCCGGTTGCGCCCTGGATACAATATTACATCATTATAAACGCGAAGACTAAACACCAACTACCATACAAGATTATTAATTTTATGAGAACAGTTCATTTCAATTAACTTTTTCAAACACAAACGCAAGAGATAATAATTTCCCTGATCAAACCCATGTGCACAAAGTATCGGCAAAGAATCGGCCATTTTGATACTACCGATGCCGATACTAATAAAATGTACCGATTATTACCGATGCCGATTAATCAGCACATTCCTAATAAGTCATATATTTTGCGCAGTGAAGTTCTGTCACCTCGCACAAAATTCACTGTAATATATAACAATTTCTGTCGTGTCCAAGACTGAAAAAATAATAACCATCGGAATACAACTTCAAACATTCACATTTCGAACATATACTTTGCTGTTACGTTCCGACGCTCTGACACCGTAGCAACAATCATTTAATTTTTTCAATAATATTGGTGAAATAACCCTAGTTGTAGATAGGTATTCACTTTATCTGCTGTATTTTAGATTTTCAAAATCCACTGAAATGCAGTTACCTTTGCTGATTTATTTTCAGCGATTGGCAAGGTTTATAGACTACACGAATGAAATTATTTAATTTTTATTGCCATTTTTGGTAAATCATCTCAATTTCCACCGGCCAATCAACCGGAGTTAAACATTCCGGTGGTATTTACTTCTGGTAGTTGTTTCAAATTTGCTAATATTTAAGAAGAAAGCCTTTTTAAAGACGGTTGTTCAATTACTGGCAATAAAACTCATACAGATTAAATTAGCATAGAATAAGAACTTTGGCAATCACCGAAAATAATATATGGAAGGTAGATTCACTTCAGTGGATAAACAAAATATAAAATTCAACAGATTAAGTCAATACATATCTTCAACTAAGGTTACTTCACCATTAAACAGCAAAAAAAATAAAATGAATTTTTCGGTGGCATGTATTTTACACTTATCGGTTCCGGTAATTTTTTCAATTACGGTTTCGGCAAATTGTAATTCCAGTTGCACCCTAATATACAGTATATAGTGTATATTATATTATATATACTACACAGATTACCTCGTCATCAACAAAATATCGTACATTTTTACGAGCAACTCCAATCAATTGTGAATCAATATCAATTCCAGTGATATGCTTCGGATTGTATTGCTTTGCGATAAACAATGTTATTGCACCGATATTACAACCGACATCCAGAACAAATTTGTTCTATAATAAACGCAATGAGAATTACAAAGTCCCCCAAACTTTTGGTTGGCCCCTGGTTGACTGATGCCTTCACATTTTTGGTAGTGGGCAGAGGGTAACCAGAATCCCAGTTCCGGTAAAATTGAATTAAAAATTCCAGTATCGACATTTGGTCGGTGGAAATTAAGATAATTTACTAAAAAAGACGATAAAAATTAAATTGTTGAGCGAAGCTCGGAGTTTCGCGAAGCGTTTTATGTTTTGTACTTGGGGGTCGAAAGGTGGATGTCCGTCCGTCCGTCTGTCCGTCCGAAAAGAATCTCAGGAACGGCTGAACCGATTTTGATAAACTTTTTTTTGTTTGAAAGTCAATTATCCTGGGGTGTTAACCTCGCATTGGGGTTTTAAACTTTTAAGCCGTTTATTAGCTAGAGGCTAATTTGCATAATTAATTAAGCCTAAATTAGGACTTTCCACAATATTTCACTGATTATTACAGGTATAAGCAATCTAATTTTAGCATTAAAGGGTTTTTGGGTGCGAGGAATCTGCGTAGACTGTTTACAAACCTCCAAAACCTATAATTGAGCAGCTTGCTAATAGATAATTTGCATATTAGCATAGTTTATAAGCCTAAATTAGGACTTTTTAAAATATTTCACTAATTATTAAGGTCAGCACTAAAGGGTTTTTTGGTGCGAGGAATTTGAATAAATAGTTTACAAACAGCCAAAACCGATAATTGAATAGTTAGCTAATAGCTAATTTGCATATTAGCTAATTGACAAGACAAAATTAGGACTTTTTAAATTATTTCAATAATTATTAGGGTTTACTGAAGGTTTTTGGGTGCGAAGAATCTGAATAAATTGTTTACAAACCTCCAAAACCGATAATGGAATAGTTAGCTAATAACTAATTTGCATATTAGCTTAATTGACAAAACAAAATTAGGATTTTTTAAATTATTCCAAAAATTATTAGAATGGCTGAAGGGTTTTTGGGTGCGAGGAATCGGAGGAAATTGCATACAAACCTCTAAAACCGATAAATGAATAGTTAGCTAACAATTAATTTGCATATTACCTTAATTGCTTACGTGCGTTCGAGCTTCGCTCAATAAATGTAGTCCCACTACGACTGGTTTCAGGTAATTTTTTTCAAATTACGGTTCCGTTTCCGATAAATTGTAATTCAGGTTGCACCCTGGTAGTGGGGCAATTATGTAAACACCATGCAATATGTAAACCCTAAAAATTTAATAACGAGTTAAAAAAACTAGACGTAACTATAAGCACAAGAAAATAAAAAAACATCATCTTCGCATAGGATAAAAAATATTCAACTGTACCAGTCTCCCATGTTTTCTCAGCAGAAATAGAATAATTTGCGTTTTTCTTTCTGGAACCAAAAAAATGACGGCACCAAATCTTAGGATTAATCTTAATGCTTACCTCAAACCAGTTCATTTTCAAAAACTGCATCCGGTGATCTTCAGCACTCGATTCCAAACGTTTGCCGTAATACTGGTTATAGTTACCGTATCTGCATAAATAGAAACAACAACAACTTGTATGGAAAAATATTATTATGCACGTTCACAATAAAAAATTTAGTTTTGCCGCCTTAAACTCTAAAAGTTAATGTTAACATGTGTCAATTTTCAAAATTGCCATGCGTTAATCCTACCTTAACGAAAAAGTTGCGTTAACCCTACTCAAATTCGTGTCACAGTCCTATTCTAATAGATGTCGCAGAACATTTCTTAACACGCATTAGGGAGGACCGGGTTAATGCAATTTTTCCTTATAGTAGGTTCAAAACGCATGACAATTTCAAAATTTCACACTTGTTAAACCTACCTTATACTGTTTTCTGTGGCAAAAGTAATTTTTTATTGTGAACGATGCATTGAAACGTCTACGTATAATGTTATTCACGAGGCGGAAAAGTTTTGTTTTAACAACGATAAATTAGATAGATTTTCAAAAAGAAAAAACAGCAGTAACCTGTGCGTCAACCCAACAAAATTGACTAAAAGTATTGTGATTTTGATCATAAAAATATATGGTATAATATAGAGATGTGTTATATTTAGTAATAAATATCCGATAATGCAGAATATCGAAATCGTGTGTCGATTTTTTGCCTAAGCCAAATATCTGGCTCAACTCTAAATCTAAAATTCTAATACCTACCTAGCAATTCGTTCATTTTAAACAGTACAACGTGAATAATGTCGCAGCAGTTTTTAGCGCATGAATTAAATCAGGTTAGAGCATGATCATGTCAAAAAGCCAAAATTCATGAAACACGCTTGAACTGGAATATTTCACAATCTGTATATAGCATGTATAAGTCCTAATAAAAAATAAAGCGCTTTACTAAAATCTCAAACGAAGATGCACTAATATGAAACATATTGCACTGGCTCACCTGAATTTCAAAAGCGAATCTTTCGTTTTTGTTTTCTTGATTTCAGCTATTTGTACTGTACCAGATCCGCTTGCCGTCGGTATCTCTGCTGGCTTCGCAACTTCCACCTTATCTTGGCCATCAGTTCCGCTATTAGAATGGGTCCGTGCCGGAACATTGCCTAAACTGCTGCTGCACCGTCCTTTCGATTGCTGCTGGGATCGACGAATTTTATTTGCTTTGGTACGATTTCGACGAGAAATCTTAGCGGTGTTCGAACTAGCACAGGAATTGCACACTCCATGATTTGCATTTCGTGCGATGTGTTTAGATTTCGTAGGTGAAGAATGAACACTGGAAGCTGACCTTTTACGAAAACCTTGGACAGCATTACAGCCAGATGTATGATCAACAAAGAAATGGCGATTATCGGTGTGACCGGTTCCTGTATGACTTCGTTGCGCAAGTGTTCCTGACATATTCACCGGTGAAACAATCGGATCGTACGGCGCATGAGGAGCCGGTTTGGAAGTTTGGCGAACAACAGTAGATATAGCATTGCTTGATCGACATGTATTGGAAGATACATTAGTGTCCTCTTTTCGTCGGCCCTGCAACGGGACAGAACCTGACTCAAGAAAAGTCAAATCTTGTTCATCGCTGACCGAACATACAAGCTCACTTGAAGTTCTAGCACGTTTCCCAGGAGGTTTATACCCACCAGAACTGGACAAATAGTTATCAAACGAAGGTGGTTTATTTGGTGTATACGGTGAGTCTGCTGCGGTACCGAGTTCAGAATCCGACAGTGACAAAGTAATATCAGACGGTTTTAAGCAATGTTTTACTACGAGTCCAGCCAGTAAATCAGGATCAAGGGATAAGCGATGTTCATGAGAAAGATTCTCAAGCGTTATTGTTTGACTCGGTGTGATTCCTACAGTGGGTTGTCCACCTTCAACAGAATGCCGGTAGCTATGCCGCCGCTTGCGCCGCCGTGATCGCTTCGTACCACCAGATAAAGGAGATATTTGGCTACTGCAAGCGGACGTGTCATTCAAATTGAGAGGATCAGCATAATTTTTTGGAATTTTAATATCAAGCGGTGCTTGGTGACGCGATGCGAGACTATCTGTATCTCCTGTAGCTGAAGATTCTTCGGTTTCCAGCGGCGAAGTTTTCGGTGTGGGATCAGCGCTTGAACGATCGGTAGGAATACTACCAAGATTCAGAGGATCAGTAATATTACCACCGAGCAGAAAATTAGTTGGCAACGCGATGCGACCTCGTTTCGGTCGGAATCGTCTCGATTCAAAGTCTATAAATTTTTTACGGTTCGAAGTGCCTCCTGCAAACCGGCGGCCAACTGCTTGAAGATTACTTGCGAATCCATGGTGTTTAGTTGACTGATGTGACCCAATATGGTTACCAGTTTTTAAGTGAGAAGAAGACGCTATGCGCGCGTGAGCTATCTTACAATCCTTAGTAGTTGAAGCAACAACTTGATCACAGTCGTCTTGCTGTATACGCTTAACCGTTGAATTTTGTAAGTTTTTCGGTTGCTGGGTAACGGCAGTCATTAATTTTGCTTTCTATATAGCTTTATATAAATAACGTGTTTATATATTACAATGAAAGTACAAACAAATAAATACTAGCAACAAATGCAAACCAACCAGACAATAGATTTTGCTACATTGTGATTCAAACGTCAATACTAAGTTTTAAGTTATTCTGCATGCCAGTTCGCGTTTATAAGTATTGAGCCATCAATTTTTAGCATTGCACGTTGTGTATCTGTATAACAAAGAAGCGTAGTTCAGTGGTCTCTCAAAAAAGCACTCTGTTGAATATGCAATCACGCAATTGAGTCGAAATCAGTTTCAAAACCAAATCCAGAAAAGTTATCAAAATGCCTACGTTCCTTTAAACACACTGAAGTATAACTAACGCTTTTGCTCAGCTTCCAACAATAGCCACTTTTATTTATATTCAAGAGCCATTACGTAACGCCACACACAACGATCAAGAATTAGTACAGCGATCAGAAATTACCAAAATTAAAATAGCTAAGTAGTTAAAATGAACTATATTTTTTGGAACAGCCTTCTATAAAAAGTTTCTAAAAGGCAAAAAAATTTAGGCTACAACAAAACAGAAAACTTGAGGTATATTGCAGAGGTCAGTAAACAGTCAGACTGTTAAAAAATTTAACGCGCTTGTCCGTTATGGGCACATGCAATATAGTGTAGCGCACTCTATGTACGCTAGCTAGCAGTCGTCGAAAAATACAGTTGGAGAGGCGGGCTGCGTGGCGCAGTGGAAGAGTGTTCGCTTAATGATCCGTAGGCTGAGAGTTCAAAGTTCGATCCCCGCTCTGTAGACCCGCTTTTCCACTGCTTAAAACAGGTCTGATGTCCGGTTCCTACCTAGACGGGGGCTGCGCCGCGAGCGCAATGTGAGAAGGGGTTAAGTAATACACAGATTTCGACGCCAGTTGATCCGATAGCTTGATCATAATACTTCTGCAGCAAAATTATTGCTCATGCACCGACAGGATTGTGTCAAATCATAACAAAGTACCTACTTATAGTTTTTTCAACAGCATGGATTTGGTACTTATACAGGATACATATTGCTCTCGTCCTTAATATCCAAAAATGGTTTATTAAAATTTTTTGCACACATAATTTTCTAAAAATGTAAACATTACACAACAGGTATTCAGATCTTGCCCAGGATACGGAGTAGACCGACGCTTGACGAAAAAATGGTCGTAGAGCAGTCGAAGGAAAACTCGCAAGCAATGCCAGCTAGACACCAGTCGCATTTCAGTATTAATTTTATTACCAACCTTAACTGTTTTTGAGTCGAGGAAGCATGTCAAATCAAAATCTCCGGGCGAGAAACAGAAAGTATTTAAAACAACTTTAGGTTGGAATAGCGAATGAAATCATGTGTATTTTTGTATTTAATTTTAGCACAAAACCCATTCTACAACAGGTTGTCTGCTTTGTGTCTGGCCATAGCTGAAGAGCGACATTTTGCTCTGGTCTCGGTAGAGTTTTCTGCTGGTGCTCTGTGGCAACTACGATAGTGAAATTTACTACAGATTTACAAAATTTGTATTATTCTATCGGTTTGGGTTTAATTATATATATTACAATTTTGAGAAAGAATTTGGTGAGATTTCTCAGAAAAATGTTTAAAACTAAAATTGTTCACGATTTTAAAAATCATTATTGTATTAACCACCTATTTTCGTTTCACTTCCGTTATCAGTTCCGGCTCCGGCCGATTTTGTTATTCAGCTCCGGTATTTTTCACCTCCAGTTCACGACCATAAGTACCCAGCTCATCTTGCTATTGGAGGATTAAGATATTCAGGTGGGGCATTCAGGGTTTTCGTTGACTTACAAGCAAGGTTGAATATTTTCTACGCAGCCAAAATTTTGGCGGGGAGCTGGGCCCTTCTCTGACCCCATTCCCTTATTGGCTACACTGTAAATTCCGAGGAGTTGATTATTAATTAACTCGGAGAGAGAATTGGTTATTTCTGGCTATTTTTGAGTTAAATAACAGTAAACGTTCACTCACTTTGAGCTGATTTAATTCTGGGTCAAGTACTTTAAATAATGAACTCAGAATGAGTTCAATCAATTCAAAATTCTGACTTCTAAACGACCTAACAAAATTCAGACCTCTGTCGAATGGATTCAATTTATTGTCAGTTAAAATCAACTCACTAAAATTGCAGGCCCACTCTGCTTGCACCCTGTTCAACACATAATTCCGTACAACCATAAACTTGTACACAACTTCGGTTAAAATAGAATAGTCCATAAAACCTGGCAATTTGTAACAACGGTACTGTATAGAGGGTCGGCACTCTAAGGAACGCCTTCCAATACTGCCGGTTACCTAACCACACAACTAATGAACTCTTAATTAATTCCTCAAAATTCACAAGTAGCTTTGACACGCTTATCCAAAAATTCTCAATTTGCACACGCAATCCACAGTAAGGTTATAACTACTTTAGAAATAAACACGTTACCCGAAGGCAAATTATAATACTTGGATGTCGGTCAGGACTATCACACCACTAACTATTTTCTGCGTCACTATAAATCAGGCCTAAAATGTTCCCGCCACAAATTGACGAGCAAAACAAGACAGAAACCAAGTTGATTTCCATACCTGCTTGTTTTCAACTTCAGAGGCTCTCACATATCATGGCCACCAAATGCTATATCTGAGTTGTTAAAACCGACTCTCACTTTGAGTCTGTATTAAGACTTTCAGAACTCGCGACTCTGACTTGAAGTCAGCTCATTCTGCAGTAATAATTAATCAACTCACACGGAATTTAACTCAATTCAGAGTGAATTTAAACCGTTGTATTTTAACTCAGAAAGTACTAAATTAGCAAGATGCGTTGATTAATCAACTCATTGGAATTTTGGCGCATGTTAATACTTTAGGGGGCACTCAGGTTTCTGGTGGTTCTATAAAAGAGTAGGTTTAGATTCTAGATTACATTTTTTGCTTAGGCTTAGACTTAGCAACTCACTTTTGCAACGATTAGGCTTAGGAACACATTTCTGCAACGCTTAGGTTTAGGCTTAGACTTAGGAATACGAATAATTTACTGTTACGTCCCGTAAAGTAACGTTGACGGGAATTTTTATACGCTGTAAACGTCATTAGAAACTATCGTGTTTCTGTGATATATAAAAAAGTCTAAATTTGAAATTTGGCGTCGCTTTGCAATTCACCATATTACACAGTGTGAGATGTTTTGTTTTTAAGTGCACATCACTGCAAGCAGTTATTTACTGCAGTGTGTACGCATTGTATTTTGATAAGCGAGCAATTGTTTTTAACTTTCTGGTTATATATGGTGCAACATTTGGCCGCTGACAATCAGGTTGTCAAACCCGAGGGATGTTTCAGGCTTTAAAAAAATTTCAAAAGAGCTTCCCGTTTTCCATCAGTTCAGCAATAGAGCAGGCTTCAAGTAGCACACTGTAAATTCCAGTGAGTTGATTTTAACTCAGAATGAGTTGAATGAATCACTTGGCCTAAGTTAGGACTATCAGAACTCAAAATTTTGGGTTAATTCAATTCATTGTGAGTTAATTAATCAACTCACTCAGAGTCAACTCAACTCAGAGTCAGAATCAACTCAAATCATATTAAGTAGATGATTACTGATATTATTTCAGAAATAACCAACTCGCTAGGTGAATTGATTAATCGATTCATTGCAATTTACAGTGTAGGCATAGGAAAATATATGATTTTTAGTGCAATGGTGTGCACCGTGGTCAAATAGCAATATTTTAAGTTTTTGTAAATATTATTGTTTTTTTATTTAAAATTCATGAACATTTACGAATTATGGTACAAAAGTTGCAAACAACTTTTATTTCTTGTTGCAAATTAAGCATTCGGCGGTATGAAACTTCAAATATTGCCATAGACTTCAAACGAAATCCAAACGATTTGGCTGATGTGAGCGTTCAAGAAACATGTGATTACACGGAAGCAAAGCCTTTCAGTTCGATACCTGGTCCAGCATCGGTTCCAATATTTGGAAATTTACTTTCGTACCGGTTGAGTAAGAGTGTTTACGGTTGTATATGTCTTCAAATACCAAACAATATTTCCGCAAACATTGTTCTATAACCTGGCCAATGTATGGAACAGGACCGTAACAGTAGCATAAGCATATTCCTATTTAAGCCAAATAAAAAACATAGTCTAATGCTTTGCAGTGTCGCAGAAAAACGTTTCGAACCTGGTCTTTACATGGACCAAAATATTTGTTTGTTTGTTTGTTTGTTTGTTTGTTTGTGTGTTTGTTTGTTTCTTTGTTTGTTTGCGTGTTTGTTTGTTTGTTTGTTTGTTTTAGTTGAAGTTGTTTTGATATTGCAGCTGAAACCAGGAAAAACGGATAGAAAAAATACCGGGCACGGAAACGTATAACCATTGTAACTGGGAACAAAAATTTAAGAACCTGTTAGTGTTCTGCTGAATTGTTAGGAAATAATTAATTGCATATCGGTGTTACACATATCCGGTGTCATATGACTCTACACTGCAAAAAATGGTTAGTTAATTTGACTCTCTCCGAAATAGGCTATGCGGGACTGCATACACTGAGTCAAATTCAACTCCGCCAAAGTCAAATTCGACTTATTCTCGAGTAGCATGTTCAACTCTGAAGGAGTCGAATTTGACTCAGTTTGTGTAGTCCCGTAGAGCCTATTTCAGTAAGATTCAATTTGACTCACCATTTTTTGCAGTGTACATTTAAAACCTAAGCTTGAACCGACCGATGTACAACTCCGACCGATGTACAACTGGGTGGCGAATAGCTTTTCTGCAGGACTGCATTCGAGTTTATGCTTTAAACCACTTTTTTTGCTTTCAGGTTTAGGTTTAAGACAAGGCGTAATTATAAGCTTATCCTTGTGTTTAGGTCTTACGCTTAAGCTTAGGTTCTATATCTGCTTATACTACTGTTACGGCCCTCAGCTATGCATTAGGAACCCTTGAATCAATTAACCCTTTTACTCATAGACTATACTATGAGCAACTAAACACAATAATGTACGGGCAATGCACACATTGTGAGCAGTGTTTAACATTTATAACATATATGCGCAGTGCAAAATCTCCACAAGACGTGAGAGCCTACTCGGGCCCGAGCATCAAGCTCCCATAGCTCAGTGGTCATCGTAAACGCGTTCCACCCGTGAGACTGGGGATCGAGTCTTACCTTGAAATTACATCTTATATCAAATTGAAACTATTCATGTGAGAAATGGTTTAATCACAACTGTACATAACAGTTTTTCCGATGCTATGTTTGTATAAACTTTAATCAAGCAACCAAATTAGCATCAACACCATTTGAATATAAACTTTTAGATCCTTTTGCCAAATTTTCGGTCGAAACATACGCGTCAGCGCTCGACTATCACTACAAGCGGTACGGACCGCTGGTACGTGAGCATTTTGGGAGCGGTCGAGTTAAAATTCACGTATTTTCACCGGATGATTACCGAATTGTGTTTCAAAATGAAGGAAAAGTACCTGAAATTACACCGTTACAAGAAGCTGCTCAACGCTATCGTGCAAACCGACAGTTGTCTCTTGGATTAGGCAATTTGTAAGTTTAAATACTAAGTTTTGAATTGAAAGGTCGAGGCTACAGTGTAAATTGCAGTGAGTTGATTTTAACTCCGGTATCAGTTGAATCACTCACTTATCAGAGCTCAGGATTTTGAGTTGATTAAAATTCATTGTCAGTTAATGGGCCAATGTAAAGTACAGGAGTGGAACAGTATTATAAGTATATTCCTAAGCCTAAGCCTGAGCGTAAGCCTAAGCGTAAGAATGAGCATATTCCTAAGCCTAAGTCTAAACGTAAGCCTAAGCCAAGCAAATTAGTTTAATACTTTAAGCTTACTCTATTCTAGTCCCACAGAAAAACGTTCCGCTCCTTATCTTTACATGGGCCAGTTAATGAATAAACTCACCCACAGTCAACTATTAAACTCAGATGAGAATTAACTCAACTGAGAGTGAGTTAATCTTTACAGTTATTAAATCAGAAACAACCAACTTGCTAGCTGAATTGATTAATCAACTTATTTGAATTTACAGTGTACGCCTCGCGAAGCCTCTACAGACCGGCCATAGGCACTGCATACCATTCGCCAATGCTCTGATACGTTCTGATACTGAAGGAGAGGCGTCTGGGGTTTCAGACGACCCCCCAGAAAGATATAATGGTGTCGCTGACACACATAGAAACCATCAAAGCTAACTTTCATTTTAGGATTCAAAACTTTAATGCGATGCAAAAATTGCATTGAACTTTCGCTCGTTTCGCTCAACAAGGTTTTAAGACTACTTACTCTACACTGTAAAGTAGGTTGATTTTAACTCACAATGAGTTGAATCCACTCAGAAGATTGCCCACCGAACTATATTCGATGACCTCTCTATTTTGGGTTAATAGCCGCTGACCCCCTGTTTAGCAGACCTGGAAACATCATTCCCCTTGTCCTAGTTTGCAGCATTTCATCATTTTTTGCCATTTGATTTTATTCTAAATAAGATATTTGGCCAATGTATAAAACAGTGCCGGAACAGTAGTATACGCATATTCCTAAGCCTAAGCCTAAGCCTAAGCGTAAAGATGAACCTATTCTCAAGCCTAAACCTAAACCATGCAAAAATTAGCTTAAAGCTTAAGCTTATTCTTTTGTCTAGACTGATGATTTTAAAGCTTAAACTGACTCTATTACAGCCTTGCGCCGGAAAGCGATCTTGCCCTGTTCTATACATGGGTCACATATTTTGTAACCGTTCAACTGATTTTTTTATCTTTCAGAAACGGCGAACAATGGTATCGGCTGAGACAAGCGGTTCAACAAATGATGATGCGACCAAAAACTGTTG
The DNA here is from genome assembly GCA_030248215.1 of Enoplolaimus lenunculus. Classification (NCBI taxonomy): domain Eukaryota; kingdom Metazoa; phylum Nematoda; class Enoplea; order Enoplida; family Thoracostomopsidae; genus Enoplolaimus; species Enoplolaimus lenunculus. The sequence continues at coordinate 27,436 of JASANG010001367.1, forward strand.
TCACATTTTTACCTTTGGCTCGTTAGTGCGTTTTGGTTTCACGTAGATTCATTCTGAAGCAGTCTATCGTGCTGTTTATCTCTCTAGAAATATTGGAAAGACACTTCAACGCGGCGTACATAAAACTAAATAAACTGATCCGGTTCATGTCTAGTAAATGATATCCAAGATGTAAACGGATAGCACAAATATTGGAAACGGAAACGAAAATCCGATATTGAAGTGTAATAGTTTCAAAGATGTTTTATTTTTCTGCCAACGCAATCGAGGTATGCAAATATTCAATGGGCTTTGTAAATTTTTAAAACAAAAAGCGATGTACCGAAAATGTTTAGATTTTGGATCAATTTCGTAATTTTTATTTCGTTTTGAACAATCGCAGCATACCTGTAATGAAAAATTGTGACATATTATATAAGTACGTGAGTTACAACTAATTTTTGAGCATAAAAATAACAGAATTTCCGGTATGTCTATAACGGAAATGGATACCGATTTTTAACGGAAACGGATATCTGGTTACACCGTGATGATAACCCAGGGCTTAGCTGAAACGAACCGGCTTCTATGCATCAGAACCGAAAGTCTATTGTAATAGATGAGGCGAGACGGAAGTGGTCATCTACAGGAAACGACGGAAATATTGTTAACATTGGTCAATTGTTTTCCAAAATGCTTTGGTCTGGGGCGAACACATTGGAGCGACGCCATTCTTCACCTCTTCTCCCAAAGTGGCCGTTTTAATATTCCTAAAGCTAACAACTTTTCGTAACGAATAGGTTGCCGACGCCATAATCTCTCGTATCGGCAGATACTGCATTTTGTACCCTGAAACTTTAAAACCAGTAAAACTAAAAGCGCCGATGAATGTGATACAGACCGAAAATAAGCTGTTATAAAAATGAACCAAGTTGTCTTGGCAGATTGAGTCCCAAAACACAGAGAGAACCTCAAGGGTGTCCGCAGAAAATTATATTTGAGGTGGGCACCGAATAATTTTTGGGATCCCCTACAATTGCAATTCAAGATTGTTTACTTTTCGGGCGTGTCTTTTTGAAGGGACATCAGCCAAATTTTGGGGCACAGGGCCTTTCAACGCTCGCCGTATGGACATCCTTGAAGAACCCGGGACAGAATTGAGTTGCTTTTGTTTCAGAAACGGTTGCAACCGAATTTGTTGAATTAATCAGCAGGTCCCGAAATCGAGAAACGTATGAAGTTGAACATTTTCGAACATTCGCGTTGCAGTGGGTATTAGAATGTAAGTTGACTGTATTCATTTACCGGTTTTAAACTTGTTCAAAATATGCCGAATTGAATCAGCAAACCCCCAAAAGCTATTTTGTCAAATGTGTGACGCACTTACCATCAGTTTATTTGTATACACAAGTTCGAGTTTTGATTCCACCGAGACTCCGAACGTAATAAAAGTCATTTTTTTCTGAAATCTTAAATCAATTTTGTAATTTAATTTTGAAATTAACTTAAGTAAAGTGTTTCTGAAACCCAGCCATTATCTTCCAACTGTTAGCTGCTGTAATTATCGTATTCGAACGCCACCGAGACTCTGGACGTAATAAAACTCATTATTTTTTCTGAAATCTTAAATCAATTTTGTAATTTAATTTTGAAATTAACTTAACTAAAATGTTTCTGAAACCCAGCCATTATCTTCCAACTGTTAGCTGCTGTAAATATCGTATTCGAACGCCACCGAGACTCTGGACGTAATAAAAGTCATTTTTTTTCTGAAATCTTAAATCAATTTTGTAATTTAATTTTGAAGTTAACTTAAGTGAAATGTTTCTGAAACCACAGCCGTTATCTCTAATTGTGAGCTGCTGTAATTATCGTATTCGAACGCCACCGAGACTCTGGACGTAATAAAACTCATTATTTTTTCTGAAATTTTAAATCAATTTCGTAATTTAATTTTGAAATTATCTTAAGTTAAATGTTTCTTAAACTCAGCCATTATTTCTAACTGTCAGCTGCTGCAAACATCGTATTCGAACGCCGTCTGCAATGGTTAGGCGAAACGAACGCAAACGCTACGGTTAATCGTATGATTGATGCTAATCAACATGCATTTTTATTGGCTGGATTGCTTAAATTTAGTCTACCATTCCATGAATACCGTTTCGTGCCACAATTGGCCACACGTAAATGGAACCAGTTTGTCGATGCAGAAGATTACTTTTTCGGGTAAACCCGATGGTTTTGGTTCGTCTGTCTTGGTTTATTCGTAGACGAGACACAGAGTCGCAAGTTTTTTGGCCGATGTTTAACTCACAAAAGTGTTCGATAGGCAAACGTCTATTTTCAAGTCTAAGCCTTGGCAAAAGTTAAACGATTAATAATTAACCCCTTCTCACATTGAGTTGCCTGTAGGCAACTCAGAGCAGTGTATATACGTTAAATAGTATATATCGCACCGTGTTTAATAATTGCAACACGTACACATAGTACTAAATCACCACAAGATGTGAGAGCCCCCTCGGGCTCGACCGTCAAGCTCCTATAGCTGAGTGAGCTGAGTGGTGATGGTATACGCCTCCCACTCCAGTCACTGGAGTTCCAATCCTAGGATAAAAGTAGGTCTCAAGGGAAATAGAAAATATTCATGTGAGAAAGGGTTAAGGCTAGGTCTATAATCTAAGCCTGCAGTCTAAAGCTAAACCAAAGTGTAACAATAAAGCGTTGGGTTGTACGATACAGAACGGTTAAATTTTGACAAGTATAGCGCAATCCTGTTAAGTCTGTTTGAGTTGACTCTATTCCTGTTCCGCAAGCAAGCGGTACGCAAGACAGTTACCAGCTCAGCTAGAGAGGTGACAAAGCATATTTCAGGAGCGGCATACCAGAGTTATTGACGGCTTACAAGAAAGGTTGAAAACATTCTAGTGGGAAAGCTAAATTTTTCTAAGAGGTAGCTGAGCCCAAAGTTGGCTGCCATCCGGCTACGGGCTTGTGCTACGCCCGAAAATGAATATGGATCGATTTTTCGTGCTGGTGTCTGGTAGATGGTTGCCACTGAAGTAGAAAATCTAATAGTTTGCCATCTATGAACATGGTAAACGATAAAATTTAGGGCCCATGTTACTTTAAGGGCGTTCAGGTTTCTGGTGGGTCTATAAACGTGTAGGATTCTATATTACATTTTTTGCTTAGGCTTAGGCTTAGGCTTAGGCTTAGGATTACGATTAGGAATACGTTTTTGCAACGCTTAGGCTTAGGATTAGGCTTAGGAATACGCTTAATCTACCGTTACGCCCCTTAAAGTAACATTGGCCAAATTTAGAATACTGACCACCGTCAAACTTTAAAAATAAATTTATCAGCGTCAATTGTACATCGTGTACGATTCGATTTCAAAAAGTTTTCGGTTTCCTATTAGCAAATGTTTTAATTGTTTTTAATGTTTTTAAAATTAATTTCGTAATTTAAAACCAGTGAAATTTTAGAATTGTCAACAAATTTTTTGACGACGCCATACGTTCACTTGAACAATTAATCAGCGAAAATCGCACAGATATCATTGATCACTACGCATTCTTGCAATATTTAATTAATCGAGATGAGTTGTCAATTGAAGACGTGCATATTATTGCATTTTCACTATTTGCTGACGGTCTTAATACGGTACGGGTGCCATAAAAGTCAAATATATTCTGTTTGCTTTCAGTCCAATTTTCGAAATAATTTGGGTATACCATGTCCCAATACTTACATGCCCGTAAAAGTATGAAAATATTAATTGCACCATTGTTCTCTATACTATATATATATATATATATATATATATATATATATATATATATATATATATATATATATATATATATATATATATATAAATTGCATACTTTCGAATGCCCACGTATAGAACAGGGCCGGAACATTTTCCAGCGGGATTGTAATAAAGTCAGCTTAAAGCTTTAGATTAACTTTTTCCCTTAGGCTTAAGCTTAGGCTTAGGCTTAGGCTTAGGCTTAGCTATACGTTTATATTACTGTTCCGGCCTTGTTCTATACGCCCTGTTCTATACATGGGCCGTTTCAACGTTTTTCTCATTTTCATGTTAATAGACGCAATTTTTAAAGTAAGCTTAAGTTTTGAACGTTTTTTGTTTAGACGCACGTTCAATTTTTTATAAGCTCATTCTTACGCTGAGGCTTAGGTTTACGCTTAGGCGTAGGTGTAGGGATATGATTATACTACTGTTACTGCGTTGTTCTGTACTTTTGCCGTGACAGGCAAGCGAAAATTACCACACCGTATACACAAATTATTGTGTAAGAATAAAGTTATGTTAAGTATTAGATTTCAATAATTTTGTAATGATTTAACTAAATAATATGGCTACTGAATAGGTTCCTTTTAAAACCTAGGCCCTTGTTCTCAAATGTGTATAGCAACTATCATCAGTTAGTAATAGGATTTCAAACTCACTAAGTATTGCCGTTGATGAACTCAAAATTGGTGCATGAGCAGAGCAAATTATAGGCGAAAAATGTGCTGAATTTTGAGTCTCAGAGTTAACTGGTTCGAAAGTTTTACAAGACCTATCAGCAACTGATGATAGGTACTACACAGATTTCGGAATACCGGCCGTATTGTTAATTTATCATGCAAAATCTCATATTATTCTAAGATTGAAAATTTTTTAATTTTAGACAGTACCCGCACTATTATACACGTTATATTGTTTATCAACCAATCAAAATGCTCAACAGCGGTTATACGACGAAATCAGTAACAAGTTGGGCCTATCAGATGATTCCGAGAATGCACTGAAAATTCCAACTGCAAACGAGATTGGTCAAATGCCATATTTGAAAGCGTGTATCAAGGAAGCATTGAGGTAAAATTTTACCAGTTGGTGATAGGTCTTGTAGCTTTCGAACCAGCAAACTGTGATATTCACAATTTTGCACTGTAAATTTCAGGGAGTCGATTTTAACTCAGAATCAGTTGAATCACTCAGCCGGAGTTAATACTAGCATAACTCAGAGTTTTGAGTTGATTCAATTCATACTGCGCTAATTAATCAACTCACCCAGAGTTAACTCAACTCAGAGTGAGAATCAACTCAACTCAGAGTGAGTTAATGTTTACTGATATTAGTTCAAAAATAACTAACTCGCAAGCTGAATTGATTAGTCAACTCATTGTAATTTACAGTGTGCACATTTTTCGGTTATAAACGGTCTGAGGTTAAAAATCTTCTATTTGCATGTCACCCTATTAACAGTAGTCCTGACTACGCTTTGTTTGAATCTACTACAAGCGTGGCCCATTCAAGTTGTCGCTTAACAGTGTCATAAAACTATGAACAATTTTAAGCATCCTGAGTGTAATCCTACGCCTAAGCCTAAGCATAATGATGGGCGACAAATTGTCGAGTCGGCGAATGTTCGAATTACAAGTTGTCGGTCGACGAGTTTTCATGCGACGAACAAATTCGTATGTTTTCATAGAGAGTCAACGGTAAACATTATTGATCATCCATAAAATGAATTGTAGAACATATGAAAACTTCAAGTTTATTATAGTCTTCACACCTCACAAACGAGGCTGGTGTTTTGATCAATTTAATTTATAAACTTTTTTCGCAGGCTGTTTCCGGTCGGAACGGAAGTATCACGAGTCGCAACAAAAGATCTCGTACTATCAGGGTACCAAATCCCTACCGGGGTAGGTTTTCAAATCTAGATTGAAGTGGTTTGTGATTGGTTGTTTGAATTTTTTTGGGTCACGTCCATACTATAACAGACTTGTGAAAATTATATGTGACATAGCGTACGCAAGTTATTGTGGAAGATGCATTATGTATATTTTTTTTGGTTATTAATGTTAAAGAAAACGTTTTGTTAAAGGGAAATTTAACCAAATCCTATCGTCATTTATGTTCACTGTCGGGTAACATTTTGAAACGCATTTTTTAGACGCTTTTCAAGCTGAAGGTAATTGCGGAACCTACACGTACCAAGAGTGCTCAAATTACAATATTTAGTAGTCACTCAAATAGTAGGCACAGTATCGCTACCACACGGAAGTAGAACGTCGGTTGCAGGCCCGTAGCCAGCTCACATTGCTTTAGAGCTCAAAAAATTTCAGGATGGGCATGCAAGGGTATTCGATCATAAGCTTCAACATGTTCTAGGGTGGCCAAAATTGTTCGGGGGTTGCTCATTCCCCCTGGCCCTCCTATGGTGAGTTCGTTTGGCCATTGTTGAGTGATTTCAATCGACTCTTCAGGTTCACGAGCGTCTGTTGTATTTTAACTTGAAATTGTGTTGAAATGAAATATAAGTTGGTGCGATAAACAGCTGGTAGTTTCACTTTTGTCAAAGTTATAGGTTGAAATTCAAACTAATACAGTTGATAATTTTAAATTCAAACTAATACAGTTGATAATTTTAAATTCAAACTAATACAGTTGATAATTTTAAATTCAAACTAATACAGTTGATAATTTTAAATTCAATCTAATACAGTTGATAATTTTAAATTCAAACTAATACAGTTGATAATTTTAAATTCAAACTAATACAGTTGATAATTTTAAATTCAAACTAATACAGTTGATAATTTTAAATTCAAACTAATACAGTTGATAATTTTAAATTCAAACTAATACAGTTGATAATTTTAAATTCAAACTAATACAGTTGATAATTTTAAATTCAAACTAATACAGTTGACAATTTTAAATTCAAACTAATACAGTTGATAATTTTAAATTCAAACTAATACAGTTGATAATTTTAAATTCAAACTAATACAGTTGATAAATTTTAAATTCAAACTAATACAGTTGATAATTTTAAATTCAAACTAATACAGTTGATAATTTTAAATTCAAACTAATACAGTTGATAATTTTAAATTCAAACTAATACAGTTGATAATTTTAAATTCAAACTAATACAGTTGATAATTTTAAATTCAAACTAATACAGTTGATAATTTTAAATTCAAACTAATACAGTTGATAATTTTAAATTCAAACTAATACAGTTGACAATTTTAAATTCAAACTAATACAGTTGATAATTTTAAATTCAAACTAATACAGTTGATAATTTTAAATTCAAACTAATACAGTTGATAATTTTAAATTCAAACTAATACAGTTGATAATTTTAAATTCAAACTAATACAGTTGATAATTTTTAAATAATTATTTTTCAGACACAATTAGACATTAATATGTCGGTTCATTTGCGTAGCGACAAGTATTTTGATCAACCGAACCGTTTCGTTCCTGAACGTTGGCTTCGCTATGGCCAGGCTCACACGGTGCATCCGTTCGTTCACCAGCCGTTTGGAATTGGGCCGCGAATGTGTGCCGGTAAGCTGGAAAAAATTTATTCAATAGGCGAATCGCAGAATTTGCGCGAAACTTTCGTATTAAACGATACGATAATCTTTGGTTCAAGATTTGGTGTAATACGTTTTGGAGTAAATTTAAGTTTCTTGATCTAACGCGTTTAATTATATTGGCTGGGTTTCTGAAACCATACTTAAAGATAACTTTAAGCATTTGCTTAACCAATGTGATGGTTTTAAAAGCTTATTTATGTCAAGGAAACACTAAGGGGCACAGAAGCGGGACAGGAAGAAAGACAAGAAAAAGAAAAGAGGACGGGCCACACCACACCAACCACTAAGTCAGTGACCAATTTAATGCATTGCACACAAACAGTTCTGACATATTAACGTTGGTCTAATTTTAAAATTGTTGACTCGTTGTGACTCACTAATATAAAGCACAGCTATGGCTTAGTTGTCATAACAACAAGTCAAAGCTGTCAATTATTTGTTTTAGCTTAAAAAGTTAAGTATTCACTTTAAGTCGCTGACTAAAGTAATTTTACTTAAGTGCACAACTTAATTAAATACTTGAGTAAGATTTCAGAAACCCAGCCATTATTAAGTATTAAACCTGGTTGTTGTGGTTCCATTTTGGATTTTCAATTAATATTAACAGGGGGCACCTATACAAAGCCGTTGGACATATTTAGATGACCGGCTGTCTTGTTTTTTATACCCAATAAACCCTTAAGGTTGTTGCACTATAGTTTACTGAGCCACACGTCGCCGCACACCGCCGCACGCACGTGTCGGCGCTCGGTGGCTTGCGGTAATTTTAAATTGTAACAGCGCCGCGTGTCGCCGCTCCGTGGCGCGCGGCAGCGTGCGGCAAACGTTTTATTGCGGCGGCACGCGGCGGCGCGCGGCGAGTATAGCGCAACCCTAAACATATTCATTTGTTTATTGATTAAATTTTCATTTATGTTTTTGATACTTTATTTTTTTACAATTTGCTTATTATTTATTTATTTATTGTTGTTTTCTATTTACAGGCAGAAGATTCGCCGAACAAGACTTGTACGTTACACTGATTGGCTTACTGCAACGGTTCAGGATTGAGCATTGCGGCGGTGAAATGAAACAAATAATGCGAACGTTGTTAATTCCAAGTTTTAATGTGAAATTTAAATTTATTGATCGACGTTGATTCATAAATTGAGTGTTGGTTGTTTTGGCCCATGTAAAGATCAGGAGCGGAACGTTTTTCTGTGGAACTACAATAGAGTAAGCTTAAGCTTTAGACTAATTTTTTTGGTTGGCTTAGGCTTTAGGCTTAGGCTAAGGAATACGCTCAGTCTTTCGCTTAGGCTTAGGCTTAGGCTTAGGCTTACGGGTATGCTTATAATACTGTTCCGCCCTTGTTCTATACATGGGCGGCTGTTTTTATTAGAATCCAACATTTCGTTCTGATATCCGTTGCTATTAAAAATCCATTCGGCTCCTCAACGCTTTCCCCAACACATTTATAGGTGAAGGGTTACGCTAAAGTCGCCGCGTGACCTGAACGCCGCCGCAAGTCGGCGCGCACGCCGCAGTAATCTTCTTTATTAAAAATTGCCGCACACCGCCGCGCTACGTCGCATGCGACCAAATAGATTTTGCGTTTATCTTTGTTAGCAACACTTAGCAGCGCGCGGCGTTGTGCGGCGCCGTGCATCGGCGTGCGGCGGCGGGCGGCACTGTAAAGTATAGCGCAACCTAAACCTTAAGGTTGCGCTATACTTTACTGTGTCGGACATCATTGCGTGCCGCCGCACGCCGGCGCACGATGCCGCACGACGTCGCACGGTGCCGCACTTTGGCGTCCGGTGCCGCGCGCTGCCACACGCCACTGTGCGCACCGATATACCTTTGAATTGTATTTTTGAGGGTAGTCGTTTAGACAACACTTTGAAGTGAAAAATGCAGGACAGTTATTGTCGCTAGTTCTACTGATCATAGCTTGGTGGTTAAACGATATTTAGGGAAATAGAAAAATATGATTTACTTTGAAATAGACCGACCATTAAAAGTGGGACATGGGTAATAATTCAAATTCGACTCACGTCAGCAAACGACGTCGAACGGTTGATGAAGTGTGGGAATTTTGGTCAAAAATATTCTGGACTTAACGCGAATTTTACAGCCGAAAATTAATATTTTTCAGGAATTCAAAATAACTTCGCAATAACCTGGTGAGGTCATGACAAGCACAAATATGCAAATATTTTCAAAAATCAACCATTTTTGGAGTAACGTCGATGAGTTGAATTTACAGAAAACAACCACATTAACATCGGGTCCGACTTGACCTTATTTTTAAGTTTTATACAGCTCCGCGCAACCAGAAATTGTTTTGAAAAAAAAGAAGAATCGTTGGGAAGTCAGGACATAGAGCTGGAATACCCGACATACGTATTTTGGGCAAGCTTCCAGCATACTTTGTTTACAACAGTTACAATAGGATTGTTCTACAATTACAAAATTTACATACAGATTCTAATGCATTCACTAACACTTTTGCGCATTGAGCAATGTTTGGACGACTGTTTCAGTTTGATATTCGATTTCCTGTGTTCTAATGGATTTTTATAATTTTCTGAGAACGAAACCGTATGTAGGAATTGGTAGACTTTGCCCTTATTACAGGTTCAGTGCTGATATTAGGCAATCATGTTTGCAACATTTAACTAAAATAACATTGAAATATAGTTTTTTCAGATAAGAGTTGAATATTAATCTATACAAACAAAGTTGGCTTCGTGTTTTTTTCTTGCTACACGCGGCTTACGTTTGGCGCAAACTTTTTGTAAAATTGAAATAATTGCGGTTTTAGAAGATGGGAACAAGAATGAAGTTTAATTTACTTAAGATTTTTTTGGCCCATATGTAAAAATCAGGGGCGGAAGGTTTTTCTATTGGACTAGAATAGAATAAGCTTAAGCTATAGACTAATTTTTTGCTTGGCTTATGCTAAGGCTTAGGCTTAGGCTCAGGACTAAACTCATTCTTACGCTTAGACTTAGGCTTTGGCTTAGGCTAAGAATAAACTCATTCTTACGCTTACGCTTAGGCTTAGGCTTAGGCTTAGGCTTAGCAATAAGCTTATAATACTGTTCCACCTCTTGTTTTTACATTGGCTGAATTTTCATTTGTAGGGATGGGCAAAATAAGGAACGAAAAAATATGCCAAAACTGAAACCGGCACCGGTTTTGAATTGAAACATTAATTACAAACAACTGGTTTTATTTTCACCAAAATACCGTTTAAAATGTGACTATGTCATACTTCGTAATAGGTGGCTTTGGTAATTAAACTCACAACCAACAAACGATTACATTTTGCTGAAAGCGTTTGGGGTTGAGATCTGATTGTTTGTACCTAATTTGAAACGCTAAGTTTTAAAGTGTAAGCAAAAATTCTAAACTGGCGCCTTAGCGTCTTGTATCCCCACATTGAAAAGTTTCGGCCATAGATCATGGGCGTCCCGTTTTTACGCGAGACTGCAATAGAATAAAGCTTAAGCGTTAGACTATTTTATGCTTAGACTTAAGCTTTAGGCTTCATAGATCAGGGGACCGTTTTTACGCTAGATTGCAATAGAGTAAGCGTAAGCGTTAGACTATTTTGCGCTTAGACTTAAGCTTAAGCTTAAATATAGGCTTATCCTTAGGCGTAGGCTTATGAATATGCTTACACTGCTGTTTACGACCCTATTCTATACATTGGACAAAACCCCTAAATGCATGTATACAGAAAATTCAGGAGTTGTAGTCTTAACCTCTAAATTGTAAAAAATCTTGCTTAAATCTCATGCAAATTTTAAAAAGGGGAGTACGGAATAATTTTTTTCAATTTGGCTCTTTTAGAGAGTTAGACGCGTGATAGTATAGATTTAGTGTTTATCATGAAACAGTTTGTTCCAATATTTATCTTGTTGCTGTCGATATCGCTGCAGCAAGTAACAAATTCGTCCTTAGAACAGCCGGGTGATGGGAGCGTTAGTAAGTTGGTTGTCGTGCCATTGCTATATACAGCGCCGCAGCAGGCAACCCGCATACCCATTGTTTGGGGGGCCTCCACGCTAAAGAGGACACCCACCTTCACGAGATTTGAAGCAACAAATTTGAAAAATATTTTGATCATCGCAAGAGGCCCCCAAACCCTGGAATTTTGGGTGCCCCACCCTAGCCTACTCCGGCACAGTATATATGTATATATATGTATACATATATATGTAGATATCGGTATATATATCTATATATACTGTAGTGACCCGAATAAGAGGGGGGACTGATATTTATTTGGCCTCTCCAGAGGGTACCCCCCTTGTTATTCGGTTACGGACTGTTAGCTATTTTGAACAAGCCCTGCACCACCCATCCTTACTGATATGATCCGGTATTGCAACTATCCGTTGGAATTAAACGGTTTTTACCTTGCATAAAAGCTTGAGCGATAATAAAAGGTTATACTTTTAGGAATGTACTTTCAAAATTTAAGTAAGCTTTAAAGTTTCAAACTCAAATTATTTGGTCTTGGAGTCATTTATGCGCTACATTTAGGGATAATTATCATTTATCGACTATAATTAGGGTTTCAGGACTCTATCCGCTTACGGACAGTTATTAGGGCTACGGACTCCTATTGATTGAGACTCAAAACGGGGACCCACCTCTTATTACCTTATCTCTTATGCTGGTCAATACAGTATATATATATATATATATATATATATATATATATATATATATATATATATATATATATATATAATTTTAATATTTATTATAGTAGAAGTGCAAATAAATATACAGGAAAACAAAGTTGTTGCATAAGACTGCTTGGTGTAATCGTAGCATGATTGAACCGAGTGCAATATTTCTTTTATTTTCAGAAAATTGTATACTTTCGAATTGGTCCGATTGGAGCGCTTGTGAACGCACCTGTGGCCGCTGTGTCGTTTATCGGTCAAAAGAAATAATTCAAGACGGCGCAAACGGTGGCGTTATGTGCCGTGACTTTTGTACCAGCGATCAAAAAGTAATACATCAGCCGGACTGTTGAAAATTTCAATTCAATTCAAATTTTAAAATGAGATAAAAAAATAAACAAAAATTAATGAGATAAATAAATAAATAAATAAATTTTATAAATAAATTAATTAACTACACTCAAACTAACATTTCGGATATTTAACAAAAAATTTCTTACATTTAAGAAATATAATTAGCAAAGTGCATTTGAAACGTGTTTCTGTCATAATAGAAAGGTTTTCAAAAAAGTTTTGAAATAAAATCTGAAAATAAACGTTTTCCAGTTGTTATTTGAAAAATTGTCTTAAATATCAGAAAAACTTTTCAGATTTGCCACAGAAAATACTTTTCTGAATATAAATTCAGAAATACTTTTTTGTGTGTAGATAGTATAACACCGTTGGATAGATCTGTTTTCAAATTACTACTGTAACAATTATTAAACCATTCCAACATAGAGTAAACTATGAGCAACTAATTGCAAACCGCGCACGTGCAATCAAAATACACTGCAATTAAAAAATAAAACATGTAGATTGCACGTAACTGCTTACGTACTAACCTTTTCAAAGCATACAACACGAGATCGAATAAAATATAAAACTCGGAACGAATGTTCTTCAAATTGTTCAAATCTTAAAAATTGTGGCCAATGTAAAAAACAGGGGCGGAACAGTAGTATAAGCCTATTCCTAAGCCTAAGCTTAACCCTAAGCCTAAGCCTAAGCCTAAGCTTAAAAATGAGCATATTCCTAAGCCTAAGCCTAAGCGTAAGCCTAAGCCAAAGCGTAACAATCAATTAATTCATAAGCGTAAGCCTAAGCCAAGCAAAAAATTAGTCTGAAGCTTATGCATTTATTCTATTCTAGTCCCACAGAAAAACGTTTCGCCCCAGATCTTTGTAAACGTTGAAGTTACTTTTGTCAGCTTACAACCAACTGGCAGTTCCAACGAGACCACATTGAGCACACGTTTTTAACAAGAATCAAAACCAAAATTTTGTATTATAAGATTTAGCGTGTAAAATTACGTTTGAATTTTCTCTCGCTTCGCATGGACGCTTTTTTTCACTATTACATATCGCGCACCCCCCCCCCCCTTTAGGGTTGCGTTACACTTTTGTTGACGTGCGGTGCCATCCGGCGTCATTTGTTACTTGTACGGCGCCGTGCGTCACCGTGCGGTGTCGTACGCAAATAACTCACGTACGATAGACGTACGGAGACAGACGGCGCCGTACGGGTGATGGACGGTGACGAGCGGTGTCGGTGACGAACGGCGCCGTACGGGTGACGCACAGTTACGGACGGCGCCGTATGGGTGACGCACGGTTACGGACGGCGCCGTACGGGTGACGTACGCTACGAACGGCGCTGTACGGGTGACGCACGGTTACGGACGGCGCCATACGGGTGACGCACAGTTACGGACGACGCCGTACGGGTGACGCACGGTTACGGACGGCGCCGTACGGGTGACGCACGGTTACGGACGGCACCGTACGCATGACGGATGGCGCCGGACGACGTCGGACGTCAAGTATAGCGCAACCCTTAGTCTAGAATGAGCGCCGGAGCAGACAGGGGTGGAGGCTACCCCAATCTCCAGGTTGCGGGGTTCCAACATAGAGGTGGATCCATGATTTCTCGTTGTTTAGTCTGAGGATGTCAGTGCTCGTGTTTGATGCTGAGAAAACACTGTTCCAAAATACAGTTTCGTGCCAAAGTTTCAAAATGACCGATCACACTTCGCGCTCAGCGTGAAATTTTTTGTGTCATTTTCTGCTAAAGTAGCAACAGCTCATATTTCAGGTAAAACCTTATACAATCTTTATATGCTTGAACCAGGGAAGACAGCACACGGCACACCTCATACCTTACACGCGAGCGAGACGCCTAGCGCATTTTAAAACTTCGGCGGTTTTTGTATAAACCGGTTACGATGACGGCAGTTTATGGGTGCGGGCGCCGTCCAAATGGGAAGTATGAGATGTACCTGTTTCAGCTCTGTCTGGATTTACTAGACCCGCAGACTAGTAAAACAGAGCCGAAATTGCACTTAAAACGGCCCGGGCTGGCCTAAATTGATACCGACCCATACGGCATTTGCTGCTAAGCCCGATCGCCAATTCACCCTTGGGCCCATTTATAGAACAGGGCCGGAACAGTAGTATATGCATATTCCTAAGCCTAAGCCTAAGCCTAAGCCTAAGGCTAATCCTAAGCGTACGGATGAACCTATTCCTAAGCCAAAGCTTAAACCAAAACCTAAGCCTAAGTAAAAATATTAGTCTAAAGCTTAACCTGACTCTACTACAGCGCCTCCGGAAAACGATCCGGCCCTGTTCTACCCATGGGGCCACCCTTGCGCATAAATTTTTAAACGTTCAAAAATTGTTACAGCAAACACTTCGGCAACTAGCAACCCCACTGTTATCGCAGTAAAAATCGCACATAACAACGCAAACGTTGTATACGAAGAAACGCTCACTGGCTTGTAACTGTCACTTTGACTCATCCTTGCAGTTGAGCCACCAAGCGCTTGTGTCCTAATTTGATCATAAATGCCACTTTCGACCATTGCCGAGTTAAAATACGACACCTTCCGGTAAAGGATAGGGTCAAAATTTTGATGAAGAAAATGGAACGCGTAGTACCACGTTTCGCCATCGCTAAACGATCGTTGTTCCACGTGGGGGTGACCGTTCGCTATATACTGTGCTGCGGTTCCGTCCATACCAACTAAAGCGACGCCTTGTTTGCTGACGACAGACTCGATTGCACCTTTGTACGAAACTTCGACGGTTCGTTCGAGTAAAGTTTTCCAAGTCGGTTGTGTTGCCATTGCCCAAAAATGAACCCATTTTTTGCTGAACGCAACAAATTTGTAGTTGCGCAACAACTCGACCAGCTCGCGGCGATTGCTTAACGAGTCGAGCGGACTTACAGGTTGAGCTGACAGATGTTGGTAGAAAAATTTCTTATACAACTTATTCAATAATTGTCCAAGTGTTCCGATAACGCATAAATGTAGCAAAGTTGCAGTTTTAGTTGCAGGCAGATATAAATTGCGAGCGCTATAAAGTTGGGCAGTGATGTTACGTAGTTCAAAGTGGACCATAAAGCATGCGTTGAGTACTGAAGATAGAACGGGCCAACTATTTTGACACGCGTCCCGGTGTTTCCGTAGTATCGGCAACCTTTGAAGTAGCATCGCTATAACATATGAATTAATCGCTAGCAATAGTGCTCCGGCAATCCAAGCGTCATACGTAATTACTGCGAGTGGACTAAACGAAAATACATTTCTGTGAGCGTGGAGCAAAATCACAGATTTGGCTCCTATATAACCTGGGGTTATCCATTTCACATGAGGAAACCGTTGGTAAGTGACTGCCCAAATTGGTAACGGTACTGTGATGTTATGAGCTGTTTGGTAGGCGATGCTTTCGTTGAATGATCGAAATGTGGTAAATGTTGTGATAAGAAAACGCAACTGGTTTGGGTTTAAATAATCAACCAAGGTGGTCATAAGTTTTGGTACAATGGCACGTTGTCCCCACACGCTGCGATGAAGGCTTCGATGAATGGTGTTGTTTAGTTGAGTTGCAGCTGGAAGACGTTCGAACCAAGGCTCGTACTGGCCAAATATCATCAAAAGTTTCATGTTGAACAAAAGTTTTGAATTTATAGGGTTTTTTAAGATTACGGTGAAATTTAGAATGAGTTTGTACTGATAAATTTGGTCGAAAATGACCGTTTGCTGGTTTTATATAAATTTGTTGAACTTTAAATTTAAATTTCAAAATAAAATAAAAATGGGATATACAACAAGTGTACAGCAGCTATAATTATTGCTGTATAGCAAATTATATATATATATATATATATATATATATATATATATATATATATATATATATATATATATATATATATATATACATATATATAACTGTTAAATCCACGTAATTGAATGTATTCTCAACTGTGTGTAGCACTCATAATCAATTAATAGCGATAGATTATCTAAAAGCTTCTAAAGAACTGCGCCTTTTCTCATGAATATTTCTTATTTCATCTGAGATGTAATTTTAAGGTAAGATTCGAAAACGTGACTCTCGCATTGGAGGCGTTTATTTAGACCTTAAGGTTATTCGCTCCAGCCCGACTGGCTCGCACGTCTTGTGAAGATTTTATACAGCGTATACGCGCATATAATTGTTACGCTACGCATGGAGCATAAAATGTCGCGTACCCAGTTTACGCTAAAATGATTACCGCCTGAGCCAATGTACAGTACAGTGGCGGAACAGTTGTCTAAAGCATATTCCTAAGCCTAAGCCGAAGTCGAACAGTGCGAATGGAGCTTATACTTAAAGCCTAAAGCCTAAGCAAAAAATAACTATAAAAGTTTAAGCTTATTCTTGCCACAGAGTAAACGTTCTACCCCTGATCTCTACCTGGGCCGCCGTCTGTATACGACCACAGGTTTGATAAATCGTACATCAGCTCAAATAGTTATAGTTTCCACGCTACGCTCAAAACGACAGCAACTCGTAAAAATTAATGAAACACGATTATGTTTCATAGCAAAAGCCGAACACAATCGAATTAAAAAATAAATCTGAACCATGGCTCGGTTCGAATTACAACATTATTGTTGCGGGCGAAAAAAAACCGACCAGCGGCTGATCAAAGACCATCAAATTATTGGCCTCGATTGAATATATACCACAAACCCTGTTTAGTGTTCACCGCCGTTAAAATGTGGATCGGGGTTTAGTGCCATCGTTTAAGATCAAACAGTGCCGAAACAGGCTAAAGTGCAGCCAGAAAATCTGACGTGGGCAGCCTCTTGCGATGACCAAAATAATTTTTCAAGTTTTTTGTTTAAAATCTTGTTCAGAGACGCGGAAGCTCTCTTTATGGTCGGGGTCCCGAAATGGGTGCTATGGCGGGTGGCTGGTCCGACCTTGAAAGCAAGGCTGGCCAATGATACTTTTGGAAAAAGTGCACAGTTTTCCTGTGGTTTGGGTGGTATAAAAAATGTGTGCCCGCGTCGCGATTTGTCGTGCCAAGCCCCAGTTCAACAAAAAAATGTTTAATAATGCGTATAAAATGTGTAACTTTCAAGAATACGGGTGACGCTATACTGGCCCATGCTACTTTAAGGGTGTACAGGTTTCAGGTGGGTCTATAAAACAGTGGGTTTAGATTCTACATTACAATGTTTTTGCTTAGGCTTAGGTTTAGGATTAGGAACACATTTTTGCAACGCGTAGACTTAGGCTTCGGCTTAGGAATACGCTTAATCTACTGTTACGTCCCTAAAAGTAGCATTGGTCGCTCTACTTGTAGCCGTCTGGCGCCGTGCATCACCGTCAGTCATCATCTGGTATCGTACGCGAATAATTCGCGTATGATACCACATTGTGATGAACAATGTGACATGGCGCCGGACCATAACGCACGACACCGGACGTCATCTAAAATATAACGCGATCCGGCGGATATATTCAGCATTTTGAAGGAATATGCTACCGTTAACCCTTCAATGGTGTCGGTTATGGATCAAGCGCAACACGACCTGGGTATATTACTTTCGTTTACACCAAATAGCACTTATCTGCTGTCGTTCCAGCCAGTGGCCCACAAATACCAACAGTTCCAAGTTTCTAGAAAGCTGCGCAAACCTAACCCCGTTAGGATTACACCCTAAAATTTCCCAAGTTCCGAGCCGTATTAATCTAAACCACGTTAGAAATACACCAAGTTTTCCGACCAAACCAACCCTGTTAGAATTGCCGAATTAATGTTGAATTGCAAACCTAAACCCCGTTAGATTTACTAAACTACAATTCCTCAAATTTCCTTAAATTCCCGAGGTTCCCCAATTATTCTATAACAGCAGTAACCTATTACTGGGTGTCAAGCACAGCGTCCTTCGCACTACAAGTAACCAGTATAACCCGGTTTCCTTCACATACTAGCCACCGTGGCAATACCTAATTTCAGTTCTGCACATACCGAAAACGGCCAATGTTACTTTAAAGGGCGTAAATTCAGATTAAGCGTATTCCAAAGCCTAAGCCTAAACGTTGCAAAAATGAATTCCTAAACCTAAGCCTAAGCCTAAACCTACGCAAAAAATGTAATCTAGAATCTAAACCTACTTTTTTATAGACCCACCAAAAACCTGGACGCCCCTTAAAGTAACATGGGCCCCGAAAACAATCACTTCCCTGAAATTCTAGAATCTCCACAAAAACCAATGAGAAAAATGAACACTACTCAAAAATAAGACGCACCGACTTCTAACCAGCTATGATTTAACAGAGGTTACGGTCCTGGCTACCCATATGCATCTCGATCTAATTTGCATACAGACCGACACCAGCTTTACGTGTCGCCCCACAAATTAAATCCAGAGCCACATTCAAGCTATGCAACAACAACAACAATAATAATACATGCCGGACCCTCCACGACCGACTCGCTGAATGGTTTTTAGCAAATGCAGCCTATGACATTATGCAACAATATTTAACGGCCACACAAGGCCGAGGTAAAACTAACATTGCGGAAACAGCCGCCATAGCACAGTTTATATCTCTTCCGCCTTCTAGCAACGCCTAAGCCTAACTTAAGTTGTAAGAGAGACTAGACGGAGCCAGGGATTAAGGTGTGGTTTAATAATTTGGTTTTAGATTGTATTTTAGTTTTTACTTTGAAATATAATTAACAACTGGCACAGCCGCCTACAAATACATTGCAAGATGATGATCAGATGCAAGCGATGAGCAGATGCCCAAATGGGTGTACCTTAGTGTGCAACCGGAGGTGATAAGTACCGGAACCGGAGCCTTATGCGGGGTTCACGTTATAACTGGGGCAGCCTGGAACACGGTTTGTCCCTATGACTATAGCTGGTAACATTTTGTCTGACCGTTTATCCGCTATGAGATTCAAAAAATTTGAATGGTTCGCTATCCTGATGTGACATTCACTGTTTGTAGTGCAATATCATATGATATTCCACATACTGTCTGCCAATATCATATGACGTATTTGAAAATGTCTGCAAAGTTGTGGTAAACTAGCTTGATTGTACTGTAGAATGTCATATGATACTAAAATTTCAAATTTGAATTATTTGTACTTAGGAGTATATTTTGGGAAAAACTTAGCGAGAAACAAAACGGTAGAAGCTTATTCAACTTGCGAAATCATTTAATGCTGTATTATCCGAATTTTTACTGTTTTATTTAGCGTGCACAAATTCCATTGTCCTGTATAAATATCATATGATATTTAGTATAATTTTGGAATATCATATGATATTCGCATAAATGTCCCGCAGTATCATATGACAAATGGTTATTTGTATACGATGATCGCTTGACATCAGTGATTTGTAAGCCAATGTCATACGACATTCACATTTTGTCTACATAAACGCTATTCGGATCCCAAAATTTTATGTTGATGTCGAATCAACTTGGACAAAACGTGTTCCAAGCTGCCCCAGTTATAACGTGAACGCCGCATTAGGTCAACAAAACTTGGAGCGGAAACTCTAGGCGAATTCGGTTGTGCCGCTAAATTATGTAGTTAAAACGATGTTTAATTTGTTAATTTTAGCAAATACCTGTAAACCGTTGTCAAAAATTTTGGGTTTAGAATTATATCATTAGGATACCGACAATTTGTTATCAAAATTATATCAAAACCTAATAGACGACAACCGCTCCGAACGATTAAAGCTATACAAAATTTCACTACCGAAATTGCCCGTATAAGTTGTTGGGTTCCTGAACTGGGTGGGTACAGAAACGCATATGAAACTCCGTCTGTGTGAACCTATTTTGAGGAGGGCAGCCCTGCTGTGAGTTTGTATTCGAGTCCGACAATCACCAAATTTAAACCCTCAACTCAGGTTCACAGGGACCAGTAATACAGGTTGTTTTATTGAAGTAATACGCGAGTTATATACGAACGACACAATAATAATAATAATAATGACGGTTCAGCTACGATATTCCGGGGAATTCGAATTAGCTGAAAAATGCGGGCGAAATTTGCCCGAAATTGACTGATGAGGCCGAAGTAATTAATATGGCCGCTATCCGTGGACTTTTAATCCAATAGATAATTTTTGATAAATGCTCATTATGCGGTGAAAATATGAAACATCATAAAACCTGTTGGTCGGTGGTATGACTGCAAACTATAGTGAACAGTGTGCCGGCACTATAAATATGGGTTTCGGCTACCGCAATCCGGGCGTAGTGAGGGGGGTTTAGATGTCGTTGTATATCCGACAGCCCGAACGTCTGGTAAAAACTCTAACACAGCTTTTTCTGCCGGAACCGGATTCAGGTCTCTAGTTGTACCCTGGTACAGCCGTATTGCCAGCTCATACTGAATATTTGAATATATAGTTCCAATTTTTGGAAATGTCGGTAATTTAAGCTGCTGTTTTGGCATAAAGATACTGAAATATTTTGTATATCATATTACGGAAATAAATAACAATACGAATATTGAGTTAACGACATATTCCGGTATTTCAAAGTTATATTATGACAGTGATCAAAGAATCATATGCAACAAATCTGTAATAAACCCAGTCATATCTGAATAGGCGCATGTAAAGATCAGGGGCGGAACGTTTTTCTGCGGGACTAGAATAAAATATGCTTAAGCTTGAGACTAGGTTTTTTGTTTGGCTTAGGCTTAGGATTAGACTTAGGAATATGCTTATAATACTGTTCTGTCCCTGTTTTTTACATTGGCCTCTGACTACGCAACGTAGAATTCGTCGCGTGACAATTTAGCTTCCGGCAGTGTCCCGGAAGTCTAAGCCTAAGTATAAAGTGATGGCCAATAAATTTCCCAGTCGGCAGGATTTTGTGCTACAAGTTGTCGGTCGACGTATGACTACAACATATATGTACGATATATCAATATATATTCTAACCTATTTGTCGTACCATAGTTTTTAGCACTACGTGCCGTACCTGTACTGCAGTTCGCCCTTGAGTCGGTTTTGACCCTTTGAACAAGTATAATTTCCTCAAATACGTGTTGTATGAGAGCTACCACCGTACGTTGCGTTTTGCCCATACCCTACCCTCAGTTAAAGGAGAGGTTGTTAACTGCAGCCAGAGCACACCCTGTAAATCCAAGTGAGTTAGTTGATTTTATTAACTCAGTATGAGTTGAATCACTCAGTCTGAATTAGGACTTTCAGAACTCAGAATTCTGAGTCAGTAAAACTCGCTCTGCGTTAATTATTCAACTTACGCTCAATCAACTGAACTCAGAGTGAGGATCAACTTAACTTAGAGTGAGTTAATGTTTACTGTTACTAACTCAGAAATGACTAACTCTCTAGCTGGATTGGTTAATCAACTCATTGGAATTTAGAGTGCAGCTAATCTTATATCAGGAATATAAAACGGGCAACGTTTTACGTTTTATATTGCAACAGTATTTGTCAGCTATCAAGGTTTTAACAGCCCTCTAAATCAAGGGGGTAAAAGAAATGTGCAACGCGTGCCAAGTACATTTTTTTCTGCACAGAATGTACTCAGTTGAACGCTCACGTTGAGTTGTGTATCATCTACTATTGGTTCTGTTAAACACTATTTAATACCTCAGTTAAAATGTCAAATAGAAAGAAAAGCAACACGAGAATAACGAAAACTCAAGCTTTAACTGGACGCTCAACTCGACTGTAAAACCAAGCAAGAATAAACTGTAACTGAATGCTTGGGAAAATTTACATAGTCTTTGTATTCAAGGATAACAGGGGCGGAACATTATTATAAGCATATACCTACGCCTTAGCCTAAGCAAGCCTAAGCGAAGCAAAAAAATAACTTGTCTAAAGCTTATAAGCGTACTCTGTTCTACTCCCACAGAAAAACGTTCCGCCCATGATCTTTACATCGGCCCAAGTATGTAATCCTTATTTCCAATGACACATGTGTGGAGTCAACCTCACTGTTTTTGCCCAAGTATTTATCGTTTTGTTGAGCTAATTACCCCCCAATATATATTCTTGACAATCGTTGTGCCGGGCCCGTAGCCAACGGGGGGTCTGAGAGGATCAGCTTCCCCTGGCAAATTCGGCCCCCAATAGAAAGTTTTAAAGCTTGTTTGTAGGTCATCGAAAACCTTAGTATGCCCCTTCGGAAAAATTTTGTTCACCAGTAGCAAGGTGGGCTGGCGTAGGGGCCTACTGTGTACATCTTCAAACCTTACGTTTTCTATACCGAATTCATCGCAAACTCAAGCTTTTGTTAAACAATTGAATACCAATCTTGAGCCTAGAGCCCGTATTCTCAAATGTGGCCGGCACCTATCACCAGTTGGTAATCGGTCATGTAACTTTGGAACCAGCGCATGGTGAGATTCGAAATTTGGCACATTTTTCTGCGTTTATTAATTTGCTCTACTTCTGTACCAATTTTGAGCTCTGCAATTACACGTCATGTTCGTCAGTTTGAAAACCTATCGCTAACTGATGATAGATGCTATATGCATTTGAGAATATGTGCCATTTAAACTAAGCTTTCTTTTATGAATGTCTTACGTCAAAATATTACCGTAGACAGCCGGTGTAAGCTAAATATAATTTGTACTTAATTTACGTTTACAAAACTGCTTTTGTATTGAAATTCAGTTCTGTGAATGGTACGAGAATTCTTTATTCAGCGCAAATAGGCTTTAGATGTTTTTTAGGTAAAAAGCGTCTAAAAACGTTACGTAAGCTTTAAAAGCAGACACTTTATACTACAGCAACTTAATGGTTTACAGCTTTATCAACAGCGAGTTCGCCAATTAAAAAAGCGTGTTATGTGCCTAATTTCGTATTTAATGACTATACGCTTTGTAAGCTTATTCGGTCAAACCCAGTAAACCGGATACTGATACCACTCAAAGGTACACGTTTTAGGGATGAGCCAGATATGAAAACGCCACGAGAAGTCACAAGCCGCGACCACCTACGCTTTCAAGCTCGGGGACTTTTGATACATCATTATCAAATAAACTCATCGTATAAAATGAACAGGTTAGTGCCCGGAGGAGGGAGGGGCTGGAATCCTTTAGAAACCTTTTGGACCCAGAAAAATTTTTTACCCTTGCTTGTTAACTTTTTGAAATCATTGTAAGCCTCTGGTAAAAAGTTATTTTTTGCCCCTCCGGTTTAGCTAGCATAAGGTGATTTGGCTGCGGGATTGGTAATAGCTATGTCAGTTTTACTTTATTGCATACTTACATGTTGTAAAATTTTGATGATTTGACGTCACAGATTATATTATAAAACGCTGTGCTGTTTTTGTTCATTATGGCTTTAGATTAAGCACATACTTCAACTGTTATAATAAACTCGGCCAATGTTACTTTAAGGTGCGTAACAGTAGATTAAGCGTATTCATAAGCCTAAGCATATAGCCTAAGCATTGCAAGAATGTGTTCCTAAACCTATAAGCCTAAGCCTAAGCCTAAACCTAAGCCTAAACGTAAAATGTAATCTAGAATCGAAACTTACTCTTTTATAGACCCAGCAGAAATCTGGATGCCTTTTAAAGTAACATGGGCCATAAACTTATGAATATTCATATATATTATATATGTACTTATATATACATATATACATATACATATACACATATATAAATATGTATATGTTGCTTATGAAATGTTTCAATTCAGTTCAAAAGTGTCATTCTGCCTTGTTTTATTGGTCTATTAACGGGAAACACAATGGATTCGCATCGTCTAAAATTTCGGGAAGGAATGATAAAATGGTCTTAGATGTTCGCTTATAGGCTTAGATAGAAATGTGGGCTTTCATTTTTTGTTACACTGTTAATTTTAACGAGTTGATTAATCAGCTCACAGTTCGAGAATTAGTTTTTTCTGAGTTAATAAACAGTAAACATTAACAGCATCTGATTTGAATGAATTCCGCATGAGTTAAGAGTCTTACAATGAAGTTGACACAACTGTGACTTTTCAAAGTCCTAATTCAGACTCAGTGAAGCAAATCATTCGGAAAATCAGTTAACTGCAATTAGAAGTGTAGGCTTTTGAAGCCAAAACACATCTCCAGGTACACTGTATGTTTCAGTGAGTTGATATCATCTCAAAATGGAGTTGAATCACTCAGTCTGAGTTAGGACCATCAGAACTCAGAATTTCGAATTGATCCAATTCATTCTTAGTTAATTAATCAACTCACCCAGAGTCAACTCAACTTAGAGTAAATATCAACTCAACTCAGAGTAAGCTAATGTTTGCTGATATTAATTCAGAAATAAACAACTCGCTAACTGAATTGATTAATCAACTCATTGGAATTTACAGTGTATTATATCTTGCTGAAAAGTAGGATACTCACAAATTTTCACAGCCAAATTATTAACATACGTTAATAAACCTGAAAAGTAATGTCAATCAAGTTTGCGTTGTGCATTACTCTGCAATATTTGCTCTCTGCTTGCAATACGCACGCTTCGTTTGATGCAAAATTGCACACGGTTCCCAGTGTTTCAGCCACGAACGACCAAAACACCGTGGGATTTTGGAATTTTTTATATCGGACGCCGTCCGGCAAAACTCCAATTTTCCAGTTCAACAATGTTGTACCAACACAGTCTCGTCGAAAATCGGTGGGACGACGTTTCGGCAAGCAGTTCGATAAACCACAGACTGGTTTGAATACAGATAATTCGTCTGGTTCAACTACTGACCAGCAGCCAAACGGTTCAACCGTTGACCAGTTTCACGTTGCTGTCATTTGTACGCTTCACCTGCTCGATCCGTTGAGTTCAAATCGAACAAAATCACCCAAAATTCGCTACGAGTATCCGCTGTTGTGTTCGCTGTTTGATTTTACGTACAAACTGTTGAATTTGAATTTGACTCAAAATCGTCAGTTTGAATTTAAATCAACGTTTATTGTTACACTTCGCGATGCGCCCGATGCCATTGATCTCACTGGTTTTCAAGCGAGTACATCGTTATTGCGCACTGCGCCAAATTTGTGTAATAATTCAAACGTTCAACTGCCTCAATTGCTGAAATCAAAATTTGATAGCCAATACAAGTATTGGAATCGGCAGGAATCGACATCTGGGGACGAATGGTATTCGAGTAACAACAGTAAGTCAAGTTTTAATGGTCGTGTGATTCAAATTAAGAGGATAATGTATATATTAAAGCTGGAACGCCTCACATACGTAATTTGGGCAGCGTTTAACATTGAGATATATCTATGTGTGAAATTCATTATATATTTGACAATTCTTGATATAGAATAAAAAATTCAAAAGTCAAAATGTGTTTTTAGGCAACAGTGCTCAATATACAAAATAGATTATCTTTCTATATATTCGATTATTTTTTAATGAGTACGACAGTTTTTAAACGTTTGTATCATATTTACATATATTTCAATGTTCAGTGCAGCTATTTATCTGACGAATATGGAACCGCAAAAGTGACTTTATGCCCTGGTTATAGAACATTTTATAACAATATCTAACACAGGAACAATATGTTTAAATTTCAATATGAAAATTGCGTGCAACTGTGTTTACTGGTTTGCATTAACGTGCAACAGATGGTGAAAACTACTGAAATCAGAAGCTTAGATCAATGTACGTAGTTTAAAATTATACTGAAGTCGCCATAATTTTGACAGTAAAAATCGGCCAATTTTACTTTAAGAGGCGTAACAGTAGATTAAGCGTATTTCTAAGAAGCATAATCGTAAGCGTTGCTAAAATGTGTTCCTAAGCCTACGCCTAAGACTAAACCGAAACCTAAGCAAAAAAGTTGTAATCTAGAACCAAAACCTACTCTTTTATGGACCCACCGGTAACCTGAACGCCCTTTAAAGTAACATGGGCCGTAAAATCTGTGGAATATTAGGCAAAATGTTCGTTTTTGACCAGTTTTTGTTTTTGGTTTGATTATTCAACGAAAACACAATCCGTGCATTGTCAATGGAGTTATGCCGAGTAGTCTTTGCTCAATTGAAACAAGTGTGTTCGAGCCACTTTGCTTGCCTGTCGCATCGCCGTTATCAACAAACGACCGTCTATGGCAATACAACAATTTTATTCCATTGTCCCCTTCAGTTTGTTGTTGTATTTGTATTTAGAAGACGCGGGAAGGGCGGTAATTTTTCGGATAGGTCTACACTGTAAATTTCAATGAGTTGATTAATCAATTCAGCGAGCGAGTTTCGTTATTGCTTTATTAATATCAGTAAACATTAACTCACTCGTGTATTGAGTTGATTCTCAGTCTGAGTTGAGTTGACTCTAGGTGAGTTTATTCATTAACTCATAATGTGAATTGAATCAACTTAAAACTCTGAGTGATGATGGTCCTAACTCAGACTGAGTGATTCAATTTATTCTGAGTTTAATTAAATCAGCTCCCTCAAATTTACAGTGTATTAGAGTTTTTGAAACAACATCGATTGCAGTTTCATAAGCAACAAACGCATAAAGTTGCACGCTCACGCGTTGCATCATTGTGTGCGCGCACGAAATATAATGCAATGTCCAAAATCAAACTACAAATCGTGATGCGTTTTGTACCTACACTGTAAATTTCAATGAGTTGATTAATTAACTCAAAGGGAGAATTAGTTATTTCCGTTTAATTCTCAGTTAATAACCGTATTAACTCACTTTGAACTGATTTAATTTCGGGTGAGTTAATTTAGTTAACTCAGAATGAATTAAGTTTTAATACATCACTCTGAGTTCTGAAAGACCTAATTCAGAGCTCAGGCTTCTGAGTGGATTCAACTTACTCTGAGTTATTATCAACTCACTAGAATTTGCAGTGTAAGTTTTGCTTAAACTGAAAATATGTAACATTTTAAACGAGTTTAAGCGTAAATTTACCTTTTAGTTTAGTTAATCTAAAAAGTTTGTTTAATACTGGTGGATTAGCTTAAGCTTAAATCAAGTTAGAGTTTAAACGTTTAGAGAGTAGTCACAGATTGAATACGATCTCACCGTTTGTGCATTCTAGCAGTAGGCACAACTACTAAATTAGGCAGTGTCCTATTTGGTCCCATTCCTTCTGCAGTTTACTGCATTTTAAAGCACTGTTTGAAATTTCAGGACAAAATTCAATCAGTTTTACTGTACGACATTCTAACGCAATTGAACTGGACTTCAGTATCGGTCATTCACGACAATTCGGTTTATGGTTCAGGTCTGTTCGACTGGTTTCAAAATCGAGTTCAAAACCCATTTACGCTTGATAATTTTACCATCGGCAGCCGTAACCACAGCGACATGTGCGTCGATCAAATAATATACGTTTCAACGGATGTTCAATTCGATTGGAATGTTACACTTCGGCAAATGTATCGGTCAAGAACGCCTGTGTTTCTGGTCAGTTTGAGTTGAATCGCTTAGTCTGAGTTAGGACTATCAGAACTCATAATTCTGAGTTGATATGACTCATTCTGATTCAATTAATCAACTATCCCGAAATTAAATCAACTGAGACTGAAAATCAACTTAACTCCGAATGAGTTATAGTTTGCTGTTATTAACTCAGAAATAACTAACTTTCCGTCTGAGTTGATTAATTCACTCATTAGAATTTACAGTGAAAGTATTTACCTAAGTCGGCGACTCAAGTAAATATTTAAGTACGATTTCTGAAACCCAGGCAGTATTTGTTACAAACCTGTTGTCGGTTCAACTTGCTGCTTAAAAGTGTCAAAAAATTTCAGCTCAAAGGGAATTGAGATTAGAGGCGCCTCCAGGTACGAGACCACGTTTGTGCAGTATATACCACAGCTTTATCACTGCTTGACCTGCAAGTGTACTTATATTAAGAAAATATTGTTTTACAATTATTCGTATTTTGCAATACATTATGGTTTAACCATATTTGCAACGAGGACTCACTTCAAATTGCTGTTGTTCTATCAGAAATGCTCGTACATACCTTAGGGAAAATGCAAGAGACAATATGTGGATCAGTGAGCATTTAAAAGCTAGAACCAACAATAAACTATCCATGTATATTATATATCATATAGGCATACATATATATACATATATATGTATAAATATTATATATACATATATACATATATATTAAAACTTGAACGCCCGACATACGTCATTTGGGCAAATTTCCAGCACTATACTTTGTTTACAAAAATTTCTTAAGAAATACACGTGATTGATTGTTCTTCGTTCTACGAGAAGAAAGTTAATGTTTGCATGGAAATTTTTGTGTTTTCGCTAACTTTGCGCATTGCGCAAAACATGCAGACTAGTATATATTATAGGTAATCACAAATCAATATGCAGCATCGCTATTATTTCGCGCATTGACCACAGCACACAATCGCAGAGACCAGTCTACGCAATCGCCATACAATTCAAAAAAGATGTCAAGTTCACCAGGAGCTCGTCGATACCAGTTTGTAGGAGCCGATGACGTGTTTCGTGACATCATGAACGTTGAAAATGACGTTTACCACGTTGCAGACGGTGCAATCACGGTACAACAAGGGTTGACGTCATCGCGATCGCACGCAACGCGTCAAAGTTGTTTAGAAAAAACTATCGGTTTGTCGTACGATATGGATGGTATAATTAAAGCGTTCAATGAATATATTAATACCATTACAATATCGGAAGCAGTAGCAAAAATTGATCGCATTCTGTGTTACATAATCGCGCAAAGTAATCATTGTTCATACAACGATTGCGTATTGATTGTAGACAACAAACGGTATTCACCGCCCAGTGGTACGTTTTTGATGGGTAAACATTTTTAAGCGAACGATAGTATAAAAACTGTGGACTATCATTGTTAATTTCTGGCCCATGTAAAAAGATCAGGGGCGAAACGTTTGTCTGTGCACTGCAAAAAATGGTGAGTCAAATTGACTCGCTCCGAAATAGGCTTTTCCGGACTACACAAACTGAGTCAAAATTTGACTCCGCCGGAGTCTAATTTTGACTCAGTTTGTGAGTCCGGAAAAGCCTATTTTGGAGAGAGTCAATTTGACTCACCATTTTTAGCAGTGTGGGACTGCAATAGAGTAAGCGTAAGTTTTCGACAATTTTTTTTGGTCGGCTTAGGCTTAGGTTTAGAAATATGCTCGCTCTTACGTTTAGGCTTAGACTTAGACTTAGGAATACGCTTATAATACTGTTCCGCACCTGTTGTTTACAATGGCCTAATTTCCTATGAGTTGATTAATCAATTCAGCTAGCGAGTTGGTTATTTCTGAATTAATATCAGTAAACATTAACCCTTTCACTCATCGTGTATACTATGTGCAACTAAATACAATAATGTATGAGCAATACACACACTGTGAACAGTGTTTAACATTTGTAACATATATGCGCAATGCAAAATCTCCATAAGACGTGAGAGCCTACTCGGGCTCGAGCGTCAAGCTCCTATAGCTCAGTGGTCATCGTAAACGCCTCCCACCCGCGAGACTGGGGATCGAATCTTACCTTGCACCTTGAGTCCTATAGCTCAGTGGTCATCGTAAACGCCTCCCACCCG
Source organism: Enoplolaimus lenunculus (assembly GCA_030248215.1). NCBI lineage: Eukaryota > Metazoa > Nematoda > Enoplea > Enoplida > Thoracostomopsidae > Enoplolaimus > Enoplolaimus lenunculus. The sequence continues at coordinate 57,423 of JASANG010001367.1, forward strand.
CGAGACTGGGGATCGAATCTTACCTTGCACCTTGAGTTGAGTTGATTCTCACTCTGACATGTGTTGACTCTGGGCGAGTTGGTAAATTAACTCAGAATGAATTGGATCAACTCAAAATTGAGTTCTGATAACACTAACTTATTCAACTTATTCTGAGCAAATATCAGCTTACTGGAATTTACAGCGAGATGCTGGGGGAGATAAGGAAGACGGAGAAAATATTTTTACCAAGCAAACATGTCAGAAGTCTACTTGACGTTATTCAGCTTAAAAATAAGTTTTGCTGTTAGCAACATGCAAATATGAATTAAAGTTGAGTTGTCGATTGAAAAATGAAATAACCCTTATACCTACAATATTAAAGCTCGTATAGTCCAAATACGTATTTCGCACCAGTTTCCAACATACTTTGTTTATTAAACTTTTATAGTATGAAAATATAATTGTTCTACAATTAAGAAATGTGCACACAAATTTTGCTTGCTTTCGCTAATACTTTTTTGCGCATTGTGCAAATTTGGCTGACTAAAGTATGAATTATAACTTAGTTATCAATTGAAAAATGAAATAACTTTTACAGTAGTGTCAGCTAGAATTATTCGACTATCAACTGTATTTTACGTCTGACTTTGTTGTTTAAGATTCGCTGCCTCAGTGTGATAACAATGCAACATTTCGACAACGTTATCCAGCAAACTGGATCCGCAACTCAATGGACCTGGTAATCGAAAGCGTCCTCAAACAAGCGTATGCTGTATCAGAGCTTCAACAAAATTTTTGCCAATCTCTCATCGGTTCAAGCAGCAATGATGGATTATGTTCACAATTTTGGAATAATACTAATTTTGGCGTCGATTTGATTCGCTGCATGAAAGCGTTGAATGTGAACGACGACAACGACGAAAACTGTCATTGCGTTCAAGATTCAACTGACGTTGAACAAAACGTTGCCGAGTACTCAATATTTCAATATCGTGCGAGCGATGTTAAACGTAACGTTGATCGGTTGACCCCAAAATGCGCGTCGCATGATGATGATGATGATGATTGCAACAAATTTTCAGTAACAGCCCAAAAATTAGTTGCAATTGGTAGCGCGAGCTATTCGACACTCGAAACTGGAAATGATCCACTTTTCGTATCTGGTCACATCGATATTGATAGCGTACATAGCTACCTCAAGCGTCAAATAGGCGAAACAACCGCAATCGATCTACTGAACCAAGTCGAAAGCTGTAAACAATGCCGGTCAACTGAAACGTTCAACTCGATTGGATGTTGTATTGCGTGCGCTGACAACTGTCCAGACAACCGTTACGATTCCGTTGAATTTAATTATTGTGAATCTGATCGATGCAGTTCGTGTCCTTCAGGTTCCGTCTATGTTTCGTCTGAACCGGACGTTTGGATTTGTCAAAAACGCGTCAAAACTCCGTATCATTTGAGTCAACAGATGACAATTACAATATGGATTTTGTCAACGATCGGTCTCGTGTTCACGATGCTCGCCGGTTTCGGCTTATTTGTCCATCGCAACAGCCCTCGAGTTCAATGCGGTTATCCGCGTCTTCTCGCTATCGTAACCTTTGTTACATTGGTTGATTTTCTTGCTCCATTGTTAACGATTGTTCCGTTAAGTCGCGAAACTTGTGCAACGTTTTGGATTGCGATTCCACTGATGTCGAGCGTTTCAGCGTCGATCGCGTTGTCAAAAACGGCGATGTACGTGCGATTTGTGATCGATTCCGGGTCGCCAGAACAGCGTCGCACCATCGAGTCACGCAGTAAAACGCTGCGAAATTATGATTTTTCAACAACAATCGCAACAACAGTGACATTCTGTTATGTTGAAATTGTTAATTTTATCATTCTTAGCATCAATGATAACATTGTTATCAGTCAACATCTTCGCACGTTACCATCAGAAGACAGTCGATTGCCAAGCGATAAGTGGTATTTTGTCGACACTTGCAGTCTGTTCGCTCCATCGTCGTTGTCTATGTTCTGTTGGCCTTTACTCATTCATTTGCTTGTTATGATTTTGTGCGTTCGACACGGACGAATCGGGATTCGCTTTATTAGCTATGAAATTCGTGGATGTCTGACGTGTACGATGATACAAACTGGCAGCATTATTGTTTTAGGTACGGTTTGCCTAAACGCAAAGGTTATAGCGGGCCCGTAGCCTAGGGGGGGCAGGGTGGCTCAGCCTCCTCCCCCGGAAAAATTTTGCCTCACCTAGGAAATTTTCAACCTTGCTTGTAACTCATTAAACGTCCTTGAATGCCCCTCCTGAAACATTTTTAGCCCCCTCGCCGGGGCGAACAATCTGTGTTCGATACCTATGAAATTTGAAGAATAGATTTCAAGTGAAATTGCATAAATTGATACAGGGAATCGTTACATTAGGCGTGCATATAAAGCCAAACTTACAGCTAGTAAAAGCTGGTTATTTGCTCCAGTTTAGGTATTTACCGAATATTATGCGTTGGGACCTTATCTGGTTAAAAGCAAACTTGTAGTTACTCGTGTAGGATCATTTTAGTCGAGTCTACACGAACGGTACGCGTACATGACGATGATATACTGCACGCCGCCCGTGTAAAGATCAAGAGCGGAACGTTTCCCTGCTGGATTGCAATAAATTAAAGTCGGGTCACTACAGTATAGCGCTGCCCTAATTGCAAATTTTAAATTGAAACATTTCGATTTTGTTCAGCATATGCTATAAACAAGTACACTAAACAAAATTCATTTTTTACCGTTCTAATTTCAGTTTAATATTTGCTTGTAAAGTTAATATTTTACAGGGCCAGCAATTTGTGCCGGAATCTACGTTACAGCGCCTGAGTTTCGCGTATTGCGATTTGCAGTATTTTCGCTTGTAAACGGAGCCGCGCAACTGTTTGTGCTGATCGTTCCAACTGTAATGTTTTGTGTTTTTCGACAATCAACCAATACAGTTCAATGGTTAACAGCAACGCGACAGCCTGTGTTCAGCGCTGCTGGTCGATCATACATTATCCGCGTTCATAGTATCGATGATAACTCGGAACAAAGCGGTGAATCCGATGAAGAACAACGATACAGCGATTCGGAACTACGATCGGTTGCTGGTCGCATCGGTTTGAGCCGTTCGCATAGCTTAATGCAGCTGCAACAACGACCGCAAAACCACGAGTACCCAAGGCAAGTTTGCTCTCAGTCTGAGTACGGAAGCTACAAGTGAGCTTTAGCCGGAAGTATGAAAGCTAATATTAAGCAGGCATTGAGAAAATCAAGCTATCGGGATAAAATACAGAAGAATAAATTAATCGTTAAAGTTGTCACAGAAATCTGATTTGTAATCCTAAGTCAATTGTTCATTGAACAAGTACTTTTATATTTACTGTAATGTAATGGATTATCACTTGAAACACAATGTTGAGGATCCAGTTGTTAACCGTATTGGCCAGTGTTACTTTTACGGCCGTCCCGGTTTCTGGCGGGTTATTAAAAGAGTAATCTTGGATTCTAGGCTGCATTTTTTGCTCAGCATTACGCTTAGCGCTAGACGTACTGATACAGGGCGCAACCGGAATTACAATTTACTGGAACCAGAACTTGAAAAAAATTACAGGAAACGAAACCGGAAAATATTAAAATACATGCCGCCGAATAATTCATTTTTGTTTTCTTTTCTGCAAAATCATTGGTGAAATAACTCTAGTTGGAGATAGGTATTCACTTTATCTGCTGTATTTTAGATTTTCATAATCCAGGGAAGTAAAATATACCTTCGGTGGTTTATTTTCGGCGATTGTCAAGGTTTTAAAAGTAACATTAGCAACCGTATTTGGTTTGACTACAATTCTAAAAGTTTTATTTTATATTAATATATTTACACAAACGCAAAATGTATACAGTATATAATTTGCAATAATGTATGGATTTTGCAAACTGCAATTCATGCTAAATATCAGCTTGCAATACCGCCTGCAAGCATTCCTCCAGCTCTTTTTTGAAAACTTTAGAAGTTTTATTTAACCTATTTCGTGTACTGTAAATGCCAATGAGTTGATTAATCAATTCAGCTCGCGAGTTGGTTAATTCTGAATTAATATCAGTACACATTAACTCACTCTGAGTTGAAATGATTCTAACTCCGAGTTGAGTTGACTCTGAGTGAGTTGATCAAATAAGTCACAATGAATTGAATCAACTCAAAATTCTGAGTTCTGATAGTTCTAACTCAGACTGAGTGGCTCAACGCATTCTGAGTTAAAATCAACTCACGGAAATTTACAGTGTGGCTCCATCTCATAGTTGAAATATACCGCTTACATGACATAACTTACAACTTAATAGCATGCAGATTTCGCTATTCTCGTAATTTTTTATCATTTTTACGCGGCCCATGCAAAGATCAGAGGCGGAACAACGTTTTTCAGTGACACTGCAATAGAGTAAGCTTAAGCTTTAGACTAATACATACGCTATACACATAACGAAAAACTTGGATCTTTTTACGCGAATGCTTTTAAAAATAATGTACTGGCATTGATACAAACAGATTAATATTAAACAATGTGCAAGCTCTGTTATTATGCATGTTTTTCGAAATTGTAGCTGTTGGATTAGGACAGAAACGAAAAATGTCAAATATTTCCGGTGTGTATTCTCAAATATGTGTAGTACCGATCACCAGTTAGTGATAGGTCTTGTAACTTTCGAACAAGTGAATGATGAGTTTCGAAATTCAAGACATTTTTCTCGTTTGATTTGTCCTGAAATTGCAAATGTTTGAGAGTTTGAAAAACTATCGCTAACTGGCAGGCACTATACGCATTTGTGAATATGGACCCAGGTCGTGATAACCACACCCTTCACACCCTTCATATTGGGTACTCTCCTGCTTTCTCTTTGGTATTGTTTAGGTTTAAGGCTAAGTTTTCAGGCAGTTCCGGAGCAGGCAGGGGGGCTTCCAACAAATTCCAGGGTGGGGGCACCAAACTCGCGAGTGAAGCGAGCGAGAAGCCAGACCGTTTTAAAACTTAAGCATTTTTTGTTTCAACCGGTTAGGGTGGGAACCATTTTAGGGGTGTGCCCCCCAAATGGGGATATGGGGTGGTTCTTCCGGCCCTGGTTTCAGGGTTAAAGCTTAAACTTTTCACTACCGAACGTTGACACCGGGTCCGAACGTTGGTCCGAAAGTTATAATAAACTTATAGCCAGTTGCGATTCTAACTCTTTCCATTGGAGAACTATAGGGACAATTGTGAAGATTAATACACTGCAAAAAACTATGAGTCAAATTGGCTCTCTCCGAAATAGGCTTTTTTGGACTACACAAACTGAGTCAAGTTCGACTCACCCGAGTCGCTCAGTGAGTCGAATTTGACTCTGGCGGAGTCGAATTTGACTCAGTTTTGTGTTGTCCCGAAAAACCTATTTCGGACGGAGTCAATTTGATTCTCCATTTTTTTGCAGTGTACTTTCGTGTAAACTGATGCTCAAAAGCATAATCGTACATTGTCCTCTTTCTCCGATGTTTGGTTGAGTTTCAAAATACTTGGCTATTCAAAAAATACTAGTACTACGTGCGGAAAATTCTTTTTATCGTAAAATACACTAGCAAACACATTTATATATATTGACAGAATAAAATTAAGATACATTATATGAAAACATTGCCCCATGTATAGGAACAGTCATCACAGACCCTAAGCATAAGCGTGAACCTTAACCTTAGCCAAAGCCTAAGCAAAAAACTCCCCAAGGTTTACGCCTTTGCTCGCATCTGGTTCTGTAACATGGGCTAAACCATTAAAATAGTAAAACCACCTAGATTGTTCTATATAACAAACACACAGATACAAATGCTAACAGAAACTGTGTTCCAAATCAACTTACATGTTCATTCCGTCGGCCTAAATGAAGCCTACACAGGCAGGTAACCAGCTCACCTTCCTAGTGGAAGGCTATATATTTTTCAGGATAGTCATACAATGGCTTTCGATGACTTAATGTACAAGCAAGGTTGAAAATTTTGTACAGGGGGAAATATTTCAGGGTGGTACGTATCATTATTAAACTTGAAAACTACAACGAACTATATTTGGTTAATAAAAGAATGCCAGAAGATTTTACTCTGACAACTTTGTAACTTCTGATTAGTTGATTAATCAACTCAGAGAGAGAATTAAAATTACTGAAGCTTAAGCTTATTGTATTTCAGTCCCGCGGAATAACGTTCCACCCGTGATCTTTTACGTTAGCCAAAAGTTGAAGTTCAACTCGTTACAGACTATTAAAAGACGTATATTTTGAACGGATTTTCAGGACCAAAAATTGCCGGGAGGCGAGAGAACTAAAAACACGCAAGCATTTTTTAAAATACACGAACTATAATTAGCGTTTTACAATAATAATTTCAGTTTGCAGGCACTTTTTATAGCTTTGTTCAATCAAAACTAGCCAATTCAAGCAAACGACGCTGTTTTAATTGTCTTCGTCATATCATTTGTCTATTCCACTGCTTTTTCAACTGAAACAATAAAAATAAAATATTATTTAAAAGAAGATAATAATGGCTGAGTTTCTGAAATCTTACTTTAATATATATTTTCTTAAGTTATACTTAAGTAAATATCTATTAAAGTCATCGCTTTATATTGATCAGGCATCATTTTATGCCCCATTTACACGTGCAAATTTTTGCAGCAAGAAAGCGCAGCTGCAACTTGTACGAAATGCTTGCAGCAGTAAGTATTTTCAAAAGACCGTTCCGATAAAACCAATCAAACTGCAGGTGCACGAAATTCAAGTGACTTGCAACTGCGTTCACAGATGCGAATTAAATAAAATAGTTCGAATTCCAGTGAATAATTTGCAGCTGCAAGAACTTCAAAAAGGTGCTTTGTGAGCAAACTGGCGCGTGCATGTTGGATGTGCAAGGTTTCATTGCAATAACTTGCACGTGTGAATACGGCTTTTAGTCTACAATGTTAATTAAACCAAGGTTAATATGTCTGAACTGTTAATTTGTAATATATCAAATAAGTTTTTCGAAATGCAACCAATATAACAGTATGGACTGGACTCACAAGATACCTTAGTGCTTTATGATTTTTGAATTTGCATTGCATTGGGTAGAGAATGCTAGTTTACGAATTAGTATTAGTGGATAGCTTTACAAACGGTTAAAACGACTACAGCGGTGTGGTTTAGATATCAATTGTCCCTAATTGTAGTGCACAAATAACTCCAGATCCAAATAAAGTTGAGTTCGCTGCTTTAAAGCATACTTAAGTTTTGAAAGAGCATTCTTAAGTATAACCTTTTCATCGCTCAAGCTTTTGGTACCTACAAGGCAAAACGTTTAATTCAATGGATTGTTGCAATACTGGATATGTATCAATAACGAAGGGCAGCGGAGCGTGGGTTAAAAATAAATAACAGTCCGTAACCAAATAACAGGGGGTACCCTCTGGAGAGGCCAAATAAATATTAGTCCCCCCTCTTATTCGGGTCACTACAGTAATACTGAGTGAATCATTACATTGTTTGTATGGATGGTGTCAGGGTGTATATAAACCGGATATTCCTTTCCGTTTCCGGCAAAAATCGGGTAGGTTTTGAGGTTCGTTTGCTTTATAGAAATACCGGATATTCCGTAACTTTTATACTCAAAATTAATTGTAAATCAGGTATTGTGCATTTTTTACTGCAGATATGCTGCAACAGTTCTATGTGAAATAAAAATGGCAAAATTTTTCAAATTTTTAAAAATTTCGGATGCATTCGATATTTCTTCTTGAAAATTTCAAAAACCTCGGTGAATATTGGCACGATGCCTCAATTGTGTTGGCAGAAAAATAAAAAATAAAACATCTTTGAAACTTTGGCCCATGTAGAACAGGGGCGGAACAGTATTATACCTAAGCATATTCCTAAGCATACGCCTAAACACAAGCCCAAGCCTAACCGTAAGCATGAGCACATTCCTAAGCCTAAGCCTAAGCCAAACAAAAAATTAATCTAAACTTAAGCTTACTCTTTTCTAGTTTCACAGAAAAACGTTCCGCTCCTGATCTTTACATGGATAGAAACTTTTATGCTTTAATATCCGTTTTCTTATTTCGTTATTTTGATTACTACTCGTTTCCGTTGTTGTTTGTAAACTTATGGCTAACTAACTGTAGGTATAATAGTTGTTACTGACATCTAAGCTTCCCTTCAAATGTTTTGCTGTCTCCTAGTTTGTACTCGAAAATCGGATATTTTTGCTATCAATATTTTTCAGTCAAAAGACAAACGAAATATTTCCAAAGAAAACATAAGGTACAAGTAGCAAAACACTACACAGTCGTTTAATTTTTTGTTTAAACTTCTATTTTAAACACTTTTCAGTTCCACCTTGCTTTTAGGGTTGCGCTATACTTTTGTTCATGTCCAGTGCCGTCCGTCACCCGTCCGGCTCCGTCCGTCACTCGTCCGGCGCCGTCCATCACTGTGCGGTATCGTACGCAAATAACTCACGTATATACGATGTCGTGTAGTGGCGGACGGCGCCGTGCGGGTGACGACGTTGACGAATGGCGCAGTACGACAAGTATAGCGCAACATTTAACCCATTTCCTGCACATCTAAAATCTACAGTATCAAACTGCGCAAACGAGTACATGAAGCTGGTATGTTTTTTATCATTGAAAATAGATTTCAGTGGAAATTGCATTTATTTCATGGGCGCATGCAAAGATCAGGGGAGGAAGGTGTTTCTACGCGAGACGGCGATATAGTAAGCTTAAGCTTTAACATATTTTGCTGAATAGGCACAAGCTTACTCTTAAAGCTTATGCTTAATATACTACTGTTGGGCCCTACTGGTCCCCTCCTGTTCTATACTTTGGCCGATAGGTTCGAAAATCAATCGCATTGTTTTAGTAGTTTTAGCACTTCGACTACATATAGAAATTTACACCTACAGCCAGTATAACAAATTTCAGCTCGACGGTGGAAATAGGTATTCATTGTTCAAGCAAGTAATATTAATAGCAGGCAGGACGCAACCGGAGGTGAAAAATACTGGAGCCGAAGTCAGAGGACAACAAAACTTGCCGCAGCCGGAGGTGAAGCGAAATTAGGCAGTTAAAATGTTTAATTTGTTAGTTTTAGTATTAAATATCTGCAATGTGTTGTGAAATCGTTTGGTTTTACGTTTATTTTTGAAAAAACTCGGCATTTTTTTCTTAAGATTGTGCCAAAAGTTAAAACGAAATGCGCCAAACAAATAAATTATTTTACAAAAGTATGCAAAAATTTCACTGCCGAAACTGTCGGAAACTCCGGTAAAAATTTTACCCGAGCAGGAGGTTGATTTTCTACCGGAACTGGAGGCAAACCTCCGGTTGTACCCTGAAGGGTAGTTAGTAAAGAAGCTAAGCAACACCACCACTGCAATACAAGGAAGACTTTCACAGCAATTTCGCTCGATAGTGAACGTTAACGTTTATGTAGAGTTCTTTTCATAGCTGGGGCAAACTAAAAGCGTTTCGTCCCTGTTACAATAGCAGGTAACATTTTGGCTGCACGTTGATCCGCTTATCAAATTAAAAAATTTGAACTTTCTACTATGACACTGATGACTATTCACGGTTACCGTTAGTGCAATATCATGATATCCGAAATATATATTGTCTGTCATGCGCTCCAAAATGTCCGTAAAGTTGTGGTAAACGAACCTGAGTGTCCTATAAAATGTCATGATATATACCAAAATTCCAAATGAGTTATTCACATTTCGCCGTTATATCAGTTGTTTATGTGGTGTTCACTTATAACTGGGGGCAAACTGAAACAAAGTTCTGTCCCTAGTACAATAGCGGGTAAACATTTTGCCTGCACGTTGATTCGCGATCAAATTAAACAAAATTGACTTCTTTGCTATCCTGTGATGTGACACTTACTCCACTGCAAAAATGGTGAGTCAATTTGACTTTCTTCGAAATAGGCTTAAGAAGACTACATAAACTGAATCAAACTGTTCTCGGTCAGGTAATTTAGCTCTGGCGGGGTCTAATTTGACAGTTTGTGCCGTTCCGTAGAGCCTATTCCGGAGAGTCGGACTCACCATTTTCTGTACTGTTTGTACTGCAATAATACTGGCCATAGTTTTTAGTATTTCACAAATCTAATCATTCTATTTAGGGATTTATGTTGAAAGGATTCTGTGCACCCTGTTAGTATTCACACAACACATGTTTTATTGTTTACAATCATCACTCACAATGTTAAGAAACAAATATATATAGGTAGGTATGTAGGTACGTAATGAAGAAGCTATTCCGCTACAGGGACCCGAATAAGAAGCGGATGTAATAAGAGTCCAGAGTCTCTACTTTATGTCAGAAAAAAATAGAAGTCTTTTTCCCAAATTAGAGTCTGTAAACGAATAAATTCCTAATTACTCGATGAACGTCAATTACCTAATTACCTTATTAGATTGTATAAATGCTCCCTGGACCAAACTGAGTTCAGTACAGAATTTATTACTACAGCTATTTTCGTCACAAACTGCCATCCGGTCATTTCCTGCTACGAGTAGGTTTCAATTCTAATTGAAATTATTTCAACTGAAACGAACGAAATATAACACAAACCCATCACCAAATGCTTGCTATGGTTAAAAATACAAGAATATAGCCACAGTACGTTTAGAGGGTGAACCCCTTAGGATTTCAATCCCGTGGTTTTTGAATGTTTTTCATGCGGTAATACAAGAACCCGCCTCCTTCAAAATTGGTTCCCTTAAACCCTTACTACGCCCATATACAGCGTAGGACAAAACCCAATTTTTCCCATTAATTAATTTAGACCCAAAATCAAGCTATAAGTTGTCATAGAACTTAAACGCATATTTTTACACTCGTTAACTTGAGTTACTTATCTATCAACAAAGCGATTAGCAATATTCGCTACAGAGGTGTTAATATGTAAAGCAAATGAAGCATAAAATACGAAATGTATGCTCAGAGAATAGAAATTATAAAGGCAAATCATACAGTAAATAATTACGAAAACAAACAAACTTACGTAATATTTTCTCAAAAAATAAACTTCCCAAATTTGCACTGAGTTCCTAATTACTCAAAAATTAATCACCAAAGTTACACAATACAATTGAATAAAATTTAACCTATTGAAAAAACACTAAAAATAGAACCTTCAAGCAAACTTTGGGTTAAACCAGACTACCACCATGGCGAACCCATAATTTTAGACCAGGCAAAGTTATTTGCTACCAGATAAAGCTCGAAGACATAGGCATATACGCCACAAATTCGGTGTTACAAACAATACCAGCATTTGAAACATTTCAAACTATCAGGTAAGGGCAACACATAGCAACACCTGTTACACTGTCTCAAGTTTTACTCGAAAAAGCTTTGTAAAATAGGCAACTCTGTACAAAAATCTCGAAAATCAATACACCACCGCGCCCGAGCAAAATTAATTGAAAAAAAAAACTTAATTTTAGGCCCTCAAATTTTTCAATTGAGCGTTGATTATGAACATTGCGACAATTATACCTATTTAACTATTTCTCATTTGTTAATAATGAACGCAGTATTTTAACGGCATCTCCATGAACTCCGCGTATATATATATGCCATACCTACACTGTAAATTTTAGTGAGTTGATTTTAACTCAGAATGAGTTGAATCACACAGTTTGAGTTAGGACAATCAGAACTCACAATTTTGAGTCGATTCGTTTCATTCTGAGTTAATAACCCAGAGTCAACTTAACTCAGAGTAAGTTAATGTTTACTGATATTACTGCAGAAATAACCAACTCGCTAGCTGAATTGATCAATCAACTCATTGGAATTTACAGTGTATATATTTACGCCCCTCTAGAATAACCAATTAACAAATTAACCAATCAAATTAAAAAACCAATTACAATCGGTGTCAACATGTTATTTAAATTATGTCACAGAACAGTGGTATGGTTGCACAATTAGCTTGCACATTTAAGACAAATGAACAACATAAGAAATTTACCTAAACATGATTACGTACGTCCAAATCTAAACGAATCAAAATCAATCTTTGACAAGATAAATCTAAGAATACTCACCGTTTCCGAAGGAAAACACGCTTTAATTAAGTCAATTCCTAACGCAATTGTGGACAGGAAAAATACGAAAATTTGATCGCACTACACAATAATAAATACCAGTGAATTGATTTTAATTCACAATGAGTTGAATCACTGAGTGTGAATTAAGTCTTTCAGAACTCAGAATAATGAATTCTTTGGAAATATTTTGTCAGAAAATAACAAAGCGTGCGGTGTATGCGTAATGGGTCAGCTTTCAAAACTAATTAATTGTTCCAAAGACAAAACGAACTGACAAAGCCAGACTGAACTTTAGGATGGGTTATCCCCCAGTTTTTGCGATTTTGTCCACAACACAACAAACACCCCCTGCAAAATTTAATGATACATATACAAAAAAACCAAAAAAACAGAAATACAATAACTTAATAATTAATTAAGTGAAACCAAAGCAAACAAAGCTAACAAACATACGTATTTTTCCACTGGAATGATGTTCATACGTAGGAATGGGTTAAAGTTTTCAACTCTTCAACTCATATTTTAAGAATCCAGCCGAGACGATCCATGTTCGGCTCAAGCATTCACAAATGCGCCCCAAATGAAAACTTTTCTTAGCATTCATGAACTTACCGTCGTATAACTTAAATTGTTTGTTTGTCAAAATATAAATATTTATAAAACTTTTCATCAAAACCACTACTTAACGTGTAAATAAAACTGAGTCAGAGTGCAAACACCCGTTTACGATATATACTTGAATACAACAATATATTTCAACAAAAATCTTCAGCTATACACTGAATATATGTCAAAAATAGTTTTGATTTCATGTCATTTGACTACAAGTTACGCTTTAAATTTACCACCTTCCGCGCATGCAAGGTACCCGGAACCGCAACATAACACCAACGATCGGTTTGCAAAAATTGCCACAAAAACTCCTACCAGGTGGGTAAATTACCGGTTACACTCAACAGCTTAGCACCAGTAAAACGTTGGCTTTAGCAAGCAGGACGTACAGCAATTTAGCGCAATTCTTTTTTTTTTACTTCATTGAACTGAAGTAGGTATAGTCTATTATCAAGGCAATCTAGCGCGCTTGAAATCAAAATTACCAATCGAAGCGAAAAGCCGGGTAGCATGTCTCTTCAGAAGAAACGGAAGCATTAGTCACACAGTGTGACATTGAAAATTTAGTTAAAAACCACAGACACCAACAACTCGATCAGATCGTTCCGTTAAGTATTTCAAACTGTAACCCAAACATATTATGCTGATTCACTAAATGTTGTCGCGGCTTGATTTGCCGTCAGGGTTGCGCAACGCTTGTTTACCGTTCGGCGCCGAGCGTCATAAACAAAATTGTATTTTAAAAAAATCAAGGATCGACCGGATATTAATTTTACCGGATACCGGAACCTGAGCCGGATAGTGAATTTTGTACCGAAACCGGATGTTAACCGGATATTGGATCTAAATTTGTACTCTGTTTGAAGTATTTGAGTCGCGTAAAAATATGTATTTATGGATTTAAGATTAATTTTGGTTTGGATTTTTCATTCCATGTTAGTGTCCATTCATGAATTGCTTGGAATTGCAGTCGCTTCAAAATATCTAGTATTTTGACGTACAGAAACTGTTTTTATTATGATATTTGGAACCGCAACCACAAACATCCGGTACCCGGTAGGTTTATACCGGATACCGGAACCGGATACGGATGTCGGATTTTGCCGGATATTAAACTGGAACCTGATATCTGGTCGATCCCTGACCTAAATATATTTGTATTATGACGCGTAGCGCTGTGCGGCGAGCATAGCGCAACACGTAATGTAACAATCTGTGAAACTAAAGATGACACCTCGCCAATGTTTACCGTAAAACTGTAATTTGTCGGTAAAAATCAATAATTATGTCAGCCAAAATCAGAAAGTAAAGGTCAGATAAGTACGTGAGTTGTATTTTCCTGCTAAATTTTAGCAACCTCTTTTCTTTGTTTTTTGGAGCACTCCAAACGCCAGTAACCAACATCGCGTTAAGACAATATTATACTATTAGTAGTTTGCATATTATTCAAAGCACACATACACATGTACCTTTTACGCAGTTGCAATGCTATCGGTTCAGACTCTGCAAACCCAAGTATTATCATACTGAACGAAAAAAAAACATTAATAACCGGTGGTAATCGTAGCAACTTTAATTTGAATATAAAATATTATCAGAAAAACTTAAGCCGTTGTTTTTGCGAAGTTATAATTTAAACAACAAAAGCAATCAAAAAAACGTTCCCCCAGGACCATCTTTCGAATGTACCAGAAAAACATAACAATATATAAACTACAATATTGGAACATACAAAAAATATAACAAAAGATAACCAACTGCCTGCAATAATACCATATCACATGAATACAACATTGTCGCCCATTCGCATAAAACAGTAAAAAAGGTTGAAGAAACCTTGAAACTTTCACAGCACACCTGTCCAATCGAGAAGCACCCACCACAACAAACATACCGATCCAATCCCTAAACCGCCGTTAGTTATCCACCCACAAGCTTAGTATTTTAGCTATCCACTCAACAGTTTAGTAATTTTCCTATCTACCGACGGGTTAGTATTTATACGAGTAAAATACCACCCCAAGGTAGGCCGCCCAAGCCGCAGTAAGGATCACCAGCTCTTTACCTACTGCCATTCGCCGTTGTTGTTGATGATGATAGCTACTGCCAGCACCAGCAACAGCAACTGCGACAGCGGCTGTCGCCTTCCGGCTGCGACCACTTGGGGACACATCGCCGGCTCCATTCACAGGAGAGCTGCTGGTGCTCCCTCCAACAGCGGCAGCACCAGCCCTCCTTGACGACCTGGCCGTCCCTCCTGGCCGCTGGCTTTGGCCGTCCTGCTCCCCTGCGCCATCCTGAGACAACATACCGTCAATATACTTCCGGGCAACAAATTTCAACGCTTCATCGATCAAAATTACTGGCGACGATATTTTGAGTACAGCGAACCATTCCTCTAGGCACAACGGTGTAATTTGGAAGATTGTCGATAGGACGTCGACATAGAGGATGACAAAATGCAAGGACATCGACAACGCGATCGCCGCCATCAGCCAAACGTTTTGCCACGGCGGCATCGCGAGTAGGGATTGATTTTCGGACAAACTGTAGAAAAAAGCAAAACAGTCATATTAATTATAATATTTAACAACAACAACATATTTAACAACAACAACAACAACAATAATAATAATAATAACAACAACAACAAAACGTAGTTTACGAAAACCTTCGTGGAAACCAAGAAATATATTATTATGAAGCACTATTACATTACCGTGATTACGCTTTACTTTTTTTACGCATTTAACATTCAGATATTTTACCATCCGGTTGGTTCCGGCAGCTGTACATTTTGGTATCCTGTCGCGCCCTGATAAGTTTACTATACTCATTAATTATCATTAACACACTTACCTATTCAACGCATTCAACATTTCAATCGTAACAAGTACAGATAGCGCCATTGCATTTGGATGATTATCGGAAAACACAGCGCAATCAATGTCTGGAAACGTCTCGGGTTCAATATCACATCGCATCCAGTGTGTCAGCTGGTGATACGTTATTTCTGGTCCGTCTTCGTATAGCACAAACCACCACATTGCCGCGAACACGGTACCAAAACCGACGTAACCTGAAATGAACAATATTAATAAGTTATAGTTCATGGGCAAAGCCGAAACGTTGGTTTGATATACGCAAGTGGGGCTACTGCGCACAACGTTAATAGTGTGGCAACGTGGGACCATTAACCAACATTTTTACTTAACAAACCCACATAATAAAAACTACTTACGAAACTCAGTTGCGTGCTGCTGGAGTTGTAAATACTTGTACTCAGCGCTCAGGGTTATAGTACTCAGATTGGTATCAACTGCTGCTTGTTTAGGTTTCAAGCAGGAAAATGAAGAAATGTCTGCCAAAAACAACTTAATCAAATGATGTTCAACGAAAAACTCATGTTAGAAAAGTCAATGTTGCTAAGGTGGAATTCCATCTTGTTCATGCTCTCTATAAAACAATAAAGATATATGAAATTTTGCAAAGAAATTTTTAGAACGTCTTGTTCAAGTTTTTCACAGAACGTAACCTTCAACTTTCTGAATATTGGGCGACATCCATGACTGCTCCAAAATTTTCTTACCTCCAATCGCCATATACCGGAAGAAAAGCCATCCCGAAATTAAGCTTTCGTTCGCAGACCGCGGTGGCCGCTCCATAATGTCTAGATCAGGTGGATTGAAACCGAGTGCTGTTGCAGGGAGGCCGTCAGTCACCAAATTCACCCACAACAATTGAACAGGAATTAGAGCTTCGGGCATTCCTGACGCCGCCGTAAGGAAAATGCTGAAATTAATATTATATGGGATATATGTGTTTAATGTAATGAGAAGAGAATCAATCATCTTCAGTACCAGGGGCGCAAACTAGATTTCGAATTGGTAGTTGCCGAGTCTACTGTTAAAGATGGTGAAATAATTCGGTTTCGATATGAAAATCTAATGCAACCGGACTGCGTTAAAAATATGACCATGATTAAAGTTTAACAACTAATTTCGGCTGGCGAACAGGACAGAGTGAGGACTCCAAGTTTTTCCTCAACGACTACCCTGTGCGGCATTTTATAGAGCTGTTTGCGCAAGTTCAATAATAACTTTTGGTACCTATCATGTACAGAATACACAAATCATTCCAACCAACCCACTATATAATGGTTTACTAAAAATTGTGATACCGTGTACGCAAGTGACTGTAAACCAGAGCATTTTACCTGACAACTTCACCAATATTCGACGAAATGAGGTAGCGAATAAACTGCTTCATATTGTTATAGATCGCACGTCCTTCTTCAACTGCAGCAACAATGGATGTAAAATTGTCGTCTGCGAGCACCATTTCCGACGCAGATTTCGCAACAGCAGTTCCTGATCCCATAGCGATACCGATTTCGGCTTTTTTCAACGCTGGCGCATCGTTTACACCGTCACCTGTCTATAAAAAGACCAAAAACTGATCTAAGACGCTAAAAATGAAAAAAATTTCGAAAAATAAAGCAAAACTCACTTCTAGATCTTTTCGAACGGAAACTTCCATTTAACCACTTCGAGTTGGGCTATCACTACTTACACTGTTATTTCGAAGACGAATTAAGAACTATTCAGAAACAAAAAAAAATGCAACCACTGAAAAACCTTTATCCCAGAGAAACACAACACGAACTGATTTGTATGTTGAAGCCAGATACCCAAAATTGCAGGGCTCAAAATTTTGTAAAGTTTTCAGGGTGTCGGAAAAAAATTAGATAACATCAATGTGCGAGCATTTTTATGACCGGGTCAAAGGATACATCAAAGCTCAAACACACCAATACCATTTGACTTACCATTGCCGTAATTTCGCCGTGACCTTGCAAATATTCGACGATTTTCGATTTGTGAGCTGGTTCAACACGAGCGAAAAGTTTGGCACGGCGAACAGCGTCAGACTGTGCAGACGGTGCCAAATCGTCAAATTCACGGCCGGTAAATGATTTGCCTACAAACTTCAAAACTTTCATTATTGTCACAGATCATACTCTTAGCACAAAAATGAGTCTATAAAGTAACTCTTAAGGCCGTGACGGTGAGCCCTTGCAATTAAAACTTGTATGTTCAAGTTTTACACTAAAACCCTTTCACAAAATGTGCAGGTGCAAGTTGCCAATGCAAGTTCTCGCTATAAAAACTTACAAGAAGTGAATAGGCCGAATGTATCAGCACTAAACTTGTGTCATCCTTTCCTGTTACATCTTACGCACCCCCAATGAAAGTTCAGAAAACAAACATGTTTACAAATATTCAGGTTCTACTAACCAGATAATCATTTAAAGAACATTGCAGCACAGGATGTAAACAGGTTCAATTTGGACCAGGCCCAACCGGTGTAACAGATGTTATAATATGCACCCTTGCTGCCCAACCAATAGCAAAACTAGATATCTACCGAATCTACAGTTGGCAATGCGTCTTGTTCAAAAAACCTCTTATTCTAAGTAACATTTCGCAGACTTCATTCGAAAAGCGAGATAATTTTCCAGATTTTCATAAAAACAAAAAACTCTACAAGCCTCGCTCAATACCGGGCTTACCAGCTAACACCTACAAATTTTTACACAAAATGAACATCAAAAGCAAACAACTCAAGTTTACCTTCAGGGCTCTCGCCTTGCGCAAATAGACCAATGCGCCGCCCAATCGCAACTGCGGTGTCTTTGTTGTCACCAGTAATCATAATAACACGAATTCCAGCTTTGCGGCATCGTACAATTGCGTCGATAACTTCTTCACGCGGTGGATCAAGCATCCCGACAACACCAACAAACGTGCAGTCTTTCTCGTACGATTTGAATTTTCTGAAATACAAAAATGTTGTTACGCAAAAGTACTGTTATGCTGAATATAAACAACTAACCACACAGCGAACAAACCAGCAATTAAAACGAGTTTCGCCTGTCCTTAAGTAATTTTTCAACTTGCTCAAATGAATAAACACTTACGAGGAATCTGCTAGGTCCATCTCCGACGGGTCCATTGGATCGTCGATAGTGGCGAGACCAATACAACGCAGAGTATCTGCCCCGGTTCCGTACTTCACCGCTAAATCAACTATTTGTTTTCGCAACTGTGACGTAAGTTCAACTTTCTGAGTGCCAACGCGTAAATGGGTACATCTGTCCAGTAGGCCTTCTGGTGCGCCCTAAAACAATTTAACAACACTGATTTGGCAATTACAGAATGAAACGGAGCAACCCCTATATCCCGGGCCGACTAATCTTACTGAGTTAGCTGGTCTTTAATACCTTAAACGGAGGCGAATTACAATTTTTACGTTTCTCAGCCAATACAACTTGCCTCAAAGACTTACCTTCGCAAACATACGTGGCGAGCCACCAGTGCTACTTCCTGATTTCGACGGCGTGCAATACACTGACATCGATTTACGATCGCGGGAAAATTCCAGGGTAAATTCTTTTTTCCATAATTGTTGAATGACACGGTTTGATGCATGGCCCAGTTCACGAGGAGACAGTCCTGTCCGTGACGTGCCGTAGACATTCATTTTTTCAACCAGGACCGTCAACGCAGTTTCAGTCGCTTCGCCAACTTTTTCGTACGCTCGTTTAGTCTGTGGTGGGAAATATATTAAAAAATTAAAACCTAAGATCAGTATCCAGCACAGAAATAAATATGACCAAAATAGAGTATTTTTCGCTAAATCAAAATATTGTTCTCGAAGTGTTTTTAAGCAAAACATAAAATTATATATCAAAATTGCTTACCTCATTGTAATCAACACTTGAATCGTTGCATAATGCACAAATTGTAGCCAATTCAATTAGAGCATCATAGTCGGCACAGCTCACAGGTTTGCCGTCACGATACCTATAACAATAGTATACTCAGCAAACATTTCTATAAGAAAGACAGAAACAATAGTTATGTTCTTCCGCAACTCAAATTTGCCTCTTCCAATGCTGATAATAGCAGTGAATCCAAGTATCAAATGCCGCAAACCTCACTAGTTACGTCATTCTCAACTGCGTACTTATCCGCATACAGATACTGGAAGTCATTACATATTAAATGAGGAAAAATTGCGGTTCTGTGGAAAAATCACTTTGGGATAACTGCTTTCCAAAGGCTGTTTAGCAGTAACTATAGAAGTAAACAAGGGACAGCGTGTCTTTATTCTGCACATTCTTCATTATTAATCTTCCCGTCAGTATCTATTGATTTAACCAGCCAAACCTCTCGTTACTACCTGTTCACTTACACTTGTCCGATTGGTTCATACGACGATCCACTGATAGTAAATTCATTGAAATGTGCTCTGTCACCCTCGACTTCTTCAATGGTGAACATTCGTGATACGGTCATTTGATTTGTGGTCAGCGTTCCAGTTTTGTCCGAACAAATCACCGACGTACAACCTAATGTTTCAACTGACGGCAACGAGCGGACAATTGCGTTTTTCTTCGCCATACGTCGAGTACCTGAATTCTAACGGCATTCTATAGTACGCCTGTTTGGCGATTATAATGACTATCAGCAGCAGGGGTGTCGGAAGAATTGGATACATGGTGGTGCTATAATAGATTTAGATGCACAGTATCACTGCTTGTGTCAAAGATGCATTTTTTGTCGCTTTACATTAAAATGTTTTTAAGTCGGGTTGGAGGATTTGTCTACCCATCTTGCCTTCATATTTCAGGGCATTTAAAGCACCTACTACCAGCCACTTTCATAGAAAACACATTAATAAAAATTGTTAACAACATTTAACAACAACTGCCACATAAACCGCATACCTAGTTAAAAAACAGCCTTAAACCTTGAAATAACCAGTTCCAAACCTACCCAACGCTAAACACGTCGTAATAACAGCCGGAAGGCCTTCAGGAATTGCAGCGACGGCTAAGGCAACAGCGATTTTGAAATAGTAAATCGCGCCTTTGAGCCACGACCCACCGTGCGCCGGATCATTGAAATGACCGATGTTAATTGCCCACACTGCGATACAAATAATCGTGATTACCTATAACAAACATTATACTGTTTTAGCTAGACAGCTTAAGTGTGAAGGAATAAAGCCCACCATCACATAGAGGAAACAGAAAGTGAGAAGGACATAAATAAATTTTGTGAATCTTAAAATGTATGTTTTTGCGCATTACGCCATCGCGATTTACGTATTCCTAATGTAGTAATGTGCAACGCAATATAAACCTCATGTGAAAAATAACATGCAGTTCGCTTATTATTCTTACATAATGGCCATCCGCGACATACGTTACCTATTAAATGCGGACCCTAAATGTCAAGGGAAAGCAAATCAGAAGCTTTCTCAGACCTGCCTTTAAAATCCTAACAGCTGCAGGCTCGACCATTACAATTTTTCTAAACTTTCAATTTGCGTTCTCAGTTAAATAGAACGCTAACTTTCGCATACCTTAGATAACTGTTCGCCGAATTCGTCCAATTTTTGCTGCAGTGGAGTTTTCTCCGTTTCAGTTTCGACCATTGATGTTCGAATTTTACCTAAAACGACAAAGAAAAGTTTTGATCGATTTCAATATTATATAAATGCATTTTCAAACAATCTTCCAACGCCACCACGTCGCTTTTCGGTGGTAAAATTTTGTTAAGAACAGGGTTGTTACAAGGATATAAAGTTGATTTATCTCATCTTCCTATCTGCAGTATGTATTTGACATGGTTTTGCAATATTCTTTCTCTGTTCATCACCAGAGTGGTTAAGACTTCAGGACTCTCTCCACCAGCTCCCATGCCTGACAACATCTTTAACACCTTACCCGATAAGACGCTAACTGAAAATATCTTGAGCTACTTCGCTATGCTAGTACCTTCTGTAGCAGGCCAGACCAAAACATAATTAAAACACAACTGAAGTGCTCACCAATCTCAGTGTTCAATCCTGTTCCGACCACGATACCACGAGCTTTGCCGGATGCGACATTAGTACCCTAAAACAAAAAACAAACAAGAACATAAATTTGAACAAGTTTTTGTATTATTATTTAACATAAAAATAATACTACTAGCCATGGATTGAAATAACATTAGTCTTATCCTGAACAGAAATTTCGAAATCATCAAACGTTGTTCGTTTGAATGACCATTTAATCTCGGGAACTAGCCATATCACAATTACTCTTTAAAAATTCTGAAACATTTAACTCCGAGACATTTTTCTTTATAAACAAAAACTAAATATAGTAAAAAAATCAATTCCAAAAATACACAGCGCGGACATACTGAGAATAGCATATTTTTCTTGTCTTGATTGACGGCTCTTGGATCAGGCACAGAATCTAAGTTCTTGATGACGGATACAGATTCACCTAAAACCAGTAACCAAGCGCGAAATAATAGTTTCACGTTGAATAATAATGTAATAGTCACGTGATGCCTATATAATTTCGTGGGCGGCCCATAACACAACGTCATATTCATGCCGTACTTAAACGTAGTCACTTTTCAATATTTTCCTGACTTTCGTTTCAATAGGTCGATCTCGAGTGGAAGCCGTTTTTGAGGTACGCCGGATTTAATCCGGGTGATTTGATGACTTAGTGGAAGAAAGGGGCTTTTTAGAAAGTTCATAAGATAAAAATCAGTAAACCCACAACTGCTACATACCTTGCAGCATAATGTTGTAAACTAAAAAATGACTTTTACAATAAAAGCGAATAGTACATATTATATTTAGTGGTACGTACCTGTTAAAATTGACTGATCAATCCTAAGCGTAGTTGACATAATTTTCAAAAGCCGCAAATCCGCGGGAATTTTGTCGCCAACTGAAAAAAACTAACTACACGCTGGCATATAATAAATTTCGATATATCACGAATGTGAAATCAGATCGTAGATAAAATTCGGTTTAATGTCAACACGATTATGAAGGTGTTTAATTTCACAAAAAATGAATACAGCGCATCAACTATTGAATACTTTCCAATTAATCCAAAGTTGCTATACATCCAAATCGTAAAAAACTTAAAACGAACACATTGCTATAACTTGTAATATTTCACACATGATTTTTTTGTGAACCGAAAGCAAAGTTTCTGTACTCTAAAACACATGCTTTTAGATGAGTTACTATTACTGTTTGCAACCAACGGATACAATACCTGCAACTTCGACGATATCCCCGCACGCGATATCGCGAGCTTTGATCTTCTGAACACCGTGTTTGCTTTGGCGAACAACTTTGCCCATTTCAGGTTCGTATTCTTTCAACGCTTCAATGGCACTTTCTGCATTTTTCTCCTACAACATATTATGCAAGTATACATAAATACAATTTGTTCATTGCAATAATTATTATAAAAAGATCACAGTTACCAATTGAACAAAGTAATCGGACAACAATACCATAAAAGGCACGTACCGACCGTCGTCTCCATCTCGACCGTCGTGTCCATCGAACTATCCCCCTCAAAAATCACCTAGTGTGCGCATGATATTGTGGAAGTTGAATTACGTACACGAACAAGACTTTAGGTATTGCTTTGTTTATTAATATTTTCGGTTTAGCACCGAAATTGTCATAGTCATTTGAAGACAGTTTACGAACCGAACCCCTCGCAGCCTCAACACTGTTCATGGAAAGCCTGAGCGTATGCGTTTGTTTAAGCCTTCGTTTAAGCTTTAATCTCAATTATTGAAAAAGTTTACAAAAATTTTAATATATACATACTCGGGTACCTGTGTACATTATAATAACATTGGTATAATCTCATATCGTTTTGAACATTACATACACCTAATACCACAGGTCATTCGCAAGGTCCCGACAGCGGAAACAACTTCAACCGGAAGGACCTCGGTTGGGAACTGGGGTAAACTTTTGAGTTGAAAGTAATTTTTACTATAAAAACTACTGTTTTTAAGGAAAATACCAGTTGACTATGTTCGATTGCTCGGATCTAACATGTCACCACACTCTGCACGCTGATTTATGATATCCATTACAACTGAGGAAAAAAGTGTGTTTTGAAAAAGTTAAATTTTTAATGCTAATAATACTCAACTGAGCGTAAATCCCGTTTCACGTTTCAGTAGCGAACCCACAATACTAAAACCTATACACATATTCGATCCTTAGCTGGCACCAGTCCAACACCCCAAAAAATTATAGAAAAACAAGTCATTTTTCTGTCAACTTATAAACGTACATCTGTGCACAACAGAGCCAACATTATTAACCGAACACTTTTTACGTAGAAATTTACGCAAAACGAGCTGTTGAAACCATACCCTCCCATATGCTTCCCCGGTGGCAGAAAGGTCGATACGGAAAAACTTCTAAGACAACCATCGTACAACCTTCTCCAACAATTAGTTATATATATATACAAATATATATTTATATATTTATATTTATATATATATATATACATATGCCGAGAAAACTTAAAACATTTACCTCATTTTAATCTTGCTTAAAAATCACTACCACACACAGTGAGTGAACTTTGTAAAAATCGAGGAAAATTTGTCAAAAAAATATTACGTATTTATGGGTGTAGTATCTGGCAAAGGAAACTATACAAAAATTCCAAATTTATACACACAGCCAATTCCAAATTTAATACCATATAGAGTGTTGTTCACGAAAAAAGTTTGCTGCGGATATAACAGAAATCAGAACAGTACAGTTTAAGCTTTGCCATATACTGAAACATAATCTTTATTATGGACACCAACCACATTTTAAAATTGACTCAAATACTTGAAAATTATATTTTTCTCCAAATAATTAAATTCTGAAACTCACGATCGATGTAGCACGTTGAAAAACACCGTCAAATTCCGCCTAGTTGTTCAAATTGTTTATCTACCGGTCTACCCAAGTTCCAGCATCCCAATCCTACACATCTGTACCTCTGTCTGACGCCCCGATGTATCCAAGAGGAATATATGCATACCTGCCATACACCAACGGTCGCATTTGCAATTAAAATAAGTAGAATAACGAACGGTTCGACAAACGCTGTGATCGCATCGGTTTCATCTTCGTGTTCTTCGAACAACGCCAACACCTAAAACAACAACAACAGCAACATCAATATCATATATATAGTTTACCAACAACAAACACTAAATTCCCCTTTTAAATTTAGCCGCGAGGTTTGTTATTTAACAACTCTGAAACAATGACCCACTCAAGCAATGTATCTTTTTGATTAAGCCACGTCAGCATTTGGCATACGGTCTAATTAAACCAATTGGCGTGAATGTATTTTTCAGCGGCGACCAATTCAAATACGTAGGTCCAAATAAAAAACTCAACAACATATAAATAAACAAATCAATATAAAATAAGCTTACACAGGGACCTCATTTCAAAGCTTATATTTTTCGAGATAAATATTAAACTATGTTTAATGAAAATTAAGTTCATGGCAATATGAAAATACCAAAATTTCCACAAATATCTACTTTCTGTTAGGACTAGGGCCCATATTCTGAAATGCGTATAGCACTTATAATCAGGCAACGATACGTTTTCAAACTGGCGAACATCGTACAGAATTAGGGCAAATCAAACGTGCGACCGATACGATGAATTTCGAACCTAACAATGCGCTGATCCCAAAGTTACAGGACCTATCACCAACTAGTGAGTGGTGCTTGCTACACATATTTGAAAATACGAGCTCAGTAGTTCAAAAAAGAGCTATAATCACTGCATTGAGTCTGATCACAGAAACCCATTACGTACGTACGTATGTATGCTACTGATACTTGAAATAGCGGTTCACAGTGTAACTGGTTAAAAGTGAGTCAATTTTCATTCTACAGAATCTGAAACCTAAGCACTCAACTGTTTTTGATCCGTTACCGCAGCGGAATTTTTCAAGTTTTGCAAAGCGATTTTTGAAATATTTTACTATTTTATATCATTACATTTATTTGCTACATGTCAACATATTACATACGTATATTTTAGACAAATTTCATTGTCAAGCAAAGAGATCTTAGTTCACACTAGTAATATACGCAACGCCCATCACTTACAATACGAATACCCCCTATTGCGTAAAAGTAAATCTGCATTTTTGAGTATTTTTGAACATTTGACGTCAGTGGCTGATCCATGCATTTCTGACGGGGGCGGGGGAGGCAAATGTTATAAAACGCAAAAGCTGTAAGCTAGAAACCTTATCATTTTATCACTAAAAATTTTGAGGCGGAAAAATTGTAAGGTAGGGACGTTATCATTTTAGCACCAAAGAATTTCTGAAGGAAAAATTAGGGACGTTATCTTTTGTACAAAACGTTTTCTGAGAGGAAAAATTGTAAGGCAGGGACTTTACCATTTTATCACAAAAAATTCTGGTGGGAGAGTGTACGTTGAAACCGGAGAAGCTGGTTCATTGCCAGCTCAACTATACTACGAAAAGGCTAAAAATTATAGAACGGGCGCCACAAGACTTCATCATGGCTTATAAACGGGGCTAAAGCGTTTTAAGGAAAGATAAATATTCAGAAGTGGGTCTGAACCATCGGCTTCATCGGGTACTGAGGAATACGACATGACTTATAAAAGTAATGGTGGTAAATTAGATTTCACTAGACTGCGTCATAGAAACACAACGCGAACAGGACAACTCGTCGACCGACAACTTGTAATCACAAATTTCATTGGCTCGACAATTCGTCGCCTATCATTATCATTATGCTTAGGCTTAGGATTCCAGTTAGTATTATGCTTCGATTTATTAATCGGCTACAGGACAGACACTGTTGACCGATGTTGTCTGGCGACGAATTGTCTTAGATTCAAAAACCAAAAACAAACTTACGAATGATATCACAGCGGCTAAGAGAAGAATTTTAACTAATAGATCATCAAATTGTTCCAATATCAGTTGCCACAGTGGTTTACCTAAAAACATACACTTTTCACCGGAACCGGGTATTAACCGGATATAGCATCTAAATTTGTACACGGGTTAACCGGATATAGCATGTAAATTTGTACACGGGTTGAGGTATTTCATTCGCACAATAGTACATATATATGTTTACTGAATTAGCATAATTTGTTCGCTTAAATTTTTCAATTTTACGCCAGAGAGTCAACACTTGAACGTCTTCACTTCCCAATCGCAGCAAGCAGTTAAACACGCTCACTTGTAAAAAGTCACTTTTTTTAAAATACAGCACCACAAACCGCAACAAAAATCACGTATCCGGTAGGTCTATACCGGATAGCGATATCGGTGTTTACCGGATCGTAAACCGAATTCGAATATTCAGTCCTAACCATGGTTTAACATTTAGCCACGGCTGTATTTAACGCTTGTTTTTCGACTCAACATATATAAATGAAACAACTTGAACGCATTAACCTTCGTTCAATTTCCTACTGGACACCGTGTTTGAGTCAAACCAAGCATTTAAAAGCATACAGAGAAACGTGTATGGTCGTTGCCGAGTGCTTGGCCAAGCAAGAGTGAACCATATCGGCATGGGTAAATAAACAAAACAACAACAACAACAACGGTACTGGTGGCTATACAACAGCAATATGCTATTATATAGCGTAAATACGATGGAACACTTTAAAAGCCGGAACCGACCAATAGGAAACCACGATTTAAAAACGATGGCAAATTTAACCAGAACTGGAATAGTATTGATTGTGAGAATAGCAACCCCGAGAACAATTTCAAAACAAGCAACACATTGATGCGGAAACCATAGTTTAAAAAAACTATTTACCGGTTTGAAAATATACATTAAATATGACAAATCAATACCACAGGGCCGCGTTTCATTTTGTTTAAATAAACAACATCAACGCTCGTATAATATATATGTCGTAGGCCAATTTGCTATTCATAATTGGCCAAGGCCAATGTGCAATTTTGGTTAATAGCAGTTTCGCCTAGGCTAAACTGCTATTACACTAATCGACCAATCAGGTTTGATTATTTGGACAGACGCAATACTTTTAACCAATCAGCGTTTGTTTTACGTCACTGTTGTTTTGCTACATCTTACAATCGCTAGTTGCCCGGAATAGCAGATTGGCCTGCGACATATACATACATGCTAAAGTTGCAGTAATTAATTAACATTATTTTGTTCAATTCGAACTATGAATACTTTCAAACCAATTACGGAACCGGAATTTTTGTTGTAAACACCCGGTACTCGAAAATGTCAAAGCTTAAATCCCAACCATTACCATCGTTCAGTTCAAAATTTTGGACAATTTACGAATCCGGTCGTGCAATTTTTGTTGTGAAACCCCCGTATTGTAAAATCTCAAAGCCAAAATTCGGGACATGGACCGTTAAATTTGAGCGAAAATCACCGGAATACCCGGACGCAACTGAAGCACACTGCAGTCTTCTAGCTTACCTTCTTCAGCTGGCAGTTCTGAAACAAATATTTAAAGTATGTGAAGCGTAGTATATTAGGTTTAAATCAACTTGCGCGTGTCTTTCAACAGTGTCCTAAAGTCATTGAAACTTCTATGCGTAATCCTACACCTAAGCCTAAGCCAACGCCTACGCATAATGATAGGCGACGAATTGTCGTGTCGATGAAATTTCGTATTCCAAGTTGCCAGCTGACGAATGTCGTGATACATCAATAATTCATTTTGATGTTGAGTCATTTGGCTAAAACCTCCTCATAATCTTTGCCAATCTAAATTTTTAGTCATGGCTACACAGAGTACAGAATTAGCTAAAAACAAACCACTGCCCTTTAGACCAGTTTGGATCGAAAATCTACGTAATTGAAACGTTCTCGCTCGTTCAGGCCAACTCTATACTTACCATTAGGTCCATATTTCTTTAAATACTCGCCGGCTTCATAATCGCTCAGGCCTGAATCAGGATTGGTGCCAAAATGTTGCAAGCAGTCTTCAGGCGATTTCGTATACGCGTACTCCAACATGGCTGGAAAGGGGCTGTTGTACTGTTTTAGTTCAAGTTAAATAGCATCAAACACAGCTGCTATTCAGCTATACGTACTCCAACAATTTGCTGGCTTGCTTCCAAAACAGGCCGTTTACTTTCAACCAATCAACTCAATAATGTCCACAACTATCACGAGAACCGTGGGAAAATCGCCAAAACAAAATATAGTCAATTTTGAACGTAATCCAGTACCTTGGGGGTCCAGACAGGCACAACGCCAGAAATATGTGACACTGCTAACGCAACAAAAATAAATATATTAATGCTTAATATATAAAA
This sequence comes from Enoplolaimus lenunculus, assembly GCA_030248215.1. Classification (NCBI taxonomy): domain Eukaryota; kingdom Metazoa; phylum Nematoda; class Enoplea; order Enoplida; family Thoracostomopsidae; genus Enoplolaimus; species Enoplolaimus lenunculus. The sequence continues at coordinate 86,396 of JASANG010001367.1, forward strand.
CTATGAATAATACACGATTAAGAAGTAGCCAGTGATTGCAAATTCAACTGCGGTTTAATTCAATGAAGCAATTAACTATTAAAATAAATGGTTTTCGTCAGAACATTATTTGTTATATAAGATCTGAAACATACGTACTATACAATATATACGTATATAGCTACTTAATATATATCCATAAGTCAATAGTCCAATTATGGGGGGATAACGGGTTTAACGTTCCAATAATTTTGACACCAAGTATTTTCACTACAGCCAAAACAATAGCAATGCTGCAAACTCTACGCATATGGCATGTTTGCAGCAATAATTTTTATTAGGATATCGGGCGAACCATACAGTGATACATGCTGTTATATTTGGTAGGCTCCGGATATTGTATAATTGCCATTTCAACAAAAAGTAATACATAAACAGCTATGCTAATTACTATTTGCTTCGTAAACATTTTTTAATAGTTTTGTTCCTACAAGGGTTTCAGCGTAAGCTGTAGTTTCTGGTTCGTTTTTTCTACCATTTCAATTACAAAACGCTGCGATATCATGTTTTTGGTCATAAATAACAGCTTAATACGTATAGATCTGTACTGTATCATGATTTTCAGCGAGAAAAATCAGGCAATATACAACACCGGAACTAGATGTGACGGGTTATCGAATTATATATAAAAAGGGTACAATTTCATTCGAGTTGATCAATTTTTCGCTGCACAGTTGCTGTACGGTCCAGTTTGCCAATCGTTATCCATCTATAAATGTGGACCGACAATTTCAGTCGATTTCTTACAAACTAACTGATATTGAGACAACGATTGGCAAGCTGAACCGCACAACTGTGCAGCTAAAAATTGATCAACTAAAATGAAATTGTACCCTTTTTATATATAATCCGCTAGCCGGTCACATTATGTACAAAAAGCGTACAATTTCATTCGAGTTGATCAATGTTTAGCTGCACAGTTGCTGTACGGTCCAGTTTGCCAATCGTTATCCATCTATAAATGTACACCGACAATTTTAGTCCATTTCCTACCAACTGACTGATACTGAGGCAGCGATGGCTAACAAAGCGTGCGCAGACTACAGAGGTCTATTACACTAATTACTACATATTCTTAATTTCTACTTCACACCAGTTTTAGAATTTTTTTCACTAAATTTGCATCCAGGGTGCAAAGCAGAAATGGATTATACCGGAATCGTAATCTGAATGGAAACAACAAATTTATACCGGAATTCTAATCGGAAACAGAATCGGAACTCGTTTTGACTCGGAATTCTAATCGAAATTGGAATTCCGGTTGCACATTGACACTTACACTGTAAGAATATTTGACCTAAACCTCCGAAAAAACTGCAAAATCGAAAAACATTCACACAGCTTGTCACACTTTTTTTCCGTGACCTCAAAGTGCTAAAAACGCGGACACACCGACTGACGCAAATTAATAACCGCTGATATTTACGTTAACCCCGATACAGTTACCCTGAACGCTAAAAAAACCTCAACGCAGGGTTTTGCTCAAAACCTCCTGGGACACCCGTTGGTTCAACCTAACGTTTATTTTTCGTTACCCACAGTTGCACTAATACACACATACGCATATAAAGGCCAAATTTGGAAATCGCAACCCAATCGTAACCTGGGCGCTTGTTAGCCTTTCAAGGACTACCAAATCATATATTTTTCATACCAAAAATGCAATACACAAATATATAAACGGGCATACGCATCTACTTTTCAATATTTCAGACTGCATAATCGCACATACACATTATTTCACATTACGTAAATATATATTATATATTATTCATATTATTCTTATATATATATATATATATTATATATATATTTATATATATATATATATATATATATATATATATATATATATATATATATATATATATATATATATATATATATACGTTCGTATATATCTCCATTTATGTCTCAATATTCCACAAATCCAAAGTTTGCAAGAGCACAACAAAACACTACTTCTGACACTATTGTTGCAAGCAACAAAAAACAACAAAAATAACATACCATAACGTCATTTCAATCCAGCCAATGCCGGTCAGAATAGAATTCAACACAAAATAATAATTTCTAGTACGTAAAACTAAAGTGTTGCGCACCTACTATTTTAGTTATTCTTATCAATAGCTACGTAGCTAAACAGCACGTAAAATTTCAAAACAACCGCGTACGATCTCAACTGCTTTAAAGCTGAGGAACAGTGCAGTGTTATATGATATATACATTCAGGGTTAAATTTAGGGACCAAAATCTCGTACGTAACTTTCTCGAACTTGCACGCAACAAAGCCAATCTAAAATAAGACTCTAGGAACAGTCTAAAGCTTTAATATACATTATTGTTATTTACCAGGTATAAACTACATAATATTCCATTCTATAAAAACGTAAGAAGACCCGTATACACTTCAAGACTGTTTCTATTTCTTTCCATTCCATATATATACAATGTATTCACAAAATAAAATATATAATATACATACGGCAACAATAAAAGAGAAACTCTGTATGTATTGCCGTCTTCTGTTTAAGTCACAGCCTATCTCTGCGTTTTCACAAAGAATATCTTCCAGGTACCCCTGACAGTAAACTTCGAACCGCACCCCATTTTTAGCTCAAAATGAAAATATGTATATTTTGCGTAAAATGACTTAATAAATACGGCTAAGTCTGAGCAAAGATATATTAACTATTGTGCCACCTATCTGAGTTGCTATCAGATTGTTATATATACGTATATATGTATATATATACGTATATTTGCATATATCAGGGTGCAATTGGAATTACAATTTACAGAAACCTGAATTTAAAAAATTCCCAGAACCGGAAATAGAAGAATACATGCCACCGAGAATTTCATTTTTACTTTCTTTTTGCATTATTATTATTATTATTATTATTATTATTATTATTATAATTATTGGTGAAATAACCCTTGTTGAAGATAGGTCTTCACTTAATATACGGTATTTTAGATTTTCATTATCCACTGATGAAGCGAAATTTACCTTCGATGGTTTATTTTCGTTAATTGTCATGGTTTATATAATATACTAATGAAATCTGTTTTATTTTTATCGTCATTTTTCAATTTAGTGCCGGAAATTATAATTATGGTGAAAATTTATAGGAACGCGAAGGTGAAAAAATGCCGGAACCGAAATTCCGCTTGTACCCTGACATATATTTATATAGATATGTATCGGAATTTGAAATGATTCCCATCACCGAATTACTGTTGGATATTTCAGAAAGTAGCGAAAAATGGCTTAAGCGAATTTTCAGCTATTTCGTCATTTTTTTCGAAAACACATCACAGATTTAATTTGAAAGTTCATCAACAAAACCGAACTAATTGCAAAAAACTTATTTCGAAATATCAATTTTTCAAACACAATTAGGGATATGGCGATTAATCGGCATCGGAAATAAGCGTCACTTTTCGTGAGTATAATCATCGGCACAACAAAACATTGCCGATACTTTTTGCACATAACAGTCAATTGGAATGTTATCAATTTGATTTCTGGGCGCATATCAGTGTGTCTGTCAGGAAAACTGTTATCTCTCTTGCGTTTCTGTTTGAAAAAATTAATTGACACGAATTATTCATATAAAATTATAATCGTTTATGATGGTTAATGTTTAAGTCTTCATGTAATGATGCAATGCAGTATACTATCTGTTTAATAAACATGGATCGGCAAAAATTTTGATTTCGGTACATCCCTAAACATAATGTTCACAACGTTTCAATGATTATGAATAATTTGTCACAAAACGTAAGAATTCCGGTTCCTTACAAAGTATCAACTTAAAAATTAACGTCATGAAAAAAGTTTTACTTCAACGGAAATTGTTTTCACAACTTGTGTTTGTTTCGAAGATTCCACACCATTAAACCTATCTGACGTAACTCGGAAACCTTGATAATGTGAAACGCACAACACATTAAATAATACATCTCATTTTGCGTTGTAATCAATTAGCAATAAACTGATGATTCAATATCTTTGCAATTTCAGTTCCGGTGACTATTCCTGTTCCGGCGAAACAGTGGATTCCTCTTCCTGTTCCTGCTTTCTGTGTTATCTAGTTCATGTTAGAAACCAGCGAAACACATAAATAGAACATGAGGTTCAACCCACTTTATTGAGCGAAGCGAAACTCCGAGCGAGGCTCGGAATTTCGAGAAGTGTTTTGTACACTGGGGTCGAAAGGTGGATGTCCGTCCGTTCGAAAAGAATCTGAGAAACCGCTGAACCGATTTTGATAAACTTTTTAGTTTGAAAGCCAATTATCCTGGGGTGTTAACCTCGCATTAGGGTTTTAACATTTTAAGCCGTTTTTATTAGCTACAGGGTAATTTGCATAATTAGTTAAGCCTAAATTAAGACTTTTTACGTTATTTCACTAATTATATAGTAGGGTTAAGAGCAATCTAATTTCAGCACTAAAGGGTTTTTGGGTGCGAGGAATCTGAATAAATTATTCACAAAGCTCCAAACCCGATAACTGAATAGTTAGCTGATACCTAATTTGCATATTTGCTTAATTGACCAGTCGTAGTAGAACTACATGCATTGAGCAAAGCTCGGACATACTTGTGATATAATTTAAAAATTGCTAATTTAGGATTTATATTTCTCATACCCAAATACCCTTTAGTACTGGTTTTGATTAATCAAGCTAATATGCAAATTAGCTATTAGGTAACTATTCAATTATCGGTTTTGGAGGTTTGTAACCAATCTATTCAGATTTTTCGCACCCGCGGTTCTAAAGGTTTGTCAACATTTTGTTCTGATTTCTTGTACACAGAAACCCTTTGATACTGAAATTAGAATGCGCGTAACTCTAATAATTAGAGTTATACAGTAAAAAGCACTACGTAATTTAGGCTTAACCAATAAAGCAACTTAGCTTGTAGCTAATAAACGGCCTAAAGTTTTAAAATGTCGATGCGAGGTTAATACCTCAGGATGATAAGCTTACAAACAAAAAAGCTTATCAAAATCGGTTCAGCGATTCCTGAGATTTTTTTCAGACGGACGGACGGATGGACAGACGGACAGCCACCTTCGACCCCTGAGCACAAAATATAAAACGCTTCGCAAAACAGCCTACATAATGACTTTTTAAATTATTTCTCAATTTATTAGGGTTACCGAAGCGTTTTTGGGTGCGAGAAATCTGAATAAATTGTTTACAAACCTCCAAAACCGATAAATGAATGGTTAGCTAATACCTAATTTGCATATTACCTTAATTGCTTACGTGTGTTCGAGCTTCGCTCAACACATATTGTCCCACTACAACTGGCTCTCATGGCTGATAAGTAAGGACACAGAAATTCAAATTCATTTTTACACACAGTGCAACCTCTGAAAGTTATCAGTTCATAATAAAGTCTGAAGCACAAATAAATGTTGGCGATCAAGGGACGACCTTGTAGAAAAACCGCGGGATGTGACATGCGGATTCATGGAGGCAAAATGAAACCTCAAGCTATGCTGCACATCGGTAAAACGTTGATGCATATGCAGTGCCTTCATATGCAGAAGCGGTAAAAACATTGAAGAACCAAGATGCAAAACTAGCAGTTGATTGTGAGGCAGCGTGGTTCAGTGGCTAGCGCGCTGGACTGATAATCTGTCGACCGAGTTCGAAACCTCCTGGGAACGTGCCCCATTTTCAGCTGATAACTCGGAACTAAAAAAACCGTCGTACCCTAGCCTACCCAGCTTATCACAGGATCGATCGGGGCTTTTACACCTTATTAGTAAACTGCGGAAAAAGCAGGCACACAAGCATCACTTGAACTGTAAGCTGCAGATCTGCAAGTGCTTATTTCGTCGACCATATGTCGACACGTACGCTACCGACAAGCATGCATACAGTGTAATGCATGGCATTGCATGTGCACTTAACGGACAACTCCGTTTCACATGCTAATAGTTTGTAAAATTTTCGCTTGCCAGCGTAATATTAATAAATCAAAAGGTACCTACTGTAACCATGAAGAAATCAACTTTACTGAAAAATATGCTTCAAAACGTTCAGTCTCGGCCGATTAAAAGACCAGTCTATTGTGATTTTGAATTAAATAAAATAACTTTTGTTGAGTGGATGTGAAAACTAGTCACTCACAAACACTAAAACGAAAGTATACGTGATGCCAAACTAGCAAGGTAAATATTTGATTTAAAACCAATTATACAATGCAACTTGCAACAGGAGAAGCAACCGGACAATGAGTTGTAACTTACGTAAACAGTAATCAGAGCCTTCCGGTATGAGAACCGGAGTTTAAGCAAAATTACAAAGTGCAGCGAAAAATTTGTTTTAAAGCTGCCTTTTAATTCATCTTTGTTTTTTGGAAATTAAACATTTTACTAGAAAAGACAATAACAGTAGTGTAGTAAATAACCTTGACTATCACCGAAAATAAACCATTGAAGGTAGATATCGCTTCCGTGGATAATGAAAACCTAAAGCACAACAGAAAAAGTAAATGCATGTCTTCAACTAGAGATATCAATAACAACAGCATAAAAACTATAATGAATTTTTCGGCGATATGTATCCTTAAATTTCCAGTTCAACATCAGCAATGAATACGTATATCAAAATAAATTGCTGGGATGCAGAGACATGACTTACGTCAAATTGCAACTTAAGTCAGGATTTTGCTTAAAGTTTTGGTCAAATTGCAACTTTTAACTCAAATATAGTTATAATTGCTGAAAACTGCTCTCCTCTTCAGTTAGCTGCTAGAGCTTTAGGCATCCGCACAGACACCAGAAATATTTTACGAATGACGACATCGTTGTTGCAGAGAGCACAAAATTCGCAAAATCATTCTTTTCTTTAGCTGAAATGTTCATCAATATGTATTGCAACAAACCTCATTTTGTACACTGATGCTCTTCATATTTTTGCGTAGACTTTAGGATTCACGAAACAAGAAAGAACATAACAGCATTGATTCGACAATCAAAACTTTGAGTGTTTGGTACTTCGAAATTTTACATAGCTAGTGTTGCTGGTGCCGTTTTTGCAAAAACCGAATTTGCTGTTTGCAATTGTCCAAGAGTTCTTCCTTTGACTCATTTATTGCCTGATAATGGGCTTCTACCAATGTGTAATTCTCTACAGTGTTATACGTTCAATGCAAAAGGATGTGTGTTATACTTGATCACGGCTAAGTTGTGTATTTTCTGTTTAGTTTTCTGATTTCAGCTTGCTAGATTTTACATTAATTGCGCATAATGTTTTCATATTAATCAGGGGTGTTTGTGCAGTCTTTAACCATGGATCAGTTTAACCGCTTGTCTCTTTGGGTTTGGAACGAAAGCTTTTGGTTCCCTGTTGGATTCCATTGGTCTGATATTGAATCAACGCCAACTGAAAAGTACACGGATACTGGAGATCTGAAATATTCTTTGTACTATGCTGTTTTGTTATCACTTATTCGTATTGCGTGGGAGTGGTAAGTATAGTTAGTGTATAGTTGTCAAGTGTTGTCGAATATATACTATTTGCAATCGGTTAATAAATTGTTTAAAGTATAACTCTGTGTTGGGAACACTCAAATATATGTATGCAAATTTTTAATTTTTTTGAGCAAGATTGTTTTAAAAACAATGGTGTAAATCTTCGCCATGCAGTGCAGAAATACAGCCGCTTTAATTCTTTAGCTTAAAGCCACTATAAAATTCTTGGTCAGCTCAACCTGCACTGCCGTATTAGCAACAATTGAACTAAGCAAAATTATGTTACGAACGTACTAATTTCTAGGCTCGTGGCTAGGCCACTTGGATCTCACATCTGCGGTATTGAAGATACACATTCTGAACTACATACCCTGATAAAGAAGCTTAAATCAGTGCTCGGCATAAGGGTTGCTGGTGCTACTGATAAATCAGGAAACGATAAAAACGTACAGCATCGTCGATCATCAAGTGCAATGATCCAAACATTCGCAACTTCTGGGTCTACCTCAGGTGCGGACAGTGAATGCGAACCTTTATCACCAGACGTTGATCCAAAAACCATGTTTAAAAGTGAACAGAGGTACGTGCCGATGGTTATAAGCTTTATTATCCCCAGAATTTCGCAATTCTTTTCGTGAACAAAACTTTGCGTAATTTGAAACGCAGTTGTTTATGTATTACGTAAACGTTTCGTTATGCACTTTTCTTAATTATACTAGTGTCTGATTTTATAGGGTGCAGAAGTACCTCCCCTACATTATGTACGTATATACTCTTTGTTTGTTATTTTCCAGATCCCAAGGTTAGACTTGAATTTAGCACTAAACCTAATCATACTTTATATATGTTTTATTAATCCAGACATTTTGTGATGGAGAGGCTTTTCCACGCAGTGTAGGGTGAATTAAACGAGTGCCAAAATTTGATTTAAATTGAGAAAGAAGTTTGTTTGCTATTACGGCAAATTTTCAGTAGTTTTCAGGAGAAACTCGTGTGAAATAGTATCCAATGGTCACATTACTAGCGAAGATGAAGATGTAATGATACACGATAATGATGCTTCTACTTCTCTCGGTGTTCGTTCAGTGACAAGTGCGTCATCAATGAGTCGTAGAAAACGGAAGAAGTTGGCGTCGAAGCTCAAATTAATAGCGAAGAAATCTACGCTAGACAAGTTTTGCGAATCATCGTATGTGAACTATAGTTAATGGAGGCTTTGCCTCACGTTTATTGTAATAATTACGTTGAGACTTATTCTTAGGTTTAGGTTTACGTTAGGCTTTGTGGGCTGCCACTTACTGTTAGCATATGATGAAGTTTTCATAAACAAATAATTTAGTTATAGCTGACGCTATTTTGGCTAATTATATATATCCACATGAGACCACTCTGAAATAGTTTTTTGGTTTATTGGTAGAATAAGGCTTAAAAGTTATTTTAATTACTTTAAATTATTTCATGTGAGACTGACTATGACTTTCTGTTGCTTTAAATGCTTTTGTGTTGAAACTGTATCAAGCGTTCACGACAAAATTTGGCGGCAGAATTTGCGATGTTTTATTTCAGTTGTGGTACATGTTAACTTGAAACTTTTAATACAAGTATTAAAGTAGCTTTCTGAGTGCTTTTTACATCATTAGGTTATCACACTTTAGCAATTTCTTTCATAAACGTATTATTGCTTTCAGCTGGCGCATGTTGTTCTATACGTTTATATTTTTCTATGGAGTATCGAATTTACGCGATGTAAGACTTAAATTTATGTGACGAATATACGTACATGCTTGCGTTTAATGCCTGTAGAATTTTCCTTTCAGAGAAAGGATTTTTCTATTATATAGTTAACAAATATCAGGGTAGTCCAGAAAGCTACATGTAATTAGAATCATAACTACAGTTTAAGTTGTAGTATTTGGGCTCAAACCCTGAAGCAATATTGAGGTTTTAAAATTTTGTTGCAGTTGAGCTAATTTTATCGTGTCTTCGTCAAACCGTAGCACATCAATGTGTCCATAACGTAACGTAACTGGTAGACTTATATTTTCAGAAGACTTGGTTTTGGGAAACGCAATCTTGCTGGTATGGTTGGCCTTATCAAGTAATTATTTTTCGCATTTATTTTTCTTGCCAACCTTTGTTGAATTATGCAGTACAGTAATTTTGAACTTATAATACTGGAGTTATGGCTGCTATTAATTTATGTTTAGAGTAGGAACTATGAATGGCATAGTGATCGTTTTTTTCACTGAAACCCGAGCTAATGCAACGTTGCCGGTGCCAAATCAGAACATTTGGTTTTAAAAGTTCTTTACAGCGATAAAGTTTGGAAAACATATGTGTGTATTTGGAAATGATATTGGTTTGTAATTTGTTTGACTTGTTATTTTTGTAGACCATCGAACGTCAGATTTGGCACTATTACATGCTAGAAGCCGGATTTTATTGGTCATTAGCATTTTCACAGTTTATTGATGTTCAAAGAAAGGTGACAAGCTTGTGTTGAATAAGTGTGAAGAGTATAATTTGTTACTTAGTGTTATTATGGCCGTAAGTCAAATGTTTATGGATTTAGTAAGCATGATTGATAATGTCGGTTAATCCTTTCAGAAATGGTTGTCATTCGGTACGTCCGTGGTTTGTATAAGTTGAAGTTGTGTTTTTGTTTGTGAATGTTAAAAGCGTAATTTTGTGGTTTTGATAATAATGAATTGTTTTTAATCTCTGTCTTGTTCTGATTTTTCAGGACTTTTGGGTTAACTTTGTCCATCATATCGTCACAATAACGCTCATTTCGCTGTCCTGGGTGGTAAATTTTGCACGCGCTGGCTGTCTTATTCTAGTCATTCATGACGCTGCCGACGCATTTATGGAAGTTAGTAATACTAGGCTTTAACCAATATACTTAGGGCTGCTGCATTTTAGTTTCTTTGTGTAACTTATTTGGAATGCTTGTAGTTACTAATATATGCTAAACTTAATCTTATTTTGTCTGTGGATTAACCCATAATAAAATTCTTTGCGTTCTCTTTAAACCTTCATTGAAGAAGTTTATCTACATTTTCAATATCTTTCAATATATAATCAATCTCGGTGTTGCAGTTCAGTACTAGCCTTAAGGCTATACCTAAACAGAACTAGCGAAAAGTGGATAACATACAGTGGAAGCTTAGTGTGGATAAACATGGTTTTGTTATTTTAGGCTGCAAAGATGTCCCGATACGCGGGTAAAGACATGATGTGCAATGTGTTTTTTGTAATGTTTACAATTACATGGTTCACGACACGGCTTTATTTGTACCCGAAAAAGTATGCTTATTGTTATTGGTTTTTGATTTAAGAGCGGAACATTCGTTTAGTTTTGAAATTCGAGGGAGCACGCTGGGTAAAAAGGTAAAAATGTAGCAATTGGTTATGGTGTATGTGTAAAATTAATTAGCATTTTGGAAGCTGTCTAATGTCGCTGGGTTGTTTTTTATTTCGAGGCAATTTAAACGTTTTTGCATATGTTCTAAGTTGGCTGTGTTGATGCTTAAAAGTTGCGTGCCGTAGTTGGTACGGATCAACATTGCCACTGATTAAATGAATTTTGTGCATACGCGCTACATATGTAGTTTGGTTATAAAAGTCTATTCAGTGTTTAAGAATAATTGTTAACGTCCGTATGTTATGCAAGCTTGCATCTTTAATTATATCCGGATTCAAAATTCTCTATTATTTTGACAACGATGATGTAAACAAAGCGGATGGAATTTAAACTACCGGTGTGTGTTTTGTTGTTTCCAGGGTTATCTATTGCACAATGGTCGAATCTATATCGTTGGTCGGCTGGTGCGGCGCATATTATATATTCAATTCGCTCTTGATATTGCTCCTGATTCTTCACGTATTTTGGTCAATAATGATATTGAGGATTGCAGTGAATGCAGTTATGTTTGGCCAGGTAAATAGTTTTGTTTTTCTATATAACGAGAGAATTTTTTCGTGGATTGTTGATCAACTTGGTGTTAGATTTGGGCTAATAAATTGAGCATTTCAGCAAGAATATGGTATGAACAGTTGGTATGACAAGGACAGGATACTGAAATTAATTTTTGTTTTAAATTTGGACCGTTATTTCATATAAAACTCTCTATTTGGTATCTTACCAAAAGATTGTAAGGAATGTGTTTGTATAAACCAAGAACCTACGGACAGCGTTTGAGTTTCTTTCTGGAATGTAGGCAGAGTACTAGAAAAAAATCAATTTTAGTAGTGAGTTATGCTCAGGACTGTGGCTTTTTTGGAAATGTGGCCGTATGCTCACTGTTTTCGCAGAAATTTTTTAGTAAAGGGCTCTATATGGTACTGCATAAGTTGGAATTAACATTTGCGCATTTAGACAAATGACGTACGAAGCGATGATGAAGATGATGAAAGCGACGAATATGGGCGGCCAGACTACAGCGACAAGGAACTGATTGCAGCGCTGAATGAAGTACTTGAACCAGAACAGCGCGCTGAACTAGCAACAGAAATGCCTGAACTGTTCCGGTTGTTGGCCGAGCCTAAACCTGATTCTGGTTCTGGTAGCAATCAGAACACGAATGAAATGGCGAATGTTGAATTCGAAGCCGATGGTGACTTGGTCGGTGGTTCGAAAAAGCATGATTGAGAGGAAAAATCGGTTAGCTAGTTATTAAATAATTTTGTGAAACTGTTCTTGCAATAAATGTAGGTAAAATGTAGGTATTGTCAAAATGTGTGCATCATCTATAAGCAATTGGTGGTACGCGTTGTAATTCCATAACCAATATATTGGTGAGCATAGACCGCAGGACAAGGGGGCAGGCTCTTTTGTAAAGAACTAAATGCGGCAGCTAAGGCGAATGCCCCTCGTTATTTCGGGTCCCACCTTAACCAGTTCAAAAATAAACGTTGTAGTTTTGAAATGTGCCTCGCTTTCCGTTCGCGAGCCCTCCTTTACTATTTGGCTTCAGTTCTTACCCTTGATTTCCAATACTTGTTTTTTGTATTCCTTCAAACGAATCTCCTTCAAATTAAGCTTATGCCAGAATTGTATAATGGCTTCCGGCGCTTCTCACTTGTACAGGTTTAGAACAGATACCGGGCAATGTTAAACACAAACACCTGACAGTGTTAAATAAGCTGTTTTTAAGGCTATATACCCTCTGGACTGGAACGTCTATATTGCTTTGAAGTATGTGAAGATTGTTTCAACCGTACCAAAGTACACATAGTTTAGCCATTTTAACGTCAAAATGACAAAAAAATATTGCGCTTCGCGTTGTTTGAAAGAGTCTTAGCCGTCCCCATTAGTAAAGGTTGCTGAAACACAAATTTCGTTTAGGATGAGATGGTGAATATTAAGTAACGTAAATTTCTTCGAAAGGTTTAGCGTTGATTTGGCTCCTGTCTTCTCCGAAAATTGTTGGGCAGCCCCTGATAATGAGTTTAGATCTTCAGTGTATTTCTGCACTGGTGTTATGTAAATATGCAGATTTTCAGATGCCACAGTTTACTTGGTTGAAAAGCTATTATAGACTTGTGATAAATGCTACACACGTATGAGAATATAGTACAATACGTTGTTGCTGCAATACAAACATGTGTGTTGATGTATATAGCTAAAATTCAGTTTGGACGGCTGATGCGTGTGCGTTCAATTTTGTAGGTCCTTAATGCTGTTTTGGTTAGCTAAAAGACCGTCGACGTTTATTTGTCGTTTTACGATCCAGAACACCATGTTGAAGACGCGTATTAGGACTGTTTAATTTATACAAACCTGACCGTTTGTCTGAGTTGATGTGTTCATGCAATTACGAAAATAGCACACTAGCGCATAAGCGCGCTGCGTTGGTATTAATTTTGGTTATGAGCAAAGCGAGTGATATTTCTAAAAAGTGTTACTAAAATGCTGCTGGGTTTTAAGAAAACTTTATACGAAGAATTATACGATTTGATAAGGTAATGCTACTATTGTTTACCGCATCTAAGCTATTGAAATAGTGATTATATATTTTGTAATTGTGTTTGCATGACATTGTTTATAAACAAGGTATATATATTTAGACGATTAATTCCACTAAATAGTCGTGCTATATAATTGTGTTTGAAGTATATACAGTACAGTGTTTAATATCTGTCTTTGATAAAAATGGCATCTGTTGACTAGTTTGTTAAGGCTTAATGGCTAGGTTTCTGAGATCTTATTTAAGTTTTTAAGTTTTTAGTTATAAGCTGTGCTTTATATTTACTTAAGTCGCCGACTTAATAAACACTTAACTTTCTGAGTAAAGACAAATGTTAAATCAAGAAAGCCATAGTTTTTAGCTTTACTCTCACAGTAAGTGCTTCAGTTGTTCTTGATTATATTTGTCACTCTTGGTTCTAGAATTAAGCATACCTTTATCAAAGCTTTTTGTTTGTTTTTATAATTGATGGTGCACGCAACTTGTAAATTTGCAAGCCTGAATTTTTTTATTTCATTCATAAAATGTTAGATTTGCTTATGCATTGTTGTTGATGTTTTAATATTAATTGAAAATAATTGCCATGGTGATAACTATTGTTTTGGTTTTTGCAGTTTATTTACTAGAAAACCGATATATCATAGCAATTGGTGAAAAACCTTTTCAACGTTGTGATAAGCTTACCTACAGTGATTATTTGGCGAAGTTGGATAAATTTCGAGGTATGTCCGTATTCTCCTTTAGTTATAAACCGTTTTGTCTGTGATATTTCAACGGCCGACGCAATTTTGAGTAGGGATGTGCCGATACCAAAATTTTTGCCGATACCGATGCCGATTCTTATTTTGAAATTTGCCGATGCCGATTCCAACCTTAGTGCATCATGCTTAATAAACAGATAGGATGCTACATTACATCATTATATGAAGACTTAAACCCAAACCATCATAAACGATTTTAATTTTAGACGAACGGTTGATTTCAATTAATTTTTTGAAACACAAACGCTAGTCAGATATCACTTTTCCTGACCGGACACACTGATATGTGTCCAGAAATGAAACTGATGGCATTCAAACTGACTGTTATGTGCAAAAACAATCGGCAAAGAATCGGCAATTTTTTTGCAGTGCCGATGCCGATACTCACGAAAACTGTCGATTATTACCGATGACCATGCCGATTAATTGGCACATCCCTAATTTTGAGTAAAACTGAATTAATTTTGTGTAGTTGGAACCAACCAGTGAGCATCAGCGAATGCATGCCGTGATAAGGTTAGTTAGTCTCTTAAAGCCTAGAACCATTGTTTCAGACTTAATAGGTATGTATCATGGGTTTTAATATACTTACCAAAATGATAAATTTTAGGTTGCGTCTTACGTAGGGGGTGTAGATATTTGCGTGTGCCGAATGACCAAAGTTAAATATATGGCGGCGAATTACTAATAAATACCACGTAAACCTTAATGATTAAAATTCGCTTAGCGCATGCGTTTAGTAGCCGTTCAGTTAAGCAGATTTATGAACAATCGAAATTAACAACAACATTTTTGCCAATTGACATTGGGGTACAGTTCACTTGCTGGCTAAATTTTCGGGTCAGCTACCGTTTCGATTACAGTAAAGCTTTAGACAATTTTTTGGTTAGGCTTAGGTATTGGAATAGGCTCATACATACACTTAGGCTAAGGCTTAGGCTTAGGAATATGTTTATACTACTGTTCCGGCCCTGTTCTATACATGGGCCGCTATTGTAAGTCTTCCATTAACCATATATGCGTGGTTCTTTGTAAAAAACGGTTTTTAAAGTAATTTAAATGTTATTTGTGAACAGAATTTCGTTTTTGTTTCATGAGCGCTTGATTTACGTGCCGTTTGTACATAGTGTGAGTTGTGTCGAGTGGCTGGAATGGTTTTAGACGCGGTACATGTGTGCTTTTTGAGGTAGGGTTCCTGTCTGCACTGTGCTACAGTACGGTACTTATGTTTGGCTGTAGTTATAATGACAGTTTTGAAGGTAAATATGGCATCAGTTACTGTTAGTTCGTTCCAGACTTATCCCTTAATGAAAATAAGTGATTCAGATAATAGGGAACACTGTTGTTTTTAAATCATCATTCAGTTCCAGCTTGTGCTATAGACACTGAGTATATAATATAAGCAGGTACGGGAGTCTTAATCTGAGGCTGAAATGTCGAAAATTCCTCAGACTCGAGCAGTCTCGGTCTCAGCTTTTAAAAAGTCTCAGGTTTATAGGCTAAGAATCTGTGTATTGGTTCCAGGCTTTTCGGTTGGTTTAAGCTTACATATTCGTGGTGTTATACTTTTAAAATTTTTTTTAATAACTAAATTCTATCTGCATAATTGGTATCAAGCCTTTGAATGGTTATGTTGTGGTCAGGGTGCAACCGGAATTCCGGTTGCGGTTCCGGTAAATTTTTACCGGATTTAAAAATTCCGGTGTTATAATTTGGCCGTTTAAGAATCTCTTTTGAAAGCCACTTGTACTCAGAATATAAGCCGTTGATGGTGGATTTCACTTCAGTCGACGACGAAAATCTAAAATACAACAAATAAAATAAATACCTGTGTTCGACTAAGGTTGTTTCACAAATAATAGAGCAAAAAATACGATTAAAATGAAATTTTTGGTGAAATGCATTTTTCATTTTCCGGTTCCGGTAAAATTTTCAAATTCCGGTTCCGGTTCCGGTAAATTGTAATTCCGGTTGCACCCTGGTTGTGGTTGTTTGACTTTAGTGCTCTGTCATTAAACTCTGTAAGGAAATATGATTTTAGTTTTAATTAAGACAATCTGTGCATTACTTTGGTGTAGTTTAAATGTCGTAGGATTTTTTGCAAGGTATTTTGAAGCCCAACGATTTTTGATGCCATATAATTGGAACAGCGTCGGCGCCTCTGTTTGATTGAAACAGTTGAAATGCTGTAGAATGGTAAGAACGTAGTTGTCAAAAACGAACTATTAAGAATTTTAAAGAAAAATTTAAATTTATTGTTTGAGTTGAGAATTATTTATCGTTTGCAGCGTTGGTGTTTAAAGCAAACACTTTTCGGGGCTTTTTAAGCTGAGTTTTGCCAGAAAATCTTTTGATATAAAAAGAATTTTAGAAAAAATTCATTTGTAATGAAAAGCTCATTTAAGGACTTTCGGGTGAGTGAAATTAATTTTTAATGAGTTTGTGTTTAATAGTTGTGTGTGTAAAATTGAATAATTATATACATGCTTTATATATGCGTAGACCCTATTTTGTGTGCATTTGGCTAAATGGTGCATTATTGTATTTAATAATAATAATGTTATTATTTTTATTAATAATAGTAATAATAATAATAATAATAATAACTCTATGATTTATGTATGTTGCGTAAATATTTTAAATGGTTACAATTGTGAATATTGCTAATTTTAGTTTTTCAAATTTGTGGTTATTACAGGCGTGCCACGTTTCTGATACGAGGTACGTAATCTTCTGAAAAGCAATACAATAGTTTCAATCGCGATTGTGTTGATAAATTATAAACTAAAATAGGGTATATATGTTATAGATTAATTTTACATTGTTAATTATTACATATATATTCTCGTAGTTTAGGTTTTCCGTACTTTTTTCTTTACTGATCAACGTGCTTTGCAATTTTGGTCAATGTATAGAACAGGGCCGTAACAGTAGTAAGCACATTCCTAAGCGTAAAAAAATCACAGCTTATACCTATTAAGCCTCATCAAAGCTAAAAATTGGTCTAAACCTTTAATTGTACTATATTGCAGCCTTCCACCGTGTGTGCTTAAATGGCATAGTCCACTCATGGTCGATTTATTTGATTATGATATGACCAATGTAAAGAACACGGGCACAACAGTATTATAAGCATATTCCTAAGCCTAAGTCTAAGCGTATGAAAGAGCATATTCCTAAGCCTAAGCCAAGCAAAAAATTAGTCTAAAGCTTACGCTTACTCTTTTCTAGCCCCGCAGAAAAACGTTCCACCCCTGATCTTTACATGGGCCGTAATTTTTGGCGACCAATAACGCAGTTGATCAGAATATCCGTGTGCACTTAAATGGCATAGTCCACTCAAAGTCTATTTATCTGATTATGACATTAATGGCAGGATAGATTTGTGTGGAAACACAACGTTAAGGACGAGGTACTAATGATTTGCATTGCACTGGTTCTATTTTGGCTTATTTTTGATCTTGCATAACACATTATATGTTTGTGTTTTATCGATATATGTCATCCAATATGTGTTACATTGCGTAGTTTTGTTGTTGGTTATATTACATTTAAAACAGTGTTGAATTGAAATTATGGTAATTTGTCGTTTATTGAGCTGATATGAAAACGAAACATGGTTAAATATACCTATGGATTGTTTTAGTCTTAACTCGACTAGTTAAAACCAAAATGTATGCGTAGCGAAAGATGTTAATACTGCTGAAGAGCAAAGTGCAACCGGAATTGTAAAATACCGGAAACGAAAAGTGAAAAAATGCCGGAACGGGAAAACAAACAATACTTGTTACCGAAAAATTCATTTCAAACGCTTCTTTATCTATTTTAGTGCTACAAACGCACCATTTAGAATGCCAAAATCCTAAAACAAATGCAGTAGCTGGAAACGTGTGATAAATTATGGAGTACGACACAAATTGAAAATTTTAACAACACGCTCAAATAATTTTAGAAAAATAACTTAAGATAATATGCTAATTTTTCTTAAATTTACAAAGAAAAATTTCCAGTACCGAATTCCGGTGAAAAACTACCAGATTTAATATCGGAATCGGATAGTGAACCTACTGTGTTTCCCTACCGGAACCGGAATTCCGGTTGTACTCTGATGAAGAGAGCATGAAGGTAAACGCATTTGTTGTATTCAATGTCCAGGCGAACGTCTAAACTGTTGGTGGTCCCAAAAACGCCGGGGCCATTTATAGTTGATATGTGTAGCCTGATGTCAGTCATGAATTTTTGGTAAATACATACATAATAGAAACAATTCCCGGCTGTTACACAGATACAGGTATTTGGTCACACTCTGGTTGACTTTTAGGTTAAACGTCTTGTTTGTTACGTCGGACGTCGCCCTGCGTCCATGCTCAAATCAGCGATTCGATATTGAGTTTAAGCCAAGTTTTAAACAGTGCCGTGACTATGGTCCTCCGGGCCCCTGAAAGGTTCTTCGGGGCCCTGACAGCAAATTTCATACCATTGATGCTTGATTTTCAATATTAAGACGAAAATATTGTTTTTTCAAAAGTTTTTCTGTTTTGGATTTGCGTCGCACGTACATGCCGCTGTGCTGTATACAAACAAACGTTGCTAGCTTTTATGTTAAGCATTATTTGAAAGAAATAAAAAAAAAATAAAATAATATACAAAATAAGTTTGAGCAAGGTCACTTTATATTGACAGTGGCTGTATTTTAAATGTATGTTTTATATGGGTATATCTTTCAGTCATAATTTTGCAGAAGGTTACCGTCAAGCGTCGAAATATTGGCTATATTGTTTCTGGTAATACTTGTCACCATTCACAGTGGTGTTAATTTAGTAGCGAACTCAAGTTGAACTGCGCAGTGTTTATATTACTACACTATCACATAGGCTTACAGGCACATGTATAGAACAGGGCCGGAACAGTAGTATAAGCATATTCATAAGCCTAAGCTTATGCCTATTCGTAAACCTAAGCAAAAAATAGTCTAAAGCTTAAACTGACCATACTATAGCCCCTTCGGAAAACGATCCGGCCCTGTTCTATACATGGGCCTGTTTTAGGCATAAGCTTAGATTTCCGTTCAGGCTTAGGGTCAGGTTCGTTATGTGTTGTGGGGGAAGTAAACAAGTACAGTATTTCTAGTAGCGTGTTTTAGATTTGTTGTAAAATTCGGATTAGCGAAGCTAGTTTTGTAAACTTCTCATGGTGCTGAAATTGTAGGGGCGTATTCCTGTTTTGCGTGTAGTAGGAACTGCCTGTGACTGTTTCGTGTGTGAACCGATGTATCCGGTTACAACTGTGGTTGTTTGTGTCGGCAAGAGCGTGACTGATGAGGTGATGGGTTGTATATATTTATTATGTTAAAGACGTTATTTATGAAAACATTGTAAATAATATTATATATGCGACGAATTTGACTTGAAAATACTATATTCACAAGGACAATATTGGGCAGGTAGAGTTTGCATGGCGCATTTGATGATTGTGGCAGATCGAAGGGTTTGATTGAGGTTGCTTTCGCGTCGAGCTTATACAGCCGTTTTTTGTGTAAAAAAAGTGATAACCTTTGTGTACATTGAGTATGTTTTAAAATAATACAAATAGTATTCGTGCTTGACTTTGATACAGAGTTACGTATAGTCAATGAGTGTCTGGTTTATAGGAATTTTACTGAAAAAAACCCCATTAAACACCGCTTTTATTAGAAGACTGGTGACCCTGGTTCTTGTAACCTGCGTCACCTGAGAATTTAGGTGAACCAAACGGTCGCGGCAATGATGTTAATATCTTTGTTGGTATTTTTTGTACTTATTGAAAAGTGAACCCGATGTTAGGTAATAATACATTTTAAGCGTTATTATATACTGATATTAATACGCAAATAGTATAATGTCGTCATGACAACAACGTGCCATATTGACGTAACGCAACAACGCAACGATGTCAATGGATACTCTGTAGTACAGTCGTTGGTTGATAGTCCTCCGTCAAGTGCTGTCGCTGAAGAGCGTCATGTCGTGTATAGTGTTCAAGACGGCCGATCTTGTTTTGGATTTGGATCTGGATCTGACGGTGGTGAGCGTGACCGGTGCATGGAAGATGATGATGAGTCGAAAGAAGAAAAACGATCATTTTCAGAGGTAAAGGGTTCAAAGAGAGTGGGCACAGGATGGGCTTGCGGGGGGTATCCGTCGAGCGTTAATTAGGTTGAAAACGGAAATGATACCGTTGAAAAGAAATGCGAGGCGTGCAGCTTAAAATAAGACCACTTAGACGTTTAAACCGGTGGAAGGCTAAATGTGTTATTTTGTCAGGTTTATTGATGCAGAGATCCTGCGTTATGGTGTGAAGTGTTTTATCTATAGATAGCAGGGTGTAACCGGACCGGATATCTGGCTTTTGCAAAAAAATGACACCCGGCCCCGGTGTTTTAAGTTGCTGGATATTTATCAGGAGAAAAGTATGCAATAACTCTGTATACACAGTTAGTTTGTGATAAAATTGAATATATCACAGTAAGTTTTGTTCGAGATTACAGTAATAAATAGACACGGCAAGGAACGTGTATATAGTTAAAATGAAAGCCCTTGATGAAACAAAAAATATGTGAAAGACTACTAAAGTAACGTGTTTAAGGCTTACTTTTGTTGTCCGTATCCGGTTTCGGTGTCCGGTACAATCCTACTGGATACCGGATATTTATGGTGGTGTTCCCGAATTTCATAAAACTGCTTTCTACAAGTAAGCGTCTTTAACATCTTACTGCGATTGCAGTTCTGAACAAGTCAACCTGTTCAAGTTTTGATACGCTGAATTTAAAACGAAAAGTTCAAACTAACAATAAAATTATGTGTAATTCAGTAAACATATAAATTTTGCGCGACCCAATTACGTAAAATAATGCACAAGTTTAAGATGCTATATCCGATCAATATCCGGTTCCTGTGAATAGTTCACTCTCTGTATCAGGTGAATTAATGGGCAGTCACATCCGGGGGAAACAAGAGTATTGAGTGATGTGTTTATTAGCTTCTGTGTGAAGAATGCCGAAGCCAAAAATGCTTCAATGTCTAGGACAGTGAAGCTTTTTGGCTTCAACGTGCAGGACACTGAATCATTTTTGGCTTCAGTATCCTGGACGTTGAAGCCAAAAAGCTTCAGTGTGGAGGATGCTGAAGCAAAAAAATGCTTCAGTGTCCAAGACACTACCCCCTCAAAAGTCACCTGATGTACGCATGTTATTGTGGAAGGTGCATTACTTAAGTACAAAAGTTGAGCTGAAAGGGGGTGTATCTGTATACGATTGGAACTGCCTTCAGAGTTTAATTAAACGAGTTTGCTAAGTTGCCACTCTGTTATGGGAAGAACGTCTTGGTATATTAATTTTTGCGTCCGATTATAGTTAAACCCACTCAATGGAGTTTTCCCAAGCAATTCATCGAAAGCATCATAAAAACTACCTAGGAAGCATAGAAGGGTACCTTTGTCGAATTATTTTTGTTTTGTTGCGTTTCAGACGTTGACTGACTGGTTTCGGCGATTTCGCCCACGTCGCAAATTAGTCCGGCCAAGTCCATCGATCTCATCAAGACGTCCTGAGTGGAACCGGTATAGCATTCGCCGCAACCGGCCAACATATCCGGTGTATCCATATCGTCCAGGTATTTTAGCTTAAATCGTGTTTTTGTCGTAGTTGTGGGTAGAACATCGTGTGAAGTTGTCTCTGAGTTAGCTTGTTTTGATATCAAGAAATGGTCAGTAGTGGTATAGTCATTTGAGGATACGATCCAATTGACAATAGTAGGCATTAATATTAAAATCGCCTGTATGTCGAAATACTGGAAACCGAAACCAGTGAATAATTTCATTGTGTCTTAAAAGGCAAGCTGTGTTTTCAATACAATTCAAATTAATTAGAAATCATTGTTTTGTCACACATAGCTTTGCATTCCACACAGATGCTGAAAGTGAAATTACATATTGTTATATTACTTATAATCGCTGTCAAAAGTATATTTTACCGCAAACATCCGGTATCCAGTTGGGTTATACCGAATTCCGGAACAGGAAGTCATTTTTTGCACGGTATTATAAACGAACCGGATCTGTCTTCTCTCTGCCGAAAAGAGACCGCTTTCATCTGTTCTACGAGTCGTTCTCGGTAACTCTGTTGTAGGTAACCTTTGTTATATCGCACTTGGCTTTTGTTTTGGGTGTATGTTAATATTTTAAGTAAACTAATGATAGATGTTTGTTGTTTATTTTTTAGGTATCACCGACGACTACCGAGGATTTGATAACGATGCGTTTGAGCGTTGGAGAGCCGAACGAAACAAAAAACGCTTTCCTCGGCCTAACCGAAAATCAACAGATCATAATCTGTACCCTAATGACAGTACGTTTGTGTACTGAAACCATCGGTAATGCCGAGGCCGGGGGCCGGGCAATAAAAACTCATGTCATAAAAACGCTCAAAAACTATATATTCACACGTATAGAACGCGAGATTACAGGGATAAAATTAACTAAAACATCTCGTAACGGTTGTAAAATTTGCGGGAAGCATTTAGGTCAATGTGTACAACAGTGTATTCTGATAAATGTGATTGATTGATATAAGACGTTGATTAAATCAGATTCTTAAGTTTGATCCAACATTCTACTTCTGGGCAACTAAGTTTTATGGGTTGTGTAGTTGGAGGCTAAGGCCGACAACGATAGAAATAGAAAGAATGGCAGTTGTTATTTATAAATCCCCTGTACGATTTTGTCATAACGTGCTTGCCATTGATCCAGTGAGACTAATGCTTTGATGGTTCCGAAATATCGTCTATTGTCCAAATACTGTCTTGAGTTGTTATAGATGACAATGGCTTCGAAGGCGGAGATGGCGGCGATGGAAATGGCACAGCCGTTGTTCGGCCTCCAAAGCCCCCGCCTGTCATACCACCGCTATTTCCGGGTGGAACCGGAACGGCAACTTCTTTGGACGAAGCTGTTGCGGAAGGGGACGCTGTATATTTGGAATTGCGCAAAGAATGCTTGCGTCGGAATCAGTTGTTTGAAGACCCGGATTTCCTGCCCAATAATTCAAGTCTGTTCTATAGTCGGCGTCCGGGAAGACATTTTGAATGGAAACGGCCTGGGGTAAGCACGTACACGCGGGAGTGGTGTTTGTGACAAGTGAAGAGTTGAGAATTCAGTGTGTGATGCTGGCTTGGAAATACCTATATCCTATGGTTGTTGTGAAAGTTTTGGAATTTTTATTGCTGTTTATAAATTCAAATTCGACAGGAAATCTGGATCTTTTATGTTTTGATAACTGCAAAGTATGTATTTCGAATAATAAATTGCAGGAAATATCTTCGAATCCGTCATTCTTTTACGAAGGCGCTAGTCGATTTGATGTTCGTCAAGGAGAGTTAGGTATGTTGCAGAACACGTATTTAATTTCTTTTGCATCTAGGGCTCATATTCTCAGATGCGTAAAGCATTTATCACCAGTTAACGAACGGTTTTCAGACTGACGAATTCCTGGCCTTACGAAACATGTTCTGAATTTGGAACCTCACCGTTTACTGGTTCGAAAGGTACTAGATCTGGTGCTACACACAGTTGAGAATATAGACCTAGATAAAAGTATAGAAAATTTGATTAAAGAGTAGCTTCATTATACGTAAAGTAACTGTCTATTATTTCTGTGGAATTTTGGGCTGAAATACTATAGCTAGTGATGTCAAAAGGGGAGAATATAATTTTCTGAAAATGACTTAGAAAAAGACATTGGTTAAATCAGAGTGAATAATGACAAGTGTGTGCAACTGGGTACATTTTGCGTACAAAAAGTGCACCTAGCGCACGCTGTGGGTTGGGCCAACCAGATTTAGAGGGACATTGCTCAAATATTTTCAATTTGCAGAACCACAGTAGTTGCACACTCAAATTTAGGAGTGTTCATCCACTCTTGGTTAAATGGATAAAGGTTCACTATTTTGGAATAACAATCTTTTAAATTTTAGGTGATTGCTGGCTGCTTGCTGCAATTGCAAATTTAACCCTTCATCCTCGTTTGTTTCAAAGAGTCGTGCCGTCTAACCAAGGATTCGCTAGTCATGAATACTGTGGTGCATTCCATTTTAGGGTAACGGGTTGGGTACCGTTATTAAAGAAAGGATACAATTAAATTACAGTTGTTTTAATGGTTAACTTCTCAAAATGATCAATATTTGATTTAGAACTTGAGAAATAATTACTAAACCTTTTATTCTGTGTTTCGTTGAGTGCACTTGCAGATGTTGGAAAGAAATTATAACCACTTACAAGAGCTAATTTAAGTCTGTAAGTAGGTAATATTCTTATGTGCCAAAATTCTAATTTAAAACTAAAACTGTGCACGTTTGCGTATCGCTTTTAAACGACGAGAATATTTTTATTGTTTTTTATTTTTAGATCTGGAAATACGGTGAATGGCAAGATGTGATTGTTGATGATAAACTTCCGACGTTGGATGGTAAATTACTTTATCTGCGGGCCTCTGAAGATTCGGAATTTTGGTCGCCATTACTGGAGAAAGCATATGCCAAGTAATGTCCGGAGTGTTCAATTTTCTACATTCAAACGTTTTTGCGAATAATGTGGATTAGGTGTTTTTAAAATGTTTGAAATTAGCATCACTGGTCCTAGGTGCTATGACAATTTTACAATATTGGCCAGTGACAGTGCTTAGTAAAATTGAATAACTCATTGTGGAAGAGGAAGAATTTTTTACAAACTAATACTATAATTAATTTAAGCATCCCATTAAACGCGATTGGTTTAAATCTTAGTGCCGAATTAAATTGCAGCGTACAAATAAAATATGCACATATTGTTTTCCAAATTGACTCACTATTGTTAATATAACTTTAAAAAATAAAATTTTTATTTCATATAATTCGTGATGATTTTTTGAAATTTCTGCTTGATATTGTAAAGTTTAAAAATTGTGGTCGTTTTTAGACTTCACGGTTCGTACGAAGCGTTAATGGGTGGTTCAACAGGGGAAGCGATGCAAGATTTTACCGGTGGCGTTTTGGAATTGTACGAGCTGCACGGGGATCTTGCGCCACCACCAGATTTGTTTGAAGTAATCACTAAATCGATTCAGCGCCAATCGATGGTCAGCGCTGGCACTGAAGTAAGTTAATTTTTCAAAAATTAAAAGCTTGATTATATATACCACCTGAAATCAGCGTTTTGATGTGTCAAAGATAAACAAGCTGTTATTGTTTTGCTAATTTACTCAGAAGTAGTTCTTTTTTTGATCAGTGTGTTAAAGTCTCAAATGAGTAATTTTCAGCAAATTTGCTGCTACAAAATTCAAATTTTAGTAAATGGATTAAATTAAAAGCTGCGAAACGTATTTTATTAGTATAGTGCCGCTATTTTTAAACAAACCAAGTTTATTTAAGCCGGATCCATACATCACTGAAAAAGTAACGTCGTATGGGATTGTCAAAGGTCACGCATATAGTATCACGGCAGTTTCAGAGGTAAATTTTGATTGTCAGCGAAAACATCGCTTTAAAAATTAAGCTGAAGATGTGGTTTTTATGTAGAGATCGAATTCTTAGTAAGTTTTATGCATATCATCAGTTAATGGGGGTTTCAAAAATTAATATTGATTGTGCTTCTCGAGAGCTCAAGCTGGATAACGCCAAATGCTAAATAAAAGTTTGCATTCTCAAGCTATCATTTTTCAGATTGACAAAGGTTCGCACATTGAGCAACTAATTCGGTTGCGGAATCCTTGGGGAAATCACAAGGAATGGAACGGACCTTGGAGTGATAAGTGAGTTTAAGTTTGTTGTTTAGATCATTGAAGAGCAGTTTTGCTTTAATTTGTGTTCAAATAGTTTTGTCATTGTAATAGGCAAAAACAATACAACCATCAGCTATGAATAGTGCCTGTTATCGCAAATGCATGTAGCACCTATGACATATTTTTCGTTACACAGGTTTTGTTAGATGCCGAAACCATAGACGGTAGGCTGTCAATTATAGGCAAATTTTGTGGAAACTGGGATGTTTTACTTTGTTTAAATTTTTTATATTCCGTTTGCCGTATTTAACTTATGTTAGGACGGACGTGTAACTGGCAATATGCAGCATAGGGTTCATAGTGCGTTCCTTAGGTACTGTTACTTTGACAAATAATTGTGGAAATTTTGATTTTTATGCTTGTTGCTAGAGTAAGGAGATTTGAACTTATTCTCGATTAATGCTATGTTTAGCTCTGAAGAATGGAACTGTTTAGATGAAACGCAACGAAAGGCACTTGGACTAGTGTTTGAACACGATGGCGAATTTTGGTATGGTTAGTTTGTGAAGCAAGGTGTATTCCTACTATTTAAACGCGTGTAGCACATATCTTCAGTTATCGACTGAGTAGTTTAAATGAGACACACTAAAATTTTACTAATATTTAGTGGCATTCTTTTGCCATTACTTTCGAGCTAAAACTTAGTAGTTTTTTGTAGTTTTTTGAACATGTTGATTGGGTTTTTTGAACATTTCAGGATGGCGTTTCGTGATTTTATGAAACATTTGGACAAAGTTGAATTTTGCCACTTGGGACCTGAGGTATTTTTGAGTTGTAACGTATAACCGACTGGTTTGGTTTGTTAGCATTTTGCTATAGGTGAAGTTGTAGGCTCGCACCCAACGTACATTGTCGATTAATAAGAATGTTAGTAAGACCTCTTATTTGCCTATGTTCAAAATAGGTGATTATAGGCAGCAGAAGCAGCAACAGGTAGAGAAACTGGCAATAAATGGCAAACAAATTGTTATGAAGGTTCTTGGATACGTGGCGCTACTGCTGGTGGCTGTAGAAATCATTTAGGTAAGAAAGAATATTGTATGATTTTGTTTTTAATTTCGATTTGTCTTCCCTTATGAATAATGTATTTAGTAGAATTTGAATTGTGTGATATTTTTATTTTAATGCAAAAAATTGAGTTCATTTTTGCTTATTTTATTTTGGGGTTTTATATTCCAAAATCTTGAGCAGACGGTTTGTAAAATGAATCCAAGTGGTAACAATTTGTCTTGAAGTAATTTCTGGGCATAATTACGTAACATGTAAGATATAGATTCATTATAGCAGCAAAATGTTTTTATTAACAAGTCAAATTTAATAAAGTTTGTTTGCTTTATTTGTGTAATATTATACAGATACGTTTGCGCACAATCCACAATTCAATATGATGCTTCATGAGCCTGATGATAACGCGCAAGATCGTAAATGTACGGTGATTATCGCGTTAATGCAGAAAAATCGGAGACGTATGAAAGCGAGCGGGTCTCAAATGTTGAATATTGGATTTGCGGTGTACAAGGTTAGAAACTTTTTTAGTTTAGAATTGGAAAAGATTTTTTAAATTCCGAAATAAATCTATTGTACGGTAAGTCGAAGAATATTGTAAGTTTTAAATGGTAACGTGACAGAAATTTTGTAGTTTTCCGTTTGGTTTAATTTCTGTAGTGGAATATGAGTACTTAGGTATATGGTTGAGCGTTTTGGGCCATTTGAAACGCTGAAAAGATTATTTATTTTTTCCAAATTGTGAAGTACGATTAAATCGGTTTGTTTTGAATTATTAACACGGTTGATTTGTTCGTTGTTTTCCGCCCGCAACATGAAGCACTGAAAAGATTTTTAATTCATCAACGTGTGTAGTATGATAAGGTCGAAAAGTGTATATAAATTTTTGATGGTACAGCATGGTCGTTGAAATCTGTTAATTTGTCTGAGTAATTAGTGTTATAGTTGAGTGTGCCGCGCAATTTGGAACACCCATTGGATCGCGAATATTTTCGAACTCACGCCTCTACAGCTCGATCACCGGCGTTCATGAATCTCCGTGAAGTGTCAGCGCGGTTGCGACTTGAACCGGGGGCATACGTTGTCATACCATCGACATTTGAACCTAATCGCGAAGGCGAATTTTTACTTCGGATTTTCTCAGAGGAGCAAAATGATTTGATGTAAGTCTCGAAGTGCCCAATATTATCAAAAAGTGTTTGCTGGAATTGTTGATGGTAGGGTTTTTAACAATCGCGAAGTCGAATTTTTGCTTCGGATTTTCTCAGAGGAGCAAAATGATTTGATGTAAGTCTCGAAGTGCCCAATATTATCAAAAAGTGTTTGCTGGAATTGTTGATGGTAGGGTTTTTAACATCTAAATCAGTGAATGGTGTGTTTTGAAATTTTAGCACATTTTGTGCATAGTTTTGCCTATTTGCTTGCAAATTTAGGGGTCTAAAATTGACTTTATTAGTTAGTATCGCAAACTGTTATTAACTATTAATAGATTTTACATACAGGAGGCAATGACGTATGCTAGAAATTCACAAATCTACAATTAGACACTGTTACTACTATAATTTCGTTTTGACGACAAAAATGAGCAAAAATTCATAGTTAATGAAGTTTTCGTATTTGCCACACACAAGGACTAAAGATTGAGACAGAGCCATGGATGAAAATGAAATGTCTGGACGAGTTATATATCATATTGCAATGTTTATTTTTGCGACGCACCCTGAAATACTAGTTTATACGTACCATATAAGGGTGATTTGATTTGGCGTGTTGTATATTACTTTTTAATTCTGTTTCAGGGAAATGGACCTTGAGACAAGATACGAACCGCCGGTTAGTGCCGTTTACAATGGTTACACCGGAATTTCTGTTTCAGCCGGATGTTCTGTTAAAATTCAGTTCGTGTTCCGGTTCCGGCGGTGAAAGACACAGGAACCGAAATTTTGAGGTTTTTCGACAACGTGTGAAGAAATGTTTAAAAATAAAAGTTATAAAAGTTACATGTCAAAAATTTTGCTGGAACTCAAGTCAAGTTCTGTTTACTACTTTGTGTTTATCTATAGATTCAGCATATTTTAAAGTATTTGATGCATTTTTTGTAAAACTTGAAAAACTGGCTTGTGAAGACGCAAAACAGTCGATGAACGCTATAGTCAGTTAACAGTAATTCGGTGGTGCAATAGATTCGCAATTCCGGCTGTGGTTTCTACTTCCTGTGAAATACAATTTATTCCTATTGTAATCCAGCTGTTATCTGTCTTATTTAATATCGGATAATAGTCGTTTTTTGTTAGAGTTCAGTGTTCCATGTTAATGCTTATGATTATTATAGCGCTGACACACTTGCCAGCTAAATTACAGTAACATAATAATTAAGATTTCAAGTAATTTTCGAAAATACTATTGATATTGTTTTTAAATTATTGTTTTAGATGGAATGGAACACTTACACGATGCCATCGATGGAAACGGTGATGTCAAAGCAGTTTGATCGGTTTTCTGGTTCTGATTTTGTCATCGACTGTTGGGATTTACACGCTATGCTTAACGTATCTGTTAAAGCTGCAGTAGGTGAGTGTATGTTTTAACGATTTAAGAATTTGAAATTTTAAACCAGTGTATGAAATGCTGGAAACGTCTAATTCCTACTTCGGTTTGGATGGGGATGGAAAAAATGAAATTTCTAAACTTTTATAGTTGTCTTAAAAAAGTAGAGAAATTTACCAGTACAGCAGTACACACGTGAGTCGCACCGAACGTGAGTATCAATGCACCCTGACGTATTAATTTTCGACTGTCTGGTGGTATTGTCAGTTTGAGGGTCGTATATTTTGTTTAGGATGTCTAATATTGTTTTAGAGTTGAAGTCGTGTATAGAAATATCTAAATTACCACGAATAGTTTATTTCATAGGTGCATAAATCACTGATTTTGCAATCGCTGGTTATTTAAGTTTGTTCCACAGGCATTTCGTGTTATTTTTTTAGATCCAGCGGCTAAAGCGGCGTTGTATGGTCAAAGCGGTGGTGAAATAACGTTGGACACTTGTCGCAGTATGATTGCGTTGCACGATTTAAGACGGTCTGGAACACTGGATATCGATGAATTGAATGAATTGTTGAAAAGTGTCCGGTTTTGGACGGTTAGTTTAATCAAGAGCGACTGATTACTCTTAGACAAGAGTATGCAACCGGGTACATTCTGTGTAGAAACTAATGTAACCAGCGCGCGTTGCGTTGTCCCAGTATTGTGGCTCGTTTAGGAGGGTGTCTCCTTGAGAGGGGGGGCTCGCAATTCAGAATCATACTTGAATGTACCTGTTTGAACAGGTTGTTTTGTCTGTAATGTAATCGTTTACATTTTAACGTGTTTTAACATAACAGTGGTATGTTATCCCGCGGAAATTCCTATAACTTGCATTTATGCATCATCCACTCTTGTTTTAATCAACAGTGAATAATGCATGTGGATAAGAGCATGCAACAGGGCAAATTTAATGTGACTGAATGTATCCGACTAGTGTTGCATTTAGTTACAAACACACCAAATTTGTGGAGCATTTATTGTTTGATATAACTTCATAGTTTGATTATGGTCAGTCGGCAATGTAAACGACGTTGCCCAAGATAAATTCAGGTAACTGCGTTCTTTCAAGGTTTAGTCCGACGAAAGCCTTGACGAGGAGGCTTATTATTTATTATGATTGCTAAGACGCGAGGAAGATGCTATTATGAACTGTATCAATTTGTGTGGATACTTACTCTGTGATGTTTATTGTTTTCGCATTTTATAGGATATCTTCCACGCATGCGATCGACAAAAATGTGGCTCAATTTCAGCGTTTGGGCTACGGTCAGCTTTGGAAAGAGCAGGTTTGTTTGTTGTTTTTAACTGATAATGGTTTTCGTAGAAACTTTGCTGGATTGACTGGTTATGCGTTACATTGGCAAGGGGGTTTATGAAGAATTTATGATATATGCAGGCTAGTCATTGGGTTACGGTGGTCGATCTAAGCGACAGTGCGACGGCAGTTATAAACATTTTAGCCGTCTAGTACTACAAATTTGAGGATATGTGTGTTGTACTGGACGGACTTAATTTCAGGCTATCAATTGCATTCGCAAGTGCTCAAAACCTTGGTGCTGCGTTATGCGTTAAAAGACGGCTCATTGACCTACAACGATTTTATTGCGTGCGTAGTAAAACTTACTACGATTCTTGGTATGTAAAAATAACTTTTCAAGATTTTATTAAAGTTATCCAGCAAATCTAATGTTTCAGTTTGATATATTTGAAAACTTTGGCAAATTCGCAGCATTTAACTTAGATTAAGTCTTGTCGTAATCTCATTGGTTAATTATTATTATTATTATTATTATTATTATTATTATTATAATTGTTATTATTATTATTATTATTATTATTATTATCGTCAATGTAAGTGATACCACAGTCGAGATGCGACCGGGTGTTGAAAATGCTGCAGGATATCGTAACCAGAGTTGGATGTAACTTTTCACTGGATGTTAAAAAGGAACCGGATACTCGGTGACTTCCTGAGCGTTATGATAAAATTTTCATAACTACTGTTCAAGGGCATTATGCTTTGAATAGTTAACTTTAATGTTACTTCTTTGTTTTGAAAGCCTATTAGTTTGCTAAACGAGATAATAATGAACGTAGTTATAGTTGGACGTTATCGTGAATTCTTTATCTTTTCTTTAGTTTATTGTGTGTGTGATCTATTTTATTCATTGAAATTCAGTCGCTTTTTCAAAATTTTCAGAAGTTTTTGAAGAACGTGATCCGTTTGATACTGGAACTGCGGAATTTGATTTGGATGCGGTATGTTACTGTTTTCTATTAAAAATAATTTTAAATTTTGTTAAAAAATGACCAATTCTTGCATGATTTGCAGTAGAAATATGACATGTACGAAACAGCACCCACTTTAATTAGTAATTTTCGGCTCTAAACGTAGCGACATGAAGGTGTAGTTTTGAACGTCACATATGTTTGGGCTGGAAACGTGCGTAACGATGCGTAATGGGTTAACAATTGTGAAAGTTCACAGCGTTACTAGAAAACGTGAGTCGTTACGCGGTTTTGCAGCGTAATTTTATATACATTGAAGTGTATACAAATCTGAGGGTATATGGAGTCATTAATAAAAAATTAGCATCGCTGCGTAACTAACTGGTTAAGGCAGCAGGCCAGACCCAGTTATTTGACGTGGGTTTGACCTCACTTCATCCACAGCAAAATTTTCGCGGCGCGTCTTATGTTAATGTATCAACTTACTTAGAGTTAAATTTAATTTGTTAATTAAAAATAGTAATTTGCTTAAAAATTTCAGTGGATCGAACTAACAATGTATGCTTGATGTTGATTTTCGTTCTGCAGATGATAAGGTCAACAACGAAGTGTTTTACGATTGCTATGCTTTTTCACTTTAAACCTCAATTTTTGATTTTCTAATAATAATTTTACAAACATATTCCGCGTGTTTTTTGCGCTTTATTTTGATCTGTTTTATGCTTTAATACGGTTTCGAATTTTAGTGCTTTAGTGTGGTATGTTTTTCTTATATCGGTATATATTGATAGTTGGATCAGTGTTGATTTTAGGGGCGTAGCAGTAGGCTAGGCATGTTCGGCATGTTCTTAAAAATAAACGTAGCTCAAGGATGAATATGAGCTAAGCCTAAGCCTAGGCGAAAATTAGTCTAAAGCTTAAGTCTATCTGTTGCATCCTCATTAAAAACCGGGACGCCCTTATAAGCAACATTGGTTGATTTTTGATACCGTTTAAATTTGGTTTGTTTCCTGTATGGATAGGTGCAACGCGGAACTCGATTATACCGGAATCGGAAATACAAATTTTGTGACTATACTGGTAATTTGTATTAACAAGATAATGTTGATTAAGAGTGTCTGTTGGTTGGCACCAATTCTCAATAACGTCGCGTGAACAATTTGGCAATAATGTTTTGGTTCTGTAAAGCAAACTACAATCAAATATTGATAAGTTAACGCACCGAAAACAATTTAATAGATAAATTATGCATAATTTTTAGGCAACACATCACAACAAGTATATATGTCTAAAATTAAAATGTCAAAATTCCGATTAAGATTGTTTGTGCAGTCGCAACCGGAACTCGTTTTGAATCAGAATTCAAATCGGAATTCCCGTTGCTCCCGGCGGTATGGCCAGTAATAGAATGGTCAGATATTATGATTGTTGTCGCGATTTATTGTTCTATATACTTGATTAATCTGAGTTGTGTTAAGTTTACTTGTAGCGCTTTGAATTTTGAGAATATGTAAAGATCAGAGGTGGAACAGTATTGTTAGCATATTCCTAAGCCTAAGTCTAACACTAAGCCTAAGCCTAAGCGCAAGATTGAGCATACTCTTAAGCCTAAGCCTAAGCCTAAGTCAAGCAAAAAAATTAGTCTAGAGTTTAAACTTACTCATTTCTAGTCGAACAGAAAAATGTTCCGCCCCTGCTCTTTACATGGGACCATTTTTGGAACAAATTTGGTCTGTTTTTTAAACGTGAGCAAAGTCATTGATTCTTGTTTTTTGTGCTCCGGTATTTTCGTCAAACGCAGAGTGTTCTTTTTGCATATTTACTGAATTTTTCAATTTTGAACAGTTTGGAATTGTTGTATAAGCTGCATTTGTATCGCTTCGTTATGTATAATTTGCCAAAGTAAAGAACATGGGCGGAACAGTATTATTCGCATATTACTAAGCATAAACCTATGCCTAATCCGAAGCGTAACAACGAGCATATTCCTAAGCCTAAGCAAAGCCTAAGCCAAGCAAAAATTAGTCTAAAGCTTAAGCTTACTCTATTGCAGTCCCACAGAAAAACTCTTCGACGCTGATTTTCACATGGGTCGTATAATGAAAGATGGGGAAATGTAATACGCAAATGTTAAGACAACAGTCGTTATGTTATTGTGTTTGTGTTGTATAAAATATTTTTTCGGTATTTTAATTTTTAAAATATTCTAATTGTAGCAAATAGAACTTTTACTATCTACTCACTAAAAATTATATTTAATATTAAGTAAATCTGTTGCCGAATTAAGTGTCGGTTTTACTTACTGTGGTGCTTGGCAAGGTTTTACTTCATTTTGAGCAAACAAAAAACTCTTTGCTTTACATTTACTTATTTAATCGGAAAATGACAGCAGTAGTTTTACTTTACATTATTTAAGCAAAGATTTACTCAATATTTAGTATATACTCTTATACGTAAAAAAACTAGTAAAATATAACTAAACTATTTTAAGTAAAGTGTTTTTACAGAGTACGATTTGAAACTTTTATGTTGTTACAATATTTACATGATTTTTATAATCGGTACCAGCTGTAACGCTTTTGCTTAAAATCTACATTTTATTTATGGTAATCATAAGCTTTTAGTATTATGCAGAATATTTATACTATTATTTATGTTGTATATTGCGAGTACGCAGCCGCCATGAATGCTTTGAAAGTAAACGTATGTCTCCGAAATGTTTGTTGAGCCGCTACGCGAATACGGTTATGTTAAATTTTGGGCACACTGTCTTTTTCGAGCTGTAAACGTGTATTCTCATGTTACTTTCAGGGCCGTCCCGGTTTGTGGAGGAATACAGTCTAGACTACATTATTTTGCTTAGGGTTAGACTTAGGCTTAGGAATACGCTTAATCGACTGTTATGGTGCTAAAAGTAACAGCCCTGTGAGATTTCCTGTAAAATTCTATAATCGAAACATAAAGTACACCGATTTATATCGGAAACGGATATCCGTAAAAGTAAAACGAAACGCGCTAAACAAATAAATTTTGCAAAATCATGCAAAATTTTACTACCGAAGTTTTACTTGCGATGCAGAATTTTAGAATTGATTTGAATCCTTTGTTTCATTTTCGTTTTTCATTTTTGCTTCGCAATTTGATGAGGCGTTTTCCTGTACAGCTGTAGACCAGGGTTATTGGTTAACGTCAGGGCCAAGCCCCATTTGTTTGCGATTTGTTCGTGACGCAACAACCGATACTTGGTGATTTTAGATTTGTCATTATCTGTAAATAAACTTCATAAGAGGACTGCAAGCAAGTGGCCAAGAAAGTTAAGAAAAATGTTGTGAACAGGGGCGGAACAGTGTTATAAGCATGTTCCTAAGTAAGCTTATGTCTAAGCCTAAAGCGTAAGAATGAGCATATTCCTAAGACTAAGCCTATACCAAACAAAAAAAATAGTGTAAAGCTTAAGCTTACTCTATTGCAGACCCACAGAAAAACAGTTCCGCCCCTGATCTTTACATGCGCCAATCTCATGAACAGACGCTTAAAATATGTTATTAATACCACATCTGCTTAGCCGTCGAACAATGTCGTCTTCCGTGACCTATTTAAAACTTTGAAAAAGGTATGGCGTGTAAAGTTGCCCCTTTCAAACATACACTACACTTTGAGGTACTTAGAGCAACCTGCATACATACATGAATTATATACACAATGTACGATAAACTATTACGCGTATGCGCAGTGCAAAATGTACACAAAACGTGGGAGCCCGCTTGGGTTCGAGCTTCAAGCTTCTATATCAGAACGACGATGGTCCACGCCTTCAACTCGTGAAGCTGTTGGGATCCTGGCTTGAAACTGGTTCATATACATTGATACATATTTACCTGCGAAAAAATTATCGAAAATTGCTGATTGCAGACTTTAAAAAATGACAATAATTTCTTACCTGAGTGCAAGCACAACGATTGTCTTTCACGTATTTGTCTCAGACACAACGACGTGTAAACCAAAACAACTGGATTTCGTTGGGCGTTTTCTAACTTTAGCATTGAGCAGTAAGCCGAGAAGCCGCCGTCCATAAATTCAAAGTGTCTAAAATTTAGAATATATTGGGAAATACTTGACGGAACGTTGTTCTGTGCGACTTCAATAGAGTAAACTTAAGCTTTAGACTATTTTTTGCTTAAATTTAGACTTTAGGTATTGACTCATTATTCTTACGCTCAGGTTTCTTAGGCTTTTACTTAGGAGTATGCTTATGCTACTGTTACGGTCCTGTTTTTTTCACAATTTTAACAGCGTCACCAAAATTTTCTGTAAATGGTTGTAAATGGTATAGTATAAACTTACAGCAATTACGCCTTATGACAACGACTTTTAATACCTTGGAAATGCGCTCATATCAAGTCTACAAAGCGTTAACAGTCCACACGCGCCGGCTCTCACAACCGTAATGATACTAGAAATTAGGCCCATTGCAGCGTTGATGAATATCATAAAATATGACATGACGAAAAATGCTCTTCTAAAACGAAGTCAATAAATTTTATAGTTTGAATTTTAATCGTTTCTAAATATAATTTCCGTAGCTTACATTCGTAGCGGCACATGTAAAGATCTCAGGTGCGGAACGTTTTTCTGTGCGACTGCCACAGAGTAAGCTTAAGATTTGCGTACATTTTTGCTTAGGCTTAGGCTTAAATATAAACTAATTCTTACGTTTATGTATAAACTCATTCTTATGCTTAGGCTTAGGCTTAGACTTAGAAATATGCTTATACTATTGTTACGACCCTGTTCTATACATACATAGGCCTTAGTAGCTATAATAGTATTTTAGATATTTTGCGTCAGTTAAACGGGTTCCGTTCACAAAACATGTACAAATAGTGATTTGAATGGGCTGTTTAAAACAATAGCAACCAGCTAAAATATTTAACTTTACCGTTTACATTAGGTTGGATTAGCAAATTTTCAGCCCAAATATAAATTTAGCTCTCCTTGCGCAAGGTCACCGAATCAAATTTTCTAAAAACCTAAAACCAGAAACACTAACCTGTTATCGATTGCGAGCACCAGTTTTCCGGTTTCGTGCTTCTGTAAGAAACAAAATCGAACCAGAAAGCTTTGTATCTGTCGTATGATCAAAAGCGAAAATAGTCCCGGTCTAGAAAAAAAGAGTGCAAAATTAGTAAAACCAACAAGTGGTTCAAATTTTAGTTATATGAACCTTCGGCATAGTCGATAATTTTAGTTTGATGAGATGGTTGCAGCTTGTTTTTGTGGATGGTTTTGTTTAGCATTTTTATTCTTGCATAAAATTCGGCTTAAAAATTCGACTATTAAGACTCTATAGGAAGACATTTCTTAAACTAAATTCGGTTTGCGGAACTAAAACAGTTGTGTCACACACTAATAATTCATTTTAACTAAAATTTCACATTCGAAAAATGATTTCTGATATTCTACACCTTGTACACAATATAATGTGGAGGATGCATTAAAACCATAGCGCTGTTGATTTTCGCAAACTTTCTAAATTTAGCGAACCCAAAACAATCAGGATGTAAATTTTATTTTCTTTCCGCAGAACAATAACATATCTGTTCAAAGAAAATATATATTGTAAATAAAGTAATGCTGGAAAGTTGCCCAAAATACGTATGTGATGCATTCTAGCTTTAATTATAAGATTAGTCTTTACAACTCACGCAATCATTTCTAAAGTCCAAAACAAAAGTTTATAGTACGAGTATCTAGCTATCAGTGCGACGTATACAACAGCTGCAAGCGATAGAACCAGCACCAATGAAAACGTTAGAGCGAATCCTGAAACTGCGTACCCAACTTGATAGCCAATGAAACGAGTTGCTTGATTCTGTAAATATATTACCGTTTATACGTACCATATTACTTTTAGTCCCGTCCCGGTGTCTGATGGGTCTGTAAAAGTGTAGGCTTTGATTCTAGACTACATTTTTTGTTTAGGCATCCTAAGGCTTGTAGGAATACACTTTTGCAACGCTTAGGCTTAGGCTTTATGCTTTGGAATATATGCATTTAATCTACTGTTACCGCCCTAAAAGTAAAATTAGTCGTTTATACCGCGATATAAGTAAGTTTAAAATCATAAAACAATTATTAAATTCAATTATGAAATTCTACAACAATTGAAAATTCTATCATAGCTCATCAGCAAAGAATCGGTAATTTTTTTGCAGTGCCGATGCCGATGTCGATACGCACGAAAAATGCCGATTATTACCGATACCGATGCTGATGCCGATTAATCGGCACATTCCTATTAAAAACGCTATTTTATATCTGCATATTCAGTTGCAAATTATATTTAAGAATCGTTTAATATTTTTTAATTTTTTTTCCTTTTCCAGCCCCCTCGAAAAAATGAAAAAAAATGAAAAAATGAAAAAACCATTGTTTCCGGTAATTTTTCCGGCCAACAACCCTGGCTCCAGGCTGCCGGAGTAATATTAACACGGGAGATCGCACAGAATTGAGCTCCGGCGTCTTCTTGACTTGAATCAATTTCGTCATACTTTTTCGTATTTTTTTACAGAATTTGCGTTTTTCAGTGCGCCACAACCACGATACCGTGATCCGTACGCAGTGTTCAGGACCGAGAGGATACAACGACGATCCGGTTCATCAACGGCAGGAACGACCTTGTAACGTTGGACCGCCTTCAAGCGAGTGTATCTTACACAACGGACGAATTTGTGACAATTTGGAACAATTTGAAAATTAGCAATTGTCGAAAAGAATATAAAATTTTGCGTACGTAAAACCAATTATTGATAACATTTTGCAGATTGTTGTGTTGTTACAATTCGGTAAAATTCAACACAATTTCATTATATAACTTTTCAGTTTTAGTTACACCCTGTAAATTTCAATTGAAATACAGAGTGAATTATTAAACTGAAGTATAATGGATTGCCCGAAACGAATTAACTTTTTTCCGTATATAAGGTCTATTTTGTATGAACTCTGATTTCGGTGAATATGGGACTCTAAAACGTGAAGCGTTTCCTTTTAGCGGGGTACTATCGGTATGGTCTGCTGTTGGCACTGACTCCGGCTGAAAATCGACCTCCGGTTCCGGCAGAAAACCGACCTCCGGCTCCGGCTACCATAAAATCTCAACCGGAGGTTCCGGTAATCGACCTTCAGCTACGGCAGAAAACCGACCTCCGGCTCCTGCTACCATAAAATCTCTACCGGAGGTTCCGGTAATCGACCTTCAGCTACGGCAGAAAACCGACCTCCGGCTCCTGCTACCATAAAATCTCTACCGGAGGTTCCGGTAATCGACCTTCAGCTACGGCAGAAAACCGACCTCCGGCTCCTGCTACCATAAAATCTCTACCGGAGGTTCCGGTAATCGACCTTCAGCTACGGCAGAAAACCGACCTCCGGCTCCTGCTACCATAAAATCTCTACCGGAGGTTCCGGTAATCTTAGTATAGTAAAATTTCGCATAGTTTTGCAAAAATTATTTGTTTGGTGCGTTTCGTTTTAACTTTTGGCGCAATTTTGAAGAAAGAATTGCCGAGAATTCGTAAAAAATAAGACTAAAACCAAAAGTTTTAACACCACCTTACAGATATTTCCTAAAAAATTAGCAAATTAAACATCATTTTAGCTACCTAATTTCGCCTACCATCGCACACTTACTGTGCAAGCAAGTGCGCGTTGTTTCGCGTTGCGAGGAATAAACTCGTAGACTCCTTTGTACATAAGTAACAAATCACGTTTATACGACCGAAGCACAAGTGCGATTGAAACAAACGAAAATACAAACGAGGTCGATGCAGCGAAAAAATAGCAGCCTAAAAACATAGATTTATTAGCATACAAATTTCAACTGTGCCAAAACCTTAGCATAGAATAACCATGTTTAGGCAATTTCTAGGGGGCTCAGAGACACACTTTGACTTGTATATACGTCGGTGTAACGTTAAACGCATAATTCAGCTCAATTCCGAATTGGGCTATTGTTCACAACCAGCAAAATTATCTTCTTACCACAATGGTCACCATATTCTGCCAAAAATTGACACGAACGACGACTATCTGAATTGAGCTGAATTACGACTTTTTACCGCATGTTTACTACTTATGGGGTGTACGAAATCGATGTTCAAACAGAAATACACGAACTTTCACTGTAGAAACTCAACACTGCAAAAAATGGTGAGTCAAATTGACTCCCTCCGAAATAGGCTCTACGGGAGTACACAAACAGAGTCAAATTCGACTCCGCCAGAGTCAAACGTG
Organism: Enoplolaimus lenunculus; assembly: GCA_030248215.1. Lineage (NCBI taxonomy): Eukaryota > Metazoa > Nematoda > Enoplea > Enoplida > Thoracostomopsidae > Enoplolaimus > Enoplolaimus lenunculus. Next base: position 126,626 of record JASANG010001367.1, read on the forward strand.
CGACTCAGTGAGCCGAATTTGGCTCTGGCGGAGTCGAATTTGACTCAGTTTGTGTAGTCCCGTAGAGCCTATTTCGGAGAGAGTCAATTTAACTCGCCATTTTTTGCAGTGAACAATTTGAAAACTTACGACTTATTGATTTGATATTTGTTAATTTATAATCACCTGGGAATACCAACAATGTTAGTTGCAGAATATGGCCCATGTAAAGATCAGGGGCAGAACGTTTTTTCTGTAGGACTAGAAACGAGTAAGCTTATAGCTTAAAACTAATTTTTTTGTTTGGCTTAAAGGAGTTTAGGCTTAGGTTTAGGAATATGCTCATTCTTACGCTTAGGCATAGGCTTAGGCTTAGGCTTAACCTTAGGGATATGCTTATAATACTAGTCCAGCCCTGTTCTTTACATTGGCCCAGAATATTAAGCCTTAAGTTTTGTTCTGTTAAACAACGCAAAACTGGTAATAAAATTGACTGCACGCCAATACTTGCACTGCAAATTCCGGGGAGTTGATTAATCAACGCAGAGGAAGAATTGGTTATTTCTGGCTATGTCTGAGTTAACAGTAAGCAAACATTAACTCACTCTGAGCTGATTTAATTGTGGGTTAGTTGATTAATTTACTCAGAATGAGTTAAATCAACTCAGAATTGTGAGTTCTGGAAGACCTAATTCAGAGCGCAAATCACTGAGTGAATTCCACTCGTTCTGAGTTAAAATCAACCCACTGAAATTTACAGCGATGGTTGTACAAATGATCAACAAATTTTTAAGGTAGTTACCTTACCATTTTATCACAGAAAGTTTTCTCACAGGGGAACGTTCGACCCCCGCCCCCCCCCCCTTAGAGCTGCTAGCGTCAATATATAGCTTACAGTTTGAGAAACCACTTTTTATAATGAAAATACCTGAAAAAGCCTGATACCAAAACGCGAGTTCTCCAATAATCATACTAGTCGTATTAGCGTCAAAAGTAACAATATTGAACATTTTCATTACATTCCAACCACGAAATATTTCTTCGTATGTTCTATGCTCGGAACTGAGAACCAGATTGTCGCCATTGAACTCGAATCGGGTTAAATATTGATTACCGTAGAGCCATTCATAGATTAAGAAGACAAAAAACTGAAACAATCCCTTCAAAGGATTCATAGCTATCTCGTACTGTATTGACCCGAATAAGAGGTGTAGGTGGGTAATAAGAAGGGGGTCCCCATTTTGAGTCCCGATCAATAGGAGTCCGTATCCCTAATAAGAGTACCGCAGAGCCATTCATAGATTAAGAAGACAAAAAACTGAAACAATCCCTTCAAAGGATTCATAGCTATCTCGTACTGTATTTACCCGAATAAGAGGGGGGTAATAAAAGGGGGAGGTGCCCATTTTGAGTCCCGATAAATAGGAGTTCGTATCCCTAATAAGAGTACCGTAGAGCCATTCATAGATTAAGAAAACGAAAAACTGAAACAACCCCTTGAAAGGATTCATAGCTATCTCGTACTGTATTGACCCGAATAAGAGGGGGGCAATAAGAGGGGGGCTCCCCATTTTGAGTCACAATCAATAGGAGTTCGTACCCCTAATAAGAGTCCGTAAGCGGATAGAGACCTTAAACCTTAATTAAAGTCCAGAAATGTCAATTATCCCAAATTGTAGCGCATAAATGACTCCAGGTCCAAATAATTTGACATCGAAACTTTAAAGCGTACTTACTGTATATATTCGAAGACTCATTTTTAGACCGTACCGATTTTACAGATACCGGAAATTTCAGACAAATTTAGGGTAACAAATCAATTGATTTAGGTCGAAACCATTAAAACTGATACATTTGCTGCGGACCTCCCCAAACATGGAACACACCCATTTCTAGAAATCTATTTAGCCTCGCTTGTAAAGCGTGTAAAAATTTTGTCATGCTGATCTGGTTACGGTATTGTTCATTACGGTATCGTGTTTACAGTATATTCAGGTTTAATAACAAAATTTACCTGATACACCATAAGCCATGACAACCCTGCAGCACTCAAAACGTTCAGCGAATAGTTGAAATCTGAAATTATAAATTAATTTTCTTCTTCAAATTTTTGAAGAGACAAGAAAAAAATACAGTTTTTACACGACTTCGAAAAGCCATATGCCGCCTAAAGGTCAATTTTTTTACATATGAGGTTATACTTTTTCCGATCTGAAATCCTAGCTACGCCCCAGCTTAGTATATACTACATCGAATTTGGGTCGGATATTTTAAATTTAAATGTTTCAGTCGAACCATATTTTAGCATTTTTGTCTGTTTAAATTATAATAGTTATCAAGTGTTCGGAAAAGCTCTGGTAACTTTTATCTTGTGGAACCTTGGTAAATGTTTCTTGCTATAATGACAGTTGGTATTATGCCCGATCAAAAATATAAATTTCAAAAAAAGTACAAACTTTTTATTCATCGTCTATGCTTAAAATTATTTTAAAACTAAATTTTGTTGGTATATTATAGACTTCGATTAAGATAATTTTTAATTAACCTTTTCTCACATGAATATTTCCTATTTCATGTTAGAACTACTTTTATGCAAGGATTCGTCGAACCCCAGCGACTATAGTGGGAGACGTTCATCATTTATCACTCAGCTATAAGAACTTGACGCTCGAGCCCAAACGAGCTCTTACGCCTAGTGGAGATTGGGTGCTGCGCATACGAGTAGCAATAGTTAAACGCTGCGCAGCGTGAATTCACGTATACAGATTGCTCTAAAGTTGCTCATAGTCAACTCTATGTGTGAACGGTTTCTAGACCCGTATTCTTTAATGAGTCTTCCGAGATTTACTAATTGATGATAAGTCTTGTAACTTTCGAACCAGTAAATGGTGAAGTATCGAAATGAATCGTGTTTTTCACGTTAGATTTGCTTTATTTCAGTGCAAGGTTTACGATCCGCAATTCCGCCTCGACAGTTTGAAAACCTACCGCTATTTGGCGATTAACGCTATACACACATCTGACAGATTCTATGGATCATCCAATCTAAAATGTTTAAAAATTGCAGACTTACCGTCAGAAATTGCATAGATTTTGTTATTGCGAATGCGGTTTGAGGCGTGATTTTTAGCCGCTTGCACCAAACGCCTTTTCCATTTTTCGTCGTTCATTCGATCCTGTTTCTGTTTATCTTGTGCTGCTCGGCCAACAACGTTTCGCGGAAAGTTGGTTTCGTACCTGCAAAAAAAGTCGCTAAGTCTCAAATTTCAGCTTAAATCTCGTTATAGAAAAGTAAATCACAAAAAAATTTTGGCTTCAAATTTTGATAAAATTCATCGCAATTTTGACGGTTTACAGAACTGTGTTGGATCAAGCTGCAACGCACCTGTTTGGCGTAAACGGCATATAATCTTCTGAACAGCACGGCGTTAGAAGCATTCGAACATGACGATATTCAGGTGTTGTTTCTAGCTCGTCGGCATTCTAAGAAATTTGTCACATTTAGGTTGACTTCATTACTGCTGGATTTAAAATTTGTTCACTTAAGTGGATTTGTACGATAGTAACAATTCATGTTTCGGAGCATTTTTATTGATATGGGTAGATATACCGGAAATATAACCGAGCTACCGGAACTTTAGATCCGGCCACTGCTCCGGCAGAAAAATACGACGGTCGATCCAATAGAATGTTTGCAGTAGGTTTCATCTATCATTATGACTCTTGTACAGTTTGCACAGGCTCAAGTTTAGGCTCAGGTAAAAGCTTTGGCAAAGCCGTAGGCTTATCAGTCTAAGTAAATGCCGGGACTTCAGATCTTTAACTAAAGCAGCTGAAAAGGCGGGGGACGGCAGGTTTCGGACTGGCGACCTTCTGCGTTTCACGCACACGCTGTTACCACTGCGCCACGGAACCCGCCTCTCCAACTGCTTCTATCGTCGACTACCTATATGTCGACCGTATGCTGCCGGCTAGCATACATACAATGCACTGCACTATATTGCATGTGAACGAGGACAAGCATGTCTCACATGCTTACATGCCCCAATTTTCAACAAGGTCGTCCCGTGACCGTCCACCCTATTTTCGACTGAATATCGTGTTCATACTGCGACGATTTACCATTGCAATCACGGCGTAACCCCCATGTCAGTCTGGGTAGAATCCGGGACTTCCGACCTTTTTCACTATAAGCCGCTGGAACAGCAAGAATACAGAGCGGAGATCGAACTAACGGCGTTTATATTCCGAGGCAAACGCTCCACCCATGCGATCGTCGAGTATACGTCGACACGTATGCTGCCGACTAGCATACATACAGTGCACTGCACTATATTACATGTGTACATAACGAACAAGCATGTCTCACAAGCTTACAATGCTTAGTTTAGGCTTTAAGGAGAGACTTCTACGAAACCCACAACTCAAACTCTGAGCTTGAATGTTAGCGTAAGCGTGTGTGGAGAAATATAGCCGACTATTTTATTGAGACAATTTTTAGACTTTAAATTTTCAACATTTTCGATTCAAAATACTACTCAAAAATGAATTTTGACAATATTTGCCGAACACTATTGAGGTAAAACTTATAGACCATAGCTTCCAGTGCTCATATTTATCTCAAAAGTTATCCTTTTTTAATATGTTAAATTCCTAAACTTTTCGTCAATAATTAATATTTTTTATACTTTTTATTAATGCAGTATATCTTGTTTTAACCGTAAGCTTGCGTAGATTCATTTAAAGAACAAAACTCAAATTAAAAAAATTACAAACTTAACCTCAAACGAAGATTTCGTGCCCGTTAGTCGTTTGAGTATTTTGAACGGAAAGAAAATAACCAAAACGACAAAAAATGTAACGACCGGTAACAGATACAGCACTTGTGTAATGATTGTACCCTGAAAATATAAAATACAACATCCTAAAGCAACGAACCCTATCACTGCTAATATACAAATATCTGAAATATGAAACCGACAATTTTCGTTCGAAAGCAGTATATAATCCTTGGATTCAGTTTAGAGTTACTGTCCGTATTCTCAAATGCATATAGCATCCATCACCAGTTAGCGGTAGGTTTTCGCAGTGTTGAATTCCTTCAATAGCGAATGTTAAATTTTGCACAGATGTAGGGCGACTCAAATGTGAAAATTGTGCTGTTTTTAACCTCATCATTATCGGGTTCGAAAGTGATGACAAAAGCGGTTACTAACCGGTTATAGGTGCTACATACATTTGAAAATATGCGTCTAAGGTTTAGCGTTATTCCTTCGCTCAAGCTTATATAAGGCATATGTATTTAGAATCACGTTTAGACTTTTTAGCCGTTTTTCTGTTACAGATGAGTTTAGGCGTACGAGTTCAGTAAATTGAAATAGTACCTTTGAGGTATTTAACTTTAGGTTGAGGGAGGAAGCAAGGAAAAATTTTCGTAACGTAGAATTTAATAGCGCAGTTGATAAAATTTTCGATCGAAGGGTGCTATGCTTGTCGTAGGCCAGAAGCGGCGCCCCCTTCACGCCGCTCCGTAGTTACGGGCCTGAAATCTTGTCGTGGGTCCGTTTTGCGGGAAAACGGCCGCAAGTTGCCAAAAGTAGATTAGTTGATCCAAGAATGGATGATATCCACCTTGCAGAAGAGTGTGAAACTGACACGCTAGTCCATGGAACAAAAACTACCAATACGCGTTGCATTTTTGCCCAACGTCCCCAATTCGGGGCGGGGGAGGGTAGTCGCCACTAAGATAGAAAAGATAAAAGTTAAGAATATAACCATTAATCATAGCGAGCTTAGCTAAAGTTCAAAATATCATTGCAACGTACCCCACTAAATAAAGGGGGGTAGGCCAAAAACGCAACGAGTGCCGGCTACATTCTTTTCTACACAAAACGTACCCAGTTGCATATTCTTGTTGAAGTATGCATCATCCACTCTTGGTTAAACCGTGCAGTAAATTGAACGGTTTACACTTACCGCAGACATGCTATCAGTGCATGGTACACGATCCAGCATTGAAATTGCTGCCATAACCAAAGTGTAAACTCCGCCCAAAACATATCCAACTGTATGATTGGATGTTAAGCCAGCAAAAATTGGATAGTATACCAGACCAATATGCATACAGATGGTCAGTTTGCCTAATGCTGAAAATATATTATCACATTTTAGGACAAAATTTTAACTAGGCTTAGGCTTAGGCTTAAGCTTTGGCTTAGGCTTAGGCTTAGGCTTCGGCTTCGGCTTAGGCTTAGGCTTAGGCTTAGGCTTAGGCTTAGGCTTAGGCTCAGGCGTAGGCTTAGGCTTAGGCTCAGGTTTAGGCTTAGGCTTAGGCTTAGGCCCAGGCTTAGGCTTAGGCTTAGGCTCAGGCTTAGGCTTAGGCTTAGGCTTAGGCTTAGGCTTAGGCTTAGGCTTAGGCCAGGCTTAGGCTTAGGCTTAGGCTTAGGCTTAGGCTTAGGCTAACTAATCTATTTCAGCAAGAAAACAAGATATTTGAATTATCTGTGTATTAAGTAGCGAATAAGAGAAGTAAATTGAACGAAAGTAGTTTAAAGCGGCGGCATGGCCCTTGAAATGTCAAAGCAACCCCCTGATGAAAAAGCAAAAAAATACGTGAGTGAAGGCTGACTTTTTGCCACACAGCACCCTATATTACGGCAACGTTTACTAGGAAACCGATTGGCCCATGTAAAGGTCAGGGCCGGAACGTTTTTTTTGCGGGATTGCAAGCTTTAGACCATTTTTTCCTTGGCTTGAATATGCTCATTCGTACGCTCAGGCTTAGGCTTAGGCTTAGGCTTAGGCTTAGCAATATGCTTATAATACTGTTCCGCCTCCGTTCTTTACATTGGTCAAGCCATTCAAGCTTACGTGCTAAAGCTCGAGGCAATTTTAACATCCAGCCATACTGAAGTTGAGTTGAATCGAATGAAAGTTGCAACAACACGATACCCGAAACACAAAATGCAATGACAAATATTGCACGATGATTTCGTTCTTCGATCAGTTTAACTGGACTGAAACAGTATTTGTTTTGTAATCAAATCTCATTATATTATTCAAAATTGACAAGCAAGCTTTTTCATTGGATGAGATATTAAGGTAATATTTATGTAGAAGGAGCTGATTGGATATCATAGAAGTCCCCCCTGTTGCATGCCATGCTTTTTTGTGTGCAGCTTTAGGGTTGTGGTATACTTTGCTGTGCCGGACGTCGCCGCACGCTGCTATGCGTTGCTAACAAAAATGTAACCAAAATCTATTTGGTGACTTGCTGGGGCGGGCGTAGCACAGTGAGTATGGCATAAGCTTTAAAACCAATGGCTGGCCTAATCTTGTGTCTTTATTGGACCCGTAGCCTAGGGAGGCCACGGTGACAAATACGCCGCCCGTAACAAATTTTTTGTAATAAAATGGTAACGCGTATACCATCGCCACTCAGCTATAGGAGCTTGACGCTCGAGCCCGAGGGGGTCTCACGTCTTGTGGTGATTTAGTACTATGTATACGTGTTGCAATTGTTAAACACGGTGCGATATATATTATATACCGTATATACACTGCGCTCAGTTTCCTATATGCAACTCAATGTGATAAACGGTTAACTATAAGGTCCCATCCGCCAAGCATAAGCCTGATTTTAAACCCACTTAATCCCAAGCTTAGACCCGGCTAATCGTTGAGGACAGCTTACTACGCAATTCCCGGTGGATCGCTGATACAAAAACATTTTCGGTCCGTTTGACGTTTTTTGATGAAACAAAACAACGCGATAAACACCACCTGAAATCATGAAATTGTAGGTTAAAATGCATATCAGCCAGGGTGCAACCGGAGTTGAAAAATACCGGAGCCGGAGGTCATCGAAACTTGCCGGAGTCGGAGCCGAAGGTGAGGCGAACTTAGGTAGTAAAATGATGGTTAATTAGTTAATGTCAGTCAATATCTGCAATATGTTGTTAAGTTGTTTGGTTTTACGCTAAATTTCTGCGAAATTTCCGAAATTATTTCGTGAAAATTTGTGACAAAAGTAAAACGAAACGCGCTAAACAGATAAATTTAGCAAAATTATGTAAAATTTTACTACCGGAGGCCAATTTTCTGCCGGAGCCGGAACCGCAGTTAGACCTACAGTTGTACCCTGATATCAGCAATATATTATTTTGAGAAATTAGTGGATTCAGAAATGTTTACTGGAGCGATATATATAGGAATCTCATAAATTGAACTAAATTAAAAACAAATCATATGTGTCAAAATATTCTAAATTATGAACCTCACCATTCACTGGCTTGAAAGCTACAGAAACTATCGCCGAGTTGAACTTTCGCGCAGTGTACACACTGTCAATTCCAATGAGTTGATTAATCAACACAGACGGAAAGTTAGTTGTTTCAAAGTTAATATTAGTGAACTTTAACTCATTCTGAGTTCTTGATTCTTATTCTGAGTTGAGTTGATTCCGAAGAAACTGATTAATTGAATCCAAATAGTGAGTCAACTCGGAATTATGAGTTCTCGTAGTTCTAACTCAGTCTGAGTTGAAATCAACTCAATGGAATTTACAGTATGGTTCAGTGCAAATAAATATGATCCATTTGGAAACTTGCATAATTTCGTGCTTAAAAGGTTATACAACCTGCCACCAACTACCGATAGGTGCTACACACATTTGAGAACGTGGGCAAGGTTCTATAGTAGAGGCTGTTTGCCGAAGGCGTCTTAAACGTGTACTCATTTAGAACAATTTGGGAATTTTGAATGGTTTATGAATCTGCTCTCTAAAAACTTAAACTTAAATTATAACTTAACTAATCTTGAATATTAGTTTAAATGAAACTCATGTAGCTTATCGGACTAACTGGACTTGAACTTACTTTTGGTTTAAGTAGCATCCACAAATTATGTGTATCTAAGAATTCATTAAGTTTAGCTTAAACTGAAAAATATGTAAGATTTTAAATGAGTCTAAGCGCAAACCTACCTGTTAATTTAATTAACCTACAGAAAGTTTAGTTTAATGCTGCTAATTTAGCTTAACCTTGAATCAAGTTTAGTTTAAGTTTTTAGAAAGTACTGTATGTTTATCCATATATACACGATTATATATATCAATATTAATTGAACATAAGTTCGGCAGCCTTTTGAAAATACACCCGTCTATAGCTCTACTGTTGTCGAGTCAGCTATATCAAAGGAACATTCAATTTACCGCAACTACGGCCATATACTCAAGAAACGTTTGAAAATCAATCAGTTGCCGCGAGTCGAAGCATTCCAAGTCGAGCAAAGTTTGATTTAATTTTTTTTCCTCGTCTTCAGCCGTTGTCATCCGAGTCATTGTTTCAGTTGAAACGTTTACTGGCAAAGTAGCAAACAGCGACTCGTTCATTCTAATCCACACTAATTAAGTCGCTGAAAACAGCTTTAATGGCAGGCACGTTGCCAGCTTTACTTTGCTAGGTTGGCTAAAAATATTTCAGGAGGGGCAAACAAGGGTTTTCGGTCGCTTACTTGCAAGGTTAAAGATTTTCTAGGGAGGTCAAAATTTTGCAGGGGGGCTGAGCCCACCGTAACTCCGTTGGCTGCGGGCCCGTTTAATTAATGTTCAACATTTTGACGTTTAACGTAAAGCTGGTTCATGTATAAAATTGGTCTCACAAAAGCGGCATAGCGATTGATCTCGAATACAATCATAACGCTTAAACTTAAACTTGAGTATATATAACCCTAAATTTAACCTTACACCCCTGTCTTATTTTTAGACAAAGGATTGAAAAAATTCAAAAGCTCAACTAATGATAAGACGTCTTTTATTACCTGCATTTTTAATATAACCAACTTCGTGCTACCATGCTATACAACTCATTGACCAGCGAAGCTAAATTTGGTTAACGAAATTTCAGGTCAAAATATACGAAGACTCAACAGATATGCTGGTAATTGCTACGGTTGGTTATTTGAGAACATCAAATATACCTTGAATTTTTCGTATATTTAATTTAAAACAAACAGAAGCAAAGCGACCAGTTCAAAATACTGGAAGTGTCGATTTTTGTGTCAAAGATACTGTATAGTGACCTGAATAAACAGGAGGACTGATATCTTTGGCCTCTTCAGAGGGTACAACCCTGTTATTCGGTTACGGACTGTTATTTCTTTTTAACCGCACTCCGCAGCATTTTGTTACTGATATATATTCGGTATTGCAACTATCTGTTGAATTAAATGTTTATTTGTCTTGTGTCAATAGCTGAGAGCGATAATGCTAGGTTACACTTATGAATATACTTTCAAAATTTAATTACGCTTTAAAGTTTCGAACTCAACTTTATTTGGTCCTGTAGTCAGTTATGCGCTACAATTAGGGATAATTGTTCATTTATGGGCTCTAATTAGGGTTTCGTGACTCGATCCGCTTACGGACTCTTATTAGGCATACGGACTCCTATTGATTGTGACTCAAAATGGGGACTCTGTCTTATTACTGCCCTCTTATTCGGGTCACTACAGCAAATGCTTAAAATCTATTCACACGATGAATTTATTAGGTGAGTTTCAGTAATAAATATATCGTTGCTAGAATTTACACATGGGAACGGCTGCAACACTGTATAATGAGCTTTAGCAGCTAAGAATTTTCACCTGAACACCGGAGTTGTTTTACAAGAATACAATAAATTTAATATTGATAAACTAATATATTTTAGAAAGTTGTGTAACTCTATATTCTACAAACATTAGCAAAAAAATGCAGTGTAAATAAACGTATTCTACCAGGTAACTTAGTGGAAAAATGAGTTTTTCGAATGTTTGTCGTTCAAAAATAGTGTCCCAAAACTGCTAAATATTTTACTGCAGTTAAGATGTCTTCTCGGCGGTGGTGAACATGGGCGTAGCTTTTAATTTGGAAACGGGGTTACTTTCAGTAAAAATTTCCGGTTCTTGTGTTGCACACTGAAACCGTGTCTAAAAATCCTTGTACAAAAATAGCAAAAAGAGGTTTTGACATTAAAATGCTTCTGGTTACACACTTGTTGGAGCAGCTGTACTACGACTCGTCAACAGGGGCGAATACGGAACTAAATTTACAGGGTTCGCAGCCTGGGATCCTACGATCCTAACCGGCTCAGCTTTTGATTGGAGATTAATAATTTTTCGGAGCGGAACAAAAGATTGTTAGATATTTTACAAGCGTGGCTGCACTTTTGTAGGGAGTCAAAATTTGGGTCTTTTCAGTTATCTCACCCCAAACTGCGTTTGGCCAAAAGTGGTCGGATAAATTTTTGCATATTTGAGCTTCTCATGGCCCCCCTAATAATTCCATGGCCAAATTCGTATTTTTCAAAAATTCGATTTTTAAGGTCCCAATTTCCCCCCTTGCACCTAAAAAAATGTCAAAAAGTTTGACGAATTATATGTCGTTCGATGCAGATTGCAGAGTTGAGTCTAATGGTGTTAAGTTTTTTGTAATGAGACGATTGGTTAACGAGTTATTGTCAAATAACAGATTTGGCGCACTGCCAACGATTTGGGTCGGCGACAAATCAGTTATTTGACCATAATTCGTTAATCAATAGTCTGATTGCAAAAATTTAACATCGTTGGACACAGCTCCGCAAGCTGTATCAAATGTTATATAAATTGTTGAACTTTTGGACAAAAAAATTTTTGGGCAACAAGGGGGACCTAGGGACCTTGAAACATCGCATTTTTCAAAAATCCAAAATTCGGGTATGAAATGATTAGGGCAAATCATGAGAAGCTCAAATATGCAAAAATTTTCAAAATCCAACCTCTTTTGGGCAAACGTGGGCTTGGGGTGGAACCACTGAAAAGACCCCAAAATGATACTAGGGGGTAGGTCTTAGCCTGCGGTGTATTCCTCTGGCTACGGGCACGTGATATTCAATACTGACCAAAACTGCAAAAAATATTACAAAGAGAACTTTAAAAGAGTATTGGCCCTTTAGAGTGATGCTTTGTATACACTGAGCTAATACCGTTCGACTCGAATCATTTTTTGATTTAAACTTGGTTTGATGCTAAGCGGGGGGTCAACGACACCCAACACCACCGCGTTTTCCTGTTGTGCTTAATCCTCATTAAAATGTTTTAAGGCATAAACAGCGACGGTAAAGTTATGTTAAGAAGAATTTTTGATACCATAAAGTTGAATACAGATATTTTTCAGTGCATTGAATGAAACTTGAAACTGCTTACAGAATAGCTATAATGTCTTAAATACGAGAAATCAAGGAGATAATTTTACAACATACCGCCTCGTTTCAGGACCATCTACTTTCAACTCTGTTAAAAATACTGGCCATTGTATAAAACATGGGTGTAACAGTGGTACACTGCATAAAATGGTGAGTCAAATTGACTCTCTTTGAAATAGGATCTACGGGATTACACAACTGAGCCAAATTTGACTCCGCCAGAGTCAAATTTGACTCCGCCAGAGTAATATTGACTCACTGAGTCGCACGTTTGATTCTGGCGGAGTCAGATGTTGATTCAGTTTCTGTGTCCTGTAGAGCCTATGTCGGAGACACTCAATTTGACTCACTATTTTTTGCAGTGTATAAGCATATTCCAAAGCCAAAGCCTATGAAGCCTAAGTGTAAGAATGAGCTTACAACTAGCAGTGAAGTCAGTATATTTGCAGGTATTAATCAGTAAATTAGCGCTACAAACGCACTTGGTCATAATCTAAAATACTAAACAGGCCCACTTCCGTAGTATTCGAAGCCCCCCTTTCAAAATAGTCTACTAAGTTTAGCTGAAGGGCGAACCATTTTTCAGCGAAACTGCAACAGAGCAATCTTAAGCTTCAGACTGACTTTTTTGCCTAAGCTTAGGCTCACTCTTAGGTTTAAATTTAATTAGAGACACCTCCATACGCGAAGACTTTAGGCGTAAGGATATGCATATACTACTGTTGCTCTCAGCTGCTCAAGGGCCAAAATAGTGAAGTAAACCAGGATGGTATTTAGGGATTGTTCAATTTTAAGCATCGAAGAACCAATATCAGACTGGTAAATTCATGCATACTTAAAATATACTGGAAATTCTAATGAGTTAATTAATCAATTCAGCTAGCAAGTTGGTTATTTCAGAATTAATGTCTGTAAGCATTAGCTCGCTCTGTGTTGAGTTGATTCTCACTCAGAGTTGAGTTGACTCCGGGTGAGTTTTTTAATTGTAACTCAGAATGCATTGAATCAACTCAAAATCTGAGTTCTGATAGTCCTAACTCAGACAGAGTGATTCAACTAATGCAGAGTTAAAATCAACTCACTGAAATTTACAGTGTAATCCATGAACTCAAATTCGAGCAAATATTCGAATTCAATATTCTACACTTGTTCGACGTTTGAAAGCAGGCATTGTCAACTGTGTAAGACAGATTTTCAAACGACGTACATCAGCATGGACCCATGTTACATTAAGGGGTGTCCATGTGTCTATTGGGTCCATAAACGAGTATGTTTAGATTCTAGATTACATTTTTTGCTTAGGCTTAGACTTAATCTTAGGCTTAGGAACACATTTTCGCAACGCTTAGGCTTTAGGCTTAGGCTTACGAATACGCTTAATCTACTGTTACGCCCTTAAGTCAGCAGGTGTATCACAAATATGGGTCGGTAATTAAACCAATCAAATACGGACGACGTGTTTAATTTGGTAGTTGCATCTTTCGCTGGTTCGAAAGTTATAAGACCTGTGATAAACTGGCAGTAGGTGCTACAGTACGTTTAATAACATGGCATAGTATTCAAGGTTTGTTCAATCAGTAAAAACCAGCGTTTTAATCGGTTTTTTTTTCGTGCTGCGGCTCTCGAATCAGCAAATCATGAGCTTAGAACACATTTTCTTGATTCAATTAAACCTTTCTTTTGTTTAATAACACCGTACCGTTCAATATTCTATACTCGGTGTAATTTCGAAATTATACAGCTAATATTAGCATAAATATCATTCAGTATCACGTGACATGCGAGTTTCCGTTACACATTGAACATCGAGAGCTATGTGTGACTTTGCTGCCCATCATAAACCATGCAATGTGAATAGCAAAAGAAATATGTTGCATGAATGTTACGTTTAAATCTGGATATATATATATATATATATATATATATATATATATATATATATATATATATATATATATATCATACATGAAAATATCTTGATAATACCAATTTATACAAGAGTCAACATTATGTATAAGCAGCATATTTTAAATAAATATCCATTGTTTTGAATGTTTAATTTCGGTTGAGTTTTTCTAATTTGTAGAGACTCAAGTATGTTCAAACTGAAGCCAGTGCTGAGCGGATTTCCATTTTGGTTTAGCAATCGGGTACACGTTTGAGAAATCACTAAACTCGACCGGATGGCCTGAATTGTGACTACGATCACAAATTGCTGATTTTTGTGTTAAACTAGTAACTGCGATAGGAAATTCTTTTGTTTTCAAAAATTCGCTGAAATATTTGTCTGTTCGTAGAAACCGACGTAATCCAACTGATGGGTTGGAACAAGTATAACTGTAAACGATATGTGACCACAGTAAAGTTAGTGACCCGATCTTTGTAATTAAACAAACATTTAAGTATGGGGGTGGTTATACGTTAATATAATTACCATTCAATATCGTATTTTCCAAAAAAATGGAAACTCGTTCTAATTTACTTGTTTAAGAAATTCAAATGAGAACCAAAATAATGTACATTTAGAATTAATATACTCACCTTGGTGTTAGACTGCTCGATGGTTGTTGTGTCATTGGAAATTTTTCCACACTGCAAAAAATGGAGACTCAAATTGACTCTTTCCGAAATAGGCTTTTCCTGACTACACAAACTGAGTCAAAATTCGACTTTGCCTGAGTCAAATTCAACTCAATTTGACTCTGGCGGAGTTGACTTTTGCTTCAGTTTGTGTAGTCAGGAAAAGCCTATTTCGGAGAGAGTCAATTTGACTCACCATTTTTTGCAATGCAGACGTTGTTGCTGTTGTTGAAGTGGCCGCCTTAAGTTGGGACTGACTGCTGATTTCCGTTGTCTGCGACGTTTCGGCAATATGATGATTGCTGTATAATTGCAGATAATTTGTGAACTTTCAACCTGTGAAAGAAGAATTTTGTTGGTGATATCGATGTTTACACGAGAGTGTAGCATCCGGACGTTGGCTAATCCAAGAGTTGGATTGCATTGGGTTAAATTTCCTAATTTTTTGGTTAGGAAATGATTGAAAAAATTTTCAATAACTTTTATTGGGAAATTATTGATTCTGAAGAAAGATCGTAAGAAATCGAGTTCTTCATGCTAGTAAACTCGAGATGAAGTTCGTTTTGAATTTTAACGGCATGAAGCTGTTTAAAATTAGAATTTAATTTGAATAGGTTGCTTTTCGAAATATACCGGTTGAAACTTCTGTTTCAACGTTTCTGCTAACTTTAGCGTCCAAGAAAGAAATGGAAGTGTTTAATTCAACTTCAATGGTGAATTTTATTTTGGGGTGTTGGTGCTAATTTTCAGATTTTCAATTTTGTAATTTATCGCTGACTAGTGAGACCCTCTAAAAACTTTAACTTAAATTAAAGCTTTACTATACTTGAATATTAGTTTAAGTAAAACTTAAATGGCTGGACGGACTAACTATAAACTAGAATTTTAAGGTTTATTTAAACTAACATGTTTTAAGATTAACATGTGTTTAAGTCAACTTATATTTAGTTTATGTAATAAGTACAGCCCAGAAATTATGCGCATCTAACAGTTCATTAAGTTTAGCTTAAGCTGAAAAATACGCAAGATTTTAAACGAGTTTAAGCGTAAACCAGCCTGTTAGCTAAGGTAATCTAAAAAGTTATTTTAATACTGCTGGATTACCTTAAGCTTAAATCAAGTTAGTTTAAGGTTTTAGAGAATAGTTACTATACGCATTTGAGAAAATGGGCCCAAGTTTCATTGTATCAAAGCGTGCGCTCTACTCTAATGAAACCATGCAACCGTTTGAATGAAAAATACTAAATC
Source organism: Enoplolaimus lenunculus (assembly GCA_030248215.1). NCBI lineage: Eukaryota > Metazoa > Nematoda > Enoplea > Enoplida > Thoracostomopsidae > Enoplolaimus > Enoplolaimus lenunculus. The sequence continues at coordinate 142,654 of JASANG010001367.1, forward strand.
TGATGTTTTGAAATTTTTAGTTGCGCCGCTGTGATTGGACTATTCAGTATATTTGGTACAAGCTCTGTTTTTCAATTCATAACACTGAAAACATATACATAATTCAACGAATTAGAATTGACAAACGTTCATATTAAATAGATAGTATTTGAACGCTAAATGTTTTAACTACGGATTTGCCTTTGTTTTCAGGTTTTGAAAATATGTGCATAAACCCACTGTTACTAATTTAAAAAAACATAAGTACATGTACAAATCGCGGGCGGAACGTTTTTCTATGGGACTGCAATAGAGCAAGCTTAAGATGTAGACTATTTTTTGCTTAGGTTTAGGTTTACAGTTAAGATTAGAAATACGCTTATACTACTGTTACGGCCCTTTTGTTTACATTGGCCCGAGCTGTTATATACGTATATACGACAGTAGCTTCTAAAATTTAGTGTTCCAAATTTGGAGACCAATGTAAGGAACGGGGTCGGAACAGTATTGTAAGCATATGCCTAAGCTTAAGCCTAAGCCTAAGCGTAAGAATGAGCATAACCTAAGCCTAAACCGTAAGAATGAGCATATTCCTAAGCCTAAGCCTAATTGTAAGCCTATACCTAACCGTAAGAATGAGCATATTCCTAAGCCTAAAGCCTACGCCTATACCTAAGCGTAAGAACGAGCATATTCCTAATTCTAAGCCTAAGCCTAAGCCAATCAAAATAATTAGTCTAAGGTTTAAGCTTACTCTATTGCAATCCCAAAGAAAAACTGCTTTCGCCACTGATCTTTACACGGGCCCAAATTTGCAACTGCAGAATTAGATTCACAGAATTTTAGTTTTAGACTCGGCTAACGTATGCTTTAATAATATTATAAACTAAAAAAGGTACAGCAAGTTGATTATTCCAGCGTTTAATGTCTGTTTAGAATAGAAAAACTACTTATTGCTGGTTTTATTACTTTCGTCTAAGCTTGAATTGCTTATACTCTACGATATCTGTTGTGTGCATTTTTTTCAAGGCTCTGGAATCTGTTGTGTGCACAAACTCACTTTACAGTGTCGACGCCAGCCTGGACATTTAGTACAGATTCCAGATATTGTGTAGTGATGTTTTAGATATCTATTTTGCGGCGCATGTAAAGATCCGGAGCGGAACGTTTTTCTGGGCGAAACTGCTATAGAGCAAGCTTAAAGTTTTACTTATTTTTTGCTTACGCTTACACTTAAGTTTTAATTTTAGGTATAAGCTGGGTCACCCAACAAATCTGCGTTTAATATATATAATGATACCCATTAAATATATTCTCGAAAATGCCATTTCAAGACCTACAACCTGCTGCTAAATTTAGACTATCGTTCAGAGTGTTTCAGTATTTGAAATTTTTTGTGCTGAAGACTAATAATTATGGCGAGTACAATATTATTAATGCTCTGGTTGATATCTGTTGTGTCTGACAGTTGTTTTCAACCCTACTAATACCGATTGACATGGTCGTATCTATAACTTGAACTCAACTCCAAAGATATACAATGGCTTTCGGTACGCATAATTTTAGCTAAAAACTCAGTCACCACTGCAACTTTCTAACTGTTTTAATTGTTCATGCTAGCGTTTACTATGCCGTAACCTCAGTTTTGTAAGATTTTGCACAACAGTCTGAAATCTATTCATGAATTTAAGCTGTATTTACCGTTCGGTGCCATGAATTTTTGATTTTTACAAGTAGTCTTTTTGGTTGCGATATTTGTAAGCCAACTTTTTGTAGTTAAGTTCGCGTCACAACTGGAAATTCATTGAAACAATCATCTGCGTATATTTTAACAAAATATGCGCATAAACTTTATGGAAACTTTAACGAACAGAACAGTGTATAAACAAAATCTGAGCAATTTTCTATTTAGAGCTATGTTAACAAAACTTTACTATATTAACGTACAATCAGTTTTTATACCTGTATGAAAATCGATTGGAACGTTGCTCAAAATACGTATGTACTATGTGAGAGGCGTTTCAGCTATCATAATATAAAGATAGATATACTTATTTTTACAGAATAGATAACTAAAATAAATTTAATACATAAATAAATGAATAAGTAAATAAATCAGCAAATAAATAAATATGTCAATAAATAAATAAATAAATAAATAAATAAAAATAAAGAACTATATACAGGTATTCAAAATTGCATGGCCGTAATCTGTATTAAACAGTGTAACAGAAAGTTATTTGCAGCGCTTCGTTATGCGTTGTTTGGTTCTATTTGCACTCTTGTTTTTGAATATTTATTAATAGGTTTTCAAAATGCATTAAGAGCAAATTTTGCAAATTCAAGTTCATTTCAAGTTTCGTTAACCAACCGTCACTATAGTCTCAATGACTCAACAGTGTCGTCGTTGAAAAGCTTTGAATTTCAATGTCCCAGCATATCAACGTTAACTCCCCCGTTTCAGTTCTACTCGAATGGTAAAGGTGTTTTGGACCAATTGTCTGTTGTGCCAAATCATGCAAAATGTGTTTCGCATCCCAGCGCTACAATTATAATGTCCACTGGACGCTCGTATTATTTGACCGCTAAGCTTAAACAGCATCGAAATTTCGCAAAAAAGTTTAAGTTTTCTCGAATTTCATGGAATATCGACCGCGACAACCGTATTTTGTTTTGCCCAATTTTAAAAAATTGCAATACCATGTTTAAAGGTAAGTAAAAATACTCGTTTCAATTTTGGGCCCATGTATAGAACACAGCCGGTAAGGCTTAGGCTTAGGAATAGGCTCATCCATACGCTTAGGTTTAGGCTTAGGCTTAGGAATATCTTCATCCATACGCATATTCCTAAGCCTAAGCCTAAGCCTAAGCGTATGGATTAAGATATTCCTAAGCCTAAGCCTAAACCTAAGCGTATGGATGAGCCTATTCCTAAGCCTAAGCCTAAACCTAAGCGTATGGATGAGTCTATTCCTAAGCCTAAGCCTAAGCAAAAAATAGTCTAAAGCTTAAACTGACTCTATTATAGCCCCTCCGGAAAACGATCCGCCCCTGTTCTGTAAATGTTATACGGCACTAGTATAACAGCACACACAGTAAATTCCAGAGAGTTGTTTTAACTCAGAATGAGCTGAATCACTCAGTCTGACTTTAAGGACTATCATAACTCAAAATTGTGAGTTTATTCAACTCATTCTAGTTTTAATTCATCAGGTAGTCAACTCAACTTATAGTGAGAATCAACTCAACTCAGAGTGAGTTAAAGTTTTTACTGTTATTAAAACTCAGAAATAACTAACTTTCCGTCTGAGTTGATTAATTAACTCATTGGAATTTACAGTGTAATTACATAGCTAATCAAATTGTTACATATGGTATCATGACAATTCGTCACACAACTCGTCACCCGACAACTTGTAATTTGAAATTTAATTGACTCAACAATTCGTCGTGTATCATTATGCTCAGGCATAGGAGTACGCATAGAAGTTTCAAAGAGTTTAGGACACTGTTGAAAACATGACATTGTTGGGCGACAAGCTGTCGGTCGACGAATCGTCGTAGATTCGTTACACATACTTAATATCGTAAGGTAATATGTAGTTTTTGCGTTACTAAAAACACAACAACAGCACAAACCTGTACTGTATTACATAAAGATAGTGGCGGCTTTTGGAGCTAACCGATACTTTTCAATAAGGTGAATTACTTAGCTAGCAAAAATTCAGAAATATATTAAAAACACACACGCCACAATACTTTGAGTAAATCGTGTAACAAAAACTTGACAATACCAAGAATGAATAATGACAAGAGTGTGCAACTCTTGGAGTCCCGCATGATACAAAATGTACAACCGGGTGTTGCGTTTTTGACCGACTCCGCATTGTTTCGATTGGAGGTTTGTACACTCTTGTTAAATAGCATTTACTCATTCTTGATAATACCAAGAGTGCATGATAACTTTTAACAAGAGTATGCAACTGTGGACATTGTGTGTAGAAAAAATGTACCCAGTGCGCGTTGCATTTTTGGCTTACCCCTTGTATTTGGGGGGGGGGGTCAAAATCTCCATCGATGTTGAAATTCATGTGCTATTGTATATACTAAAACGTGGTCAGATTATATTTTCGGTGTTGGCTGGCGGATACATGTGTAAAATGAACGTAAAATTGACCCCCCCCAAAATGAGGGGGGTTTGCCAAAAACGCAACGCGTGCCGGTCCATTCTTTAATACACAGAATGTACCCAGTTGCACACTCTTGTACGAGTGATCATCTACTCTTGATAATACTGACTGCGTTTTAAAATATTTTAGCACTCCTGTGCCGGTCCATACTTCATTCTGAATACGGAACGGCGGAACGGGACATATTCATCTATGAAGGATCGGTATGGACATTCTTAAGGAAATTTTGTTACAAAATGAATGAGATAAATCAAAGGAAGTAAGTCGATATAGACTGTGGCGTTATCACTTGCTGTTGACACACTGTCAATTTCAGTGAGTTGAATTTAACTCAGAATGAGTCGAATCAGTCTGAGAGTTAGGACTATTAGAATTCAGAATTTTGAGATGATTCAAATCATTTTGAGTTAACTAATTAACTCACCCAGAGTCAACTCAACTCAGAGTGACAATCAACTCAACTCAGACTAGATTAATGTTTACGGATATTAATTCAGAAATAACCAACTCGCTAGCTAATTGATTATATCAGCGAATTGGAAAGTACAGGGCATTTTCGAAGCTTATAGGGGCTGTAATTCATTTGAGTAGGAGAGTTGCCTGTAAGACGTATAAATTGAATGTACGACAATTCGTCGACCGACAACTTGTCGCCCAATAGTGTCCTAATGTAGTGATCCGAGTAAGAGGGGTAATAAAAGGGGGCCCATTTGGAGTCTGAATCAATAAGAAACCGCATCCCTAATAAAAGTCCGTAAGAAGCGGATAGGGTCCCTAAACCCTAATTAGAGTCCGTAAATATCAATTATCACAAGTTGTAGTGCATAAATGTCTCCAGGACCAAATAAAGTTTAGTTAAAAATTTTAAAGCATACTTAAGTTTTATAAGTACATTCCTATCAGTATAGCCTTGCTTTACCGCTCTAACTTTTGGTACAAGATAAATAAACGTTTAATTCAACGAATAGTTGCAATACCGGATATACAACAGTAACGAAGGGTGAAGGAGGGCGGGTTAAAAATAAATAACAGACCGTAACCAAATAACAGATGGGTACTCTCTGGAAACGCCAAATAAAATCAGTCTCCCTCCACTTATTCGGGTCACTAAACTGAAGCCCAATACTTTTATGCTAGGATTCGAACTTCAGTGACTGGAGTGGGAGGCGTATACCATCACCACTCAGCTATAGGAGCTTGACGCTCGAGCCCGAGGGGGCTCTCACGTCTTGTGGTGATTTAGTACTATGTATACGTGTTGCAATTGTTAAACACGGTGCTATATACTATTTAACGTATATACATTGCACTGAGTTGCCTACTGGCAACTCAATGTGAGAAGGGGTTAAGTCTAAGCATAATCTAAAGCGTAATCCTAAGCCTACGCCTAAGCATAATAATTGGCGACTAAAACTGTCGAGTCGATGACATTCTGAATTACAAGTTGTCGGACGACGAATTGTCGTGATAATGTGGGCAATGGGGCCACGGTGCACGGTCAAATTTTCACCACTAAAATTTCAGATTTTTACAAATATGGAAATCAAACAAATGGAGCAAATTTGCAGTCGTTCGAGATCCGATAATGCGGTTTATATCAGGATACATTTTTGCATGCCATTATTCTCGCCAAGAATGCTATCAATGTCCCTACGAAGCAGTGGATTGTTTTGCGCGTTATAATCGTGTTAAAATAACCAGGCTGACAATGAATTTTCGCGGCTCAAACAAACAGTATATTAACCATTTTTATCCACAAATGTGGTTTTGTCAGTTGCGTGACCGACTGAACCAGTTTACCTTTGCGTTCGCCTACAACAAAACGGAACAGTTTGCATTACACGTCATTAGAGCTTTGAGCAGTATGGGAATATCAGAACCTGATCTACTTTATAGCGGTTGGGGTGAACACGGGTATGTGTCTTTTTTCGGCGTTTCTATTAACCCTTAAATCAGAGTAAAATTGTTTTGCGTTTTATTCATGTTTTTATTTCAATTAATCACACGTAAAATACAACACATTTTTGATATTTAAGCGAAAAATTTCGTACATTTAACAAATATGATTGCACTTGAAGAATATATCTGTTTACAACAGAAATAATTGTGTAAAAACTTTTGAAATAAAAAGTTTGAAAATCAGTGCATTTTACGAAAAAAGTAGAGACATTTTTAATAAGTTATTTTGAGAAAAATTGTATTAAATTTGAGAAAAACTTTTCAGTTTTCTCACTGACAATTTTGTTCTGAATAAATTCAGAAATACTTTTTTGGTGTGCAAGCTGTAATGTAATTTCGACATCTTTATAATTTGATTTATACACTGTAAATTGCAATGAGTTGATTGTACTTTTTTGGTGTGCAAGCTGTAATGTAATTTCGACATCTTTATAATTTGATGTATACACTGTAAATTGCAATGAGTTGATTTTAATCAATTCAGCTAGCGAGTTGGTTATTTCTAAATTAATGTCAGTAAACATTAACTCGCTCTGTGTTGAGTTGCTTCACACTCTGAGTTCAGTTGACACTTCAGTACACATTAACTCGCTCTGAGTTGAGTTGCTGCTCACTCTGAGTTGAGTTGACAATACGTAAGTTGGTTAATTAACTCAATGAATTGAATCAACTCAAAATTCTGACTTCTGATAGTCCTAACTCAGACTGAGTAATTCAATTTATTCTGAGTTAAAATCAGCTCACCAAAATTTACAGTGAATCGATAACGGCAAAGAAGAGTACTTACAGTCTTTCAGCGATGGTAATACTAAAACAAATTTACTTTAAGGTGCAAGTTTATAATGAGTTAGATTGCAAATATTTACCTCTTTGGCCCATGTATAGAGCAAGGCCCGACCAGTAGTATAAGCGTATTCCTAAGCCTAAGCCAAAGCCTAAGCGTATGTGTAAGAATGAGCCTATTCCTAAAGCCTATGCCTAAGCCTAAGCAAAAATTGAGTCTAAAGCTTAAACTGACTCTACTACAGTCCCTCCGGAAAACGATCCGGCCCAGTTCTATACATGAGCCAGCTCTTCTATGTTTAATTTGTACAAAGTATTCAGGCTTGTACTCTGCAAATCCAATTGAGTTGATTTTAACTCAATACAAGTTGAATCACTCAGTCTGAGTTAGGACTTTCAGAACTCAGAATTCTGAGTCAGTAAAACTCACTCTGAGTTATTAATTATTTAACTTACGCGGAATCAACTGAAATCAGAGTGAGGATCAACTTAGAGTGAGTTAATGTTTACTGTTATTAACTCAGAAATGACTCTAACTCTCTAGCTGAATTGATCAATCAACTCATTGGAATTTACAGCCAGTGGCGGATCCAGGATCTCAAAATGGGGCGTCCAATATTTCACAGGTAATAAACTTACTTTTGACCCATACACAAACCACGAACTATTGTAACAAAATTGCTATATAATTTTTGTCGAGATGCTGTTGGGGGGGGCCACGGCCAGGGTGGCCCCCCATGGATCCGCCATTGTTTACAGTCATTTTCAGGAATCAATCGTTTTTGTCAACGTTCACCAGCCATAAATCGCCAAAAAATGTTACAATGTTGATTTCGAACAAGGTTTTGTCCAATTTATCCACAGTGAACAATATATTTGCAGCGTACTACGTTGATTATTACCATCTTCGGTTCGCGTTACCAGCTGAAATTATTGATACTTGCCGTTCAGTTGAAAACAGCGTCAATGATTACGAAATTTGTTTTGCTTTAGTTGTTGGCCAGTGGCCAGTGTATCCGAAGGGTGCTTATTTGTATCTGTAGCTCGCAAGTATTTATCGACAAGTTAATACGCAACAAAATTTTGCTAACTTTCACGTTTGTTTATGTTTTTGGCCCATGTATTGAACAGGGTTGGATCGTTTTCCGAAGTGGCGCTGAAGTAGAGTCAGTTTTTAAACTTTAGACTCAATTTTTTGGGTACGTTTTTAGACACATGTATAGTACAGGGCCGGATCGTTTTACGGCGGGGCTGTAGTAGAGTCAGTTTAAGCTTTGGACTCAATTTTTTGCTTAGGCTTACGCTTTAAGCTCAGGCTTAGGCTAATAGGAATAGGTTCATTCTTACGTTTAGGCTTAGGCTTAGGCTTAGGAATATGCTCATTCTTTACGCTTAGGCTCAGGCTTAGGCTTTGGAATAGGCTCATCCTTACGCTTTAGGCATAGGCTTACGCTTAAGAATATGCTTATACTACTGTTCCGGCCCTGTTCTGTACATCAGCCCGTTTTGTTTGGCTCAATATTGGGCTCAATCATAAAAGCTCGGCCCCTGTCTTGGATGAACCTATGCTTAAGCGGTTTAATCGTATTGAGTAATATATGCCTGCATTTATTATACCGGTTTCGGTCGGTAGAACGCATGTCTCAGGTTGCAACAACTTCTGCAGTACTAATTTTCCGCACCGTTAGAGCCATACAAGTTCGTTTCTTCGGCTGCCGAGAATCGATTATTTTTTCTATCTGCGATCCCCGTCATATTCTGAGCGATTTGCGGAGTCGCGGCGGAGTTGGGGGGGCATCAGCCAGCGGCTCCTCGGTGCGCTATTTGTGAGTTAATAACAATAAACATTAACTCACTCATGTTGAGCTGATTTTCACTCTCCGTTGATATGATTTGGGGGTGAGTTGATCAGTTAGCTCAGAATGAGTTGAATCAACTAACAAATCTGAGTTCTGATAGTCCTAAACTCAGACTGAGTAACTCAGCTCACTCTGAGTTAAAATGAACTCACTGGAATTTACAGTGTATGGGGGCCGAACCGGTAGGAAATCTTAAGCGGGGGATGGCTTCTGGTATTAAGCGTGTCACCCCCTGCAACGAACCTTCAGATATTGTCTGGCATCTGTGGCTTTTCGAACATTTTACAAATTTATTTAACACTTCCGTTTAAATCAAATAAACCGCAATATCGCTAAAACGGCTTGCTGTGGAAATCACAAACTTACCGTAAAATTTTGTCGAAGTTTACTTAAAAGTAAGACTCGAGGTTCAAATTTAGCGTTATCTATAAACATAAGCACAAGCTTGTGTTTAGACGCAAAGCTTATAGCAATGGCTTAACTTTGGCGTCAAAGCCTTGCTTTTAGGCTTAACCGTAAACTTGAAATTAGGCTTGGTCTTTGGTGTAGGCCTAAACCTTCGCAGTAGGTATAAGCTTAAACTTAGCCCTGGGCTTAGCGGTAGACCGTATCATAAAGTTCAAGCCTGAGCGTGAACTGAAACTAAAGCCTACATGTAACCTTGGTATAAACCTATAGTAAATGGGGCAATCCTGTTGGCCCATGTATAGAACAGGGCCGGATCCTATTCCGGAGGGGCTATAGTAGTCAATTTAAGCTTTAGACTAATTTTTTGCTTAGGTTTAGGCTTAGGTATATGCTCATCCATACACTTAGGCTAAGGCTTAGGTTTCGGCTTAAACTTAGGAATCTGCTTGTACTGCTGTTCCGGCCCTGTTCTATACATGGGCCATCCTGTTTTGCGTGTCTATTTTCAACACATAAGCGTTTTTGGCTAATGTCCTAATGACGACAAAATTCAGATAAACACGACACAATATTTAACTCAACTATCAACTTTATTTTGTCGAATTAGCATATAAGAAGATGTATGAAATTGGACTCAAAATTTCGGTTTGAAATTTGAATTCAAAGTTTATTAACATGACTTGAAGATTTCGCTTTAGTTTAACATACTTTACCTTTAGGGGCACAGGAATATCAAACGTGTTAAGGTTTTGTGCCAGTAAAATTTTCCTAACACCACAACGTATTTCAAGCATACACTGCCAAAACTTTTCGACACTACATAAATTGAGTCAAATTCGACCGCGCCAGTGTCAAATTAGACTCACTGAGCGGCTCGGGCGAGTCAAATTTGACTCTGGCCGAGTCTAATGTGACTCAGTTTGTATAGTCCGGAAAAGCCTATTTCGAAGACAGTCAATTTGACTCACAATTTATTGTGTAGGTATTGTTTTGGTCAGTCTGCTCGTTAGACCAGTCACTTTAGCCAAAACACACAACCATTGTCGTTTTACTTGACAATTTCAATGGTTCACGGTTGTCCGATTATAGATTGATTTAGATTAACTCAGTCTGAAAAACCAGAAACTTTTTCTGACGGCGAGTTTTTCTGAAAATCATTTTGTTTTACCATTCTAACTGTAACAAAGGGTTCGTATTACAACTGTGGCAGCCTGGAGCACGTTTTGTCTGTATTACAATACCGAATATTCATATGTCTGCACATTAATTTCCTGCCAAATATAAAAAATTAAGTTGTCTGCTATCCTGATGTGTCATTTACTGTTTGCACTGCAATTTCATTTATGACATTCTACATATTGTATGCGAGTGTCATATGATATGTTTCGTTTTCTTTATATTAGTGTGCACGAGTTACACGCTTTAAAATTGGAATATCATATGATAGTCGCATAAATGTTTCGTGGCATCATTTATCATATGACCACTAGTATACGATGATCAGTTGAACGCTGTTGTTTGTAAGCCAATATCATGTGACATTCGCGTTTTGTTAACATTCCCATAGGTCACTACAATTCATGTTGACTTCGAATCAACATGGACAAAACATGTTACGGGCTGCCTTAGAGTAGCCTGAATCTGACATTAAACCGAGCCAAATTTTAAAATTAACAACAACTGGCTACAGCGTAAGTGTAGAGATGTGGATATGTCCATCATCTCGGGTAGGTTCGAAAACTTTAGGACGTGACATCGGGGAAACGGTAAATTCTGGTGTGAGATGATTTTCTGATTTCACAAAACCGCTGATACCGTTATCCGCTGTTCCTGATTTATTCCGCATTGGTGTAAACCAGTGGCCGAACCTTTGGCTCGAAATTATTGTCCCAAATTTTTAATGCTCAGCTACCATTGATAACTCGATTTGCATTTCTGGTTGAGCCGCCCAAAAAAACTGCAGTCAAGCGGTTGAAATTTGTAAGAAGTATGGACCAATGTAAAGAACAGGGGCGGAACAGTAATATAAACATATTCCTTTAGCCTAAGCCAAAGCCTAAGCTTAAGCGTACGAATGAGCATATTCCTAAGCCTAAGCCTAAGCCTAGGCCAGGCAAAATTAATTAGTCTAAACCTTAAGCTTACTCTATTACAGTCACACAGCAAAACGTTCCGCCCCTGATCTTTACATGGGCCAAAGTATGCAACGACAGGCTTAATCATTTCGACGTCGGTCTTCTTTGTAGTTAAAACAAATCTGGCTGACTTATAAGCATTGAAGTTATCAAACAGGCAAACAATATTTTCATTCCCGTTGACTGTCGGCATATTTTTCAAAAAAATATCCTTTGAACCAAAACTCAAATTGAAGTTTTTCAACCCGACCGCTCGTGGTTGAAACAATCAATGTTCCAGCTTACCTGCCCCCCCACCTAAAAAGTGATCCTTGGACACATTTTCATGGGGATCAACGTTTTATAGTACTGCAGGCCCAACAAATTCCCCCCATTAAATAGAGACCCTCAGTGTTTATGACTCTCGGTAAAAAGAGGCCTCAGGTCAATTTTGCACCGCACTGTATTAAAATTAGACCCTGTAAACACTTCTTGCTGGTGAATATTGGCTGAGTTTCCGAAACCCTACTTGTACGACTTAGTACGTAAGTACGTGCTAAGTATTTACTTAACGATTTTGTCGTTTTTAAAAGCGTACTTAAGTTAAGTAAATACTTAAGGCGCTCGCTGACTAAATTTGATAGATTACAAATTTACCATTCAGGCATACAAACTTTAGTGTAATTGAAATTGTAGACACACGGTGCGTTCTTAATATAAAGCAAAACTATTACTTCATTCTTATGACAATGGCTGGCATTCGGCGTTTATTGGATTTTGCTCGAAATTTAAGTATTTACTGAAGTCGTCAACTTAAGTAAAAACTTAAGTATAACTTAAGTAAATATTTAAGTAAGATTTCAGAAACACAGCCAGTGTTAAACGTAATGAAAGATTAGTTTGGATGACTAAAGCAAACCATTCTTGTCGCTTCAAACTTGAGGTCCAGGCGATTAAGCTAAATTAAGTTCAAGAAAAAATTTACTGTAAAATTCAAAACAAATATACATGGGTGTTGTTAGGATTTTGGTTTGGAACCCCACATCACTATTAAACTATTAGGGATGGCTCTATGCTTGTCGTGCATTTTATACCTGAGGTGTGTGATTACAAATAAAGAATGCCTTGCAAAAATCAACGCTTCAGATACTAAACGTTGGCGACTAGAACTTGTTACATATTGGAACATCTTACGGTAAAATCGAAGCGTGCCTAGTGTTACCACCCTCCCAAAAATCGAACTTTATGCCCGTTAACAATGGCAAATCAAGGATTTTTCGGTAGAGATCAGAGGTCGGTCCACACGTTCCCGTCGAGTGAGTACACAGGCCAACCTTAATGGTTTCGAAATAATTTTTTGTGAATACAGAATTTGTGTAGCTTTAGCCATTTTTCTTGGTATAAGTACGATTTGATAGCGTAGAATATCGAAAACTCAACTAAAAATAGCAATTTGCCGATTCCAGAGTTTTACCAATGCCGATAGTGATTGTTATTTTCAAATTTTGCCACTGCCAAACCTATGCCGTTACCGAGTTCGGGCCAATGTATAGAACAGGACCGGAACAGTAGTATAAGCATATTGCTAAGCCTAAGCTTAGCCTAAGCCTAAGCGTAACAATGAGCTTATACGTTCACCTAAGCTTAAGCCTAAGCCTCAGTCTAAGCCTGGACAAATATGTGATGGACGGCACCAAGCATAGCGCCACCGTAAACAGTATTGCTTGCGATATAAAACTGTGAATTATGTAAGTTTTTGACCCCTATGAGCAATTTTTGTGCTATTTGTTGAACCGCTTGTTGAATAAATACTTTCTATTTCATTGCAAGCCTAACATCCGTCCCCGTACGGTATCGTTCGTGAGTAAGTAGTGTACGGGACAGCGACAGGCCGTGCCGAATGGTGACTGACGGTGCCCGAATTCATCAAAAGTACAGCGCCACGTTTAACTTAAGAATATACTGGATGAATCGCACAATTTGCTGAACTTAGTCAAATTGGCTATTTTCTGTTACAGCTCAACGTCGGCTTAGGTCATGTTTCTGCAACACCAGCCAAAAATTTGTGTTAATATACAGCATACTCTCACACCAACAGAAAGGAAAATAAGCATTGTTAATAGTCGATTCCAAGAATTGGACCTTGTTTGTTTTACAATTATTGAAAATATAAACACTGAAGGGCATTCGTATGTTTTGAAATTTTAAAATTTAAATGCCACTACGGATGTAGCACGCTATGTGGATTTTTGTCAGTCTATGTAGGAACCGGGTTATCAGACCTTTTTACTGAGCAGCTGGAACATCGGGTAGCAGGTGGTTTCGATCTAGCGGCCTTCTGCGTGTCATGCATGACGCTGTTACCACTACGCCACGCAAACAGCCACTCCAACTGTTTCGAGCATATTCGTAAACCTAAGCCTAAGCAAAAAAATGTAATCTAGAATCTAAACCTACCCTTTTATAGAACCACTGGAAACTTGGACGCCCCTTGAAGTAACATGGGCCATGCAGTCAATTAAAGACAATATGAGGGTACGATAGGTGTGCAAGCTACACCAACCGTAAACTATGAGCGACATAATTTTCGCAGTGCCTGCCTTGAAGATTACTTTCCTTTAAAGCCAATTTGCTAGCAACTTTCCGACGCGTTCCGTTCGATTAAGTAGAAATTCCAAATTAATAAATACCGCAGGCGCAAAATACGGCTTCGGTACACTTCAAATCTGGTTCGTGCGACGTACGGATATCCGGTCCGCTGCTCAAACCGCTGAGCTACGCAGCCATGCAAACATTTCACTACAATGGCTCTATATAGCGTGGGTTTGATACTGACACGATACGTATATGAATACGCCGCGAAACCATCTGAGCTGGACTGCTGGACAGCATCTCTCACATTTCCCTACCGGTACCGCTAAGTAATTCTAGGTTAAGCAGGCAAAGGTGAGGTAGGAGAATGGTCACCAAGCAAAAGGCGTCCTCACGAAGGGGCTTTGGGGGGCCGTGCCCCCTCTTCCAATGGCATGTTAAAGAATTTTATAATGACTCCTAGTGATTTTAAAATGTTGAACGAGAACATTCTAAAATAGGGGATGGTGGGGCATAAAAGAATAAAAGATGGTGTTAATCAAAAATTTAGGGCCCATGTAAACATCAGGGCGGAACGTTTTTCTGTGGGACTAGAAAAGAGTAAGCTTAGGCTATAGACTAATTTTTATGCTTGGCTTAGGCTTAGGCTTAGGCTTAGGAATATGCTCATTTTTTACGTTTAGGCTTTAGGCTCAGGCTTAGGCTCAGGAATCTGCTTATATTACTGTTTCGCCCTTGTTGTTTACATTGGCCAAAATTTAGTACATTCGCTTCATGATCAACTTTGAAAATTTTTCAAATCAAATGTATAACGTAGAAATTGATTGCAGTGGACGTTTGTTTCAGAACAAGGTTATCATATATGCATGCCACCTTTCATGTTTGGCTTATATAAAATTACGCATACTGAATGTGTTATCAAGACAATAATATTTGTTCTGTTATGTATATTGATCGCTAGATTATATTGCTTTCATAGTAATTATTTGGGGTTGACGCGAAATGTATCACAAACGATGGCTGATGCTGATACCCTTTATACGCACACTAAACAGCCGTTCAATCAACGGCATGCAGCATATTACAATATGCCAGTCAACGCATTGGCAGCAAACAACTCTGAAACCGCAAAAACCGCTAGCGGAATTGAAGCTGAATCGAGCGTAGCTCGTAAAACTTTAACTAGCAACGTCAGTAGTTATAGAATAATTGTCAACTCGTCAAAGACAAATGACACCAATTTTAGCAGAAATTTTCCTACTCAGATCACAACAAACGACGCCAGAATCGCATCAAATCGTACTGGTAACTCAGAAACAATTCTAAAATTACAAGTAAAAAACGCTAAAAACACCACGAACATCACAAAGCAACTAGAAAAAACCAACGCCGGCGAAATCGAGTTTGACTGTCCAAATGTGACATTTGCGTCAAATTTGCTGCATTCTTCGAACAAAATTGTTCTACGGCAATTGATTTTTGTGCGAAATACAGCAAAATGTATAGTATACAACGATTGGAACGACAATATTAATGCAATTTTTGCAAATTTTGCAAAATATCGAAAAACTTCAGCGAACTTAAAAATGAATTACAATGCAAAGAGGGATAGAAGAAATCGAATTATGTTCTGTCCAATAACTAAAAATTGCAATACAATGTTTACAGGTAAAGCATAATAGTACTTAAGCAACGATGGTAATTATTTGTAAACGGACCAATCAGACTGGACTGCACGTGCAAGAATATTTAAGCGACATGCAACTGCGTTTACAGTTTCGGAATAAATTTAATACCATGAATTCCAGTGAATAATTTTGCACCTGCGCAAGACCTTCAAAGCTGCTTTGTGACCAACCTTGCATTTGCAAGTTCCACGTGCAAGTTTTAGCTGGAAAAATTTGCACGTGTGATTAAATCTTTACGATAATTTGTGCGTTAGGGCAGTTTATACTCCTGGATGTTAGCTAATGAGGAAACGATAATTTAATTTTTATCCCACGGTAGTTAAGCTAAAATGGCATCAAATGCAAACCAAACGCATATATTGGCTCTATTTTCAGCGAGTAAAGAAAGCCGAAGTCAAAATCGGAACTTTTAGTATAAAGCAAAAAAGTTACAGTAACATGTTACTATGTCTTCGATAGTACTTAGAAACTTCACCACAGCGCGTACGCAACATATTGTGGATCTTGCATTAATAGTTGCATCCTTGTTCCATACAGGCCCGTAGCCATGGGGAGGGGCCAGGGGGAGCAGAGCCCCCCTGGAAAAATTTTGCCCCCCCTAGAAAATTTTCAACCTTACTTGCAAGTCATTGAAAACCCTTGAATGCCCCTCCAGAAAATTTTTTAGCCCCCCCCCCCCCCGCTAGCAAGGTGAGCTCGCTGCGGGCTTGGCTTCATATTCTCAAATGTGTATAGTAACTATCATCTGCTAGTATTAGGTTTTCAAAAACAACAACTATAGCAATTTTTGTAAACAAAATTCGTACAGGATTAATAGAGCAGGTTTAAGCGTCAGCATTCACTGGTTTGAAAGTTAGGCCAATGTAAAGAACAGGGGCGGAACAGTATTCTAAGTGTATTCCTATGCCTAAGCGTAAGCCTAAGCGTAGGAATGAGCATATTCCCAAGCCTAAGCCTAAACCTAAACCTGAACCAAAGCCTAAGCCTAAGCCTAAGCCTAAGCCTAAGCCTAAACCAAGCAAAAAATATAGCTTAAGCTAATGCTTTTCTAGTCCTACTGAATAACGTTCCGCCCCTGATCTGTACATGGGCCGAAAGTTAATACTAGAAATATGAATAACTGGTAATAGGTGCTACACACATTTAAGGATACGAGCCCTGGGTTTAAACGTTTATCACAGATTCTTATTAATTTTTTAAAATTTTCAGCATTAATATGTCGGTCCTACCTTTATTCGGTGTACGGTTTAGAAGAACAAAAACTATTCGATTCGTTTGCAACCATATGGAATTATATTGACAGTTGTACTTCGCTGGTTCGAACATCAAGGAATCAGTATGTACAGAATGTGATACCGTGGTTTTACGAAGAATTTTATACATTTATTATTGATTTTTGTTTGAGATTCTTTCAGTTGATAATATGGTTTGCCTAAATTAGGTTTTATTTCAGCGTTAATTTCGAAGTTGCCATATTGCAACAGCATTTGTGCCTAAGCCTAAGCCTAAACAAAAAATGTAGTCTAGAATGTAAGCCTACTCTTTTACAGACCCACTAGAAACCGGGACGGCCGTAAAAGTAACATGGGCCATGACTGTTGGCAAGAATGTGCAACTTGATATACTCTGGTGTAGAAAAGAATGTATCAGGCACGCGTTGCGTTTTTGCTTACCCCCCTTAGAGTAGATAGGGGGTACAACCGGTGCGAACCATGGCATTTTATGTATGCGGCGGCGTCAAACATGGTCCTCTTATAGTTTTATTTACGGGTATTCATGTGATAGCACCCCCCCCCCCCGCTAAACAAAGGGGGTCGGCCTATAATGCAACACACGGTGATACATTTTGTACCAAACCGAATTCGGTAGTTGCGCACTCTTGTTTAGAGTAATCATTCACTCTTGTAATGATTGTTACTCTTGTTTAGAGTAATCATTCACTCTTGTAATGACTGTTACTCTTGTTTAGAGTAATCATTCACTCTTGTAATGACTGTTACTCTTGTTTAGAGTAATCATTCACTCTTGTAATGACTGTTACTCTTGTTTAGAGTAATCATTCACTCTTGTAATGACTGTTACTCTTGTTTAGAGTAATCATTCACTCTTGTAATGACTGTTACTCTTGTTTAGAGTAATCATTCACTCTTGTAATGACTGTTACTCTTGTTTAGAGTAATCATTCACTCTTGTAATGACTGTTACTCTTGTTTAGAGTAATCATTCACTCTTGTAATGACTGTTACTCTTGTTTAGAGTAATCATTCACTCTTGTAATGACTGTTACTCTTGTTTAGAGTAATCATTCACTCTTGTAATGACTGTTACTCTTGTTTAGAGTAATCATTCACTCTTGTAATGACTGTTACTCTTGTTTAGAGTAATCATTCACTCTTGTAATGTCTGTTACTCTTGTTTAGAGTAATCATTCACTCTTGTAATGACTGTTACTCTTGTTTAGAGTAATCATTCACTCTTGTAATGACTGTTACTCTTGTTTAGAGTAATCATTCACTCTTGTAATGACTGTTACTCTTGTTTAGAGTAATCATTCACTCTTGTAATGACTGCTACTCTTGTTTAGAGTAATCATTCACTCTTGTAATGATTGTTACTCTTGTTTAGAGTAATCATTCACTCTTGTAATGACTGTTACTCTTGTTTAGAGTAATCATTCACTCTTGTAATGACTGTTACTCTTGTTTAGAGTAATCATTCACTCTTGTAATGACTGTTACTCTTGTTTAGAGTAATCATTCACTCTTGTAATGACTGTTACTCTTGTTTAGAGTAATCATTCACTCTTGTAATGACTGTTACTCTTGTTTAGAGTAATCATTCACTCTTGTAATGACTGTTACTCTTGTTTAGAGTAATCATTCACTCTTGTAATGACTGTTACTCTTGTTTAGAGTAATCATTCACTCTTGTAATGACTGTTACTCTTGTTTAGAGTAATCATTCACTCTTGTAATGACTGTTACTCTTGTTTAGAGTAATCATTCACTCTTGTAATGACTGTTACTCTTGTTTAGAGTAATCATTCACTCTTGTAATGACTGTTACTCTTGTTTAGAGTAATCATTCACTCTTGTAATGACTGTTACTCTTGTTTAGAGTAATCATTCACTCTTGTAATGACTGTTACTCTTGTTTAGAGTAATCATTCACTCTTGTAATGACTGTTACTCTTGTTTAGAGTAATCATTCACTCTTGTAATGACTGTTACTCTTGTTTAGAGTAATCATTCACTCTTGTAATGACTGTTACTCTTGTTTAGAGTAATCATTCACTCTTGTAATGACTGTTACTCTTGTTTAGAGTAATCATTCACTCTTGTAATGACTGTTACTCTTGTTTAGAGTAATCATTCACTCTTGTAATGACTGTTACTCTTGTTTAGAGTAATCATTCACTCTTGTAATGATTGTTACTCTTGTTTAGAGTAATCATTCACTCTTGTAATGACTGTTACTCTTGTTTAGAGTAATCATTCACTCTTGTAATGACTGTTACTCTTGTTTAGAGTAATCATTCACTCTTGTAATGATTGTTACTCTTGTTTAGAGTAATCATTCACTCTTGTAATGACTGTTACTCTTGTTTAGAGTAATCATTCACTCTTGTAATGACTGTTACTCTTGTTTAGAGTAATCATTCACTCTTGTAATGACTGTTACTCTTGTTTAGAGTAATCATTCACTCTTGTAATGACTGTTACTCTTGTTTAGAGTAATCATTCACTCTTGTAATGACTGTTACTCTTGTTTAGAGTAATCATTCACTCTTGTAATGACTGTTATTTTCAGATATCATCGAGTTTGGAAAATTGCAGGATGGAAAAAATTCGTTATCGTTCGTGATCCAATAATGAGATTCGTGTCAGGATACTTGTTTACATGTGTGTTCATGAAACAAAAATGCTATCAGTGTCCGCGTGGCTCGATTGAGTGTTTTGCTCGAGCGACTCGACACGAAATGAGCAGACTTAAGGATGCGTATGAATATAGTTATACTCAATATATTAATCATTTCTATCCACAAATGTGGCATTGTGATTTGAAAACAAGGTTTAATCGGTATACGTATGTGCTTGTGTACAACAAAACGGAACAATTTTTGTCGAATGCTAAAAACGCCCTAGCAAGCATGGGAGTATCAAAACGGCATTTACTGGACAGTGGTTGGGGTCAAAACAGGCGAGTTACTGGTTTTGGCCAATGTAAACAACAGGGGCGGAACAGTATTATATAAGCATATTTCTAAACCTAAGCCAAGCAACAAAAATAAGTCTAAAGCTTAAGCTTACTCTATTCTAGTCCCACAGAAAAACTGTCTGACTTTGATCTTTACTTGGGTCCTGGGTTTTATCGTTTACACGACACATTTTGTTGCGTTTTAGTAACCAACGGTACTGGTCCAAAATAACCAGTATAGCCCTTAATAGCATTAACAGCTTACCGGAAAACGTGTACATGCCGGAAAAGTAGCATAAGCAAACGCCAAGCTTTAGCCTAAGCCCAAGCCTAAGCCTAAGAGTAATGATGAGCTTATTCCTAAGCCTATTAAGCGTAAGGATGAGCCTAATCTTAAGCATAAGGCTAAGCGTAAGGCTAAGCAAAAAGTTTGTCTAAAGCTTAAAACGATCCGGCCCTGGTCTATTCAAATGCCGAAATATCTATAACTTTTATACGCATGTGATTACATTGGAATGTCTTAAATACTCTTAAAAACTCATGATACAAAGTTCAAAAATTAATCAAGCAAACAAATTTTAAATAACAGTTTTTGCAAAAAAGTCTTAAATTTCCTGAATTTTTAAACGTTTATTACAGAAGATTATTTTAAAATCACAGTGTCATCTTGGCCAATGTTACTTTTAGGGGCGTAACCGTAGATTAAACGTATTTCTAAGTCTAAAGTCTAAGCCTAAGCGTTACACAAGTGTGTTCCTAAGCCTAAGCCTTAGCCTAAGCAAAAAATGTAATCTACAATCTAAACGTACTCTTTTACAGACGCACCAGCGGGCCCGTACCCAAGGTTGGGGGCAGGAGAAGCTCAGCACCCGTGGGAAATTTGGCCCGCCCCCTAAAAAGTTTTCAACCTTGCTTGTAACTCAATGAAACCTTTGAATGCCCGCCCTGAAAAATTTTCAACCCCCCGTAGCAAGGTGAGTTCGCTACGAGCCTGCGCACCAGAAACCTGTACGACCCTAAACGTACCATGGGCCCAATATTTAAAATAGTATTTTATTTGCAGAAGTTACTCATTTTTGAGCGATTTCCC
This sequence comes from Enoplolaimus lenunculus, assembly GCA_030248215.1. Classification (NCBI taxonomy): domain Eukaryota; kingdom Metazoa; phylum Nematoda; class Enoplea; order Enoplida; family Thoracostomopsidae; genus Enoplolaimus; species Enoplolaimus lenunculus. Next base: position 163,513 of record JASANG010001367.1, read on the forward strand.
TGATCATACATCTTCGACAAACGACACAATGCGTTTTGCGTGGACTGTCCTGTCAGATATCAAAACGTTGAATGATATATTTCTTACCTATTATATCGATTATTATCACCTGAGGTTCCCGTTGCCCGCGGAAGCCCTTGATACGTGCCATTCTGTAAATAATAGTGTAGCAGACTACGAAATATGCTTTGCGCTGGTCGTTGGACAGTGGCCTGTTTATGAAAAAGGTTCTTTTATTGTGCGATAAAAAGACTTTCACTGTCAACAAAAAGTACTAAAAGTGATGCAGCAATTCGGAAGCTTACAACTAAAACAGTAACCAAAAACGATGTCGTTGTTGCAATGTGTTCGCAGTGTGGTTATGAAACTTAATTGCAGTGAATACATGGTTCTTGAAATTCAACATAACTTAAAGTAAACTTTTCAATTCAACTGTTACAGTTGCTTACAATATTAAACGTAGCGGTGATACGATCAAAAAACATTTTGATTGCGTCTAATCATAGGTTATACGCTTACAAGCTTAACAGCCATACCAATAAAATGGCCCATGTTATACTTTAAGGAGCGTCCAACTTTCTGGTGATTCTATAAAAGAGTAGGTTTAGATTGCAGATTATATTTTTTGCTTAGGCTTAGGCTTAACCTTAGGAATATGCTGCTGCAACTTGTTAAATAAAATATACTAATCCCTGAAGTAAGCTATTTCATTTTACCTCCTAACTGCTTGTCCTACCGGTTGCGGATCCGCTAATTTTGACCATTGCAAGCATCATGGTAACAGCGGCCCATGTTACTTTAAGGGGCGTCCAGGTTTCTGGTGATTCTATAAAGGAGCAGGTTTACATTCTAGATTATATTTTTTTGATTAGGTTTAGGGTTAGGCTTAGGAATACGCTTAATCTATTGTTACGCCCCTTAAAGTAACATTGGCCGATATAAATATAGAGTGTTACTTGTAAATACATCATTTAGAATGCCAAAATCCTGAAACAAATGCAGTAGGTGGAAACATATGATAAATTGCAATTGCAAAGTATGGCACCAATTGAAGTGGAAAAATAAGTTAGAATAATATACCAATTTTTCTCAAATTTTCGAATGATAAAATTTTCGTTACCGAAAATACCGAAAAATTCCAGTGAAACTGTCAGGGACACATTCTTTTAATAGCGACTTTATTACTGACCAGCTTCGGTCATTGTGCTTCATGGATTAGGTTTCGGAGCCTAGCGTATTTAGTGTGTTGCTGCCGTGAATTTCCGTTTGAAATTTATACCGTTACTGTCATTATTGATGTCACTGTTGTTTATGATATGTATCCCCTTAATTTGTGTTGCCACATTCGTATGACTATATTCGTTGGTTCAGTTGTTGGTTTTGGTGTATTCCAATTGGGACCACTTGTTCTTGGATAATCAGGGTGACAAATGTTCTACCGCCTCCCCCAATTTGTTGGCTAGTCTCTGACTAGAAGCTGCTTAGGAGTGGGTCTCATGCCACCGGGGTGCTGGCTAGATAATGTACGGATATTGCCTAGGCACTCGAACCGTTGCTCAACGAAACTCGCTATACAATCGCATTGTTCTTGAAGGGATTAAAAACTTTAAAGTATTGTGTATACTCCAGTTGCAATAATTTACACAGATAACAGGGTAATAACGCGAAGTTGAGTGAACGTGCGAGAGGCCAAAAAGGGGGCACGCCCGCGTTTTGATACAGGATACTCATATCGGCTTAAGGCTTGTGTTTACTTGATACACCCTATGTCTTGTCCTTGGTGCCCTTAATTGCGCATTGTTGTAATTGTGCCCTTAATCATGTATTGTTGTACTTTCGTTTGTTGTTTCGTATGTACGGGATATGACTAGGTGAACCCCTCGTCGATCGGACTTAACAGTATGGTGTAGGCTTTCTTTCAGCTGACTCACCCCCCAGAATCGGCTAGGATCTGCTTACCTAAGAAGACCTTCCTTTGTGTTTGGCATTTTGACTAGGTGGTACTTAACGAGGTGCTTGAAAGTGTTTTAAAATCATTACCCTCTACTGACTTTTGTTGTTGCGCGTTAGGCAACTGAAAATTTTCCACGAGGTATCGGCAATTACGAGACTAATGCGCCTTCTTACCACTCAAATGACTGTCAGAACTGCTCCGCCACTCCCTTCTTTTTCTGTTTTTTTGTCTTGCCATTTTTTCGCACAAATTCCTGAAGATCTGACTAGCTCGCACTATTAATTGCCCACTTTCAAGACTAGACTATCTCAGACAATTTCGTTGTTTAGGGTAGCGTGTGCATTTAAAGAGGTGAGATATCCGAAGAAAAGGGGGCATACCCTATAGCATACAGCCACCAGGGAGCAGAAGGTTCAGGTGCCTCAGGTTGTCAGGCAGGGACGTAGGAGGCTCCCGCGGGTTGACCCTCCCCGTCTCGCACCCTGCTTCCTTTCTACTTGTTGTCTCTCCCCTTTTCTTATCCATTCACCGAATACGCGCAGATTTAAACGTTGTGATACGGACAGTCGGTGCGACAGGAAGCTGTAGTTTTCTTGAGTTTGAAAGGGTAAGGGAGAGTGAGAGAAGAGGGGCAGCCTGAGGGCTGTCCGATGGGGAGATGGGCTCTAGGTTGGGAGCAATCTTTTGAAATCTAGGAACGAACGTTCGTTTATGCGGTCCATCATCTACAGGTCCTAAGGTATTTAGGTATGGATATTTGACCCTGTGCTACGGGCACAACCCCCACTAAAGGGTTACCTTCCATGCCGCTACCCCTACCCCTTGGCTCGGTTGCAACTGCCTACTCATCATCGGGCAATTGTTGGAGAGTCTTAAAGTTTCTCGAAAGTGAGCTCGCAATGGCGTTCAAAACAATTCTATTAGGAAGATATATAATTACTCGCCGGCAAAGATGACAACGGTAGTTTTTCGCTCAGCATGGTGTAGACGAGTTGCGCATTTCGGGGATGAAGGGGTAGAGATAGTAGGAGTAATTTGAATTTTCAAATTTTCAAGTTTTCAGGTTTTAGTAGCGCTTCATTTCAGTCCAGAAAAGTAGAGGGTGTCGTTTTAATTAATGACTGTACTTTTAGGTTTGAGAAGGGATGGTGGCTGTGCGGATAATTTAGCTCGATGAAGCGGCTGGCTTTTGCTTCCTGAATAACCGGCTGGTGTCCGCGGGTTCGACATTTTGGTCTGGCCCGTAGAACTGATCATGAAAACCACCTGGAATCAGGGCCTCCGCTGCCTCGGTTGAAAGTTATGGATTTTTGAAGCTCTCGGAATTATACTGATCTCAGAATGAAAAAATGCAAAAATAGGAATTTTCAGATATACCTACAGAACCCACACTGACTGGTAGAGCTCGTTACCCTGAGCAATAAAAATTCCCTGATCATGGGTCCGCGATTATCCTTTCGGGAGTTAGGGCCACTCGAACTTTTGAAAATGTGCGTCTAAATTTTATGGATCCGAGGGTGGAAAAATGCAAAAACATGAATCTCGGAATCGGAGGTCGAGACCCATATCGTTCGACGCAGCTCATCGAGGTAAGCAATAAAACCACCCTGACTAGGTGTCTTCGACCTCTCGTTCAAAAGTTATGGGCTTTTAAACTTTTAGCATTTTACAGGTGCAGTTACGGATTCAAGGGTCGAAAAATGCAAAAATGCGAATTTCAGAATCCGCAGTTGAAACCCCTACCAATCGATAGAGCTCGCCGAGCTGAGTAAGAAAACCACCCTGACCGGGGGTCGGAAGTTATTCGTTCAAGAATTAGAGGCATTCGCAGTTTCCGAATTTTGGTGTGTAAAAAATTTACGGATCTGAGGTTGAAAAATGCAAAAATGCAAATTTTGGAATTAAGTATCGAGATTGATATCAGTCGACGCAACTTTTCACGCTGAACATGAAAAACACCCTGACTCGGGGTCTGAAATGAATCGTTAAGCAGTTACGAGCATTTGAAGTTTTCGAAATTTTATGTATAACACTTTACGGATTCCCGGTCCAAAAATGCAAAATCACGCTTTCCGTAATCTAGGGTTGGGACTGGTCCTATCGGATTCGGCGTATCGCAATGAGTAAGAAAACCACCCTGACCGTCGTTCGGAAACCGATACTTGAAAAGTTATGATTGGTCCAAGACCCGTGAATCCTGAATGTAAGGTATTAACGAGCTGACTTGTCGAGGATGCAGCAGTGAAGGCTCAGGAGCTTAGGTGTGTTTTAATCGGGTGAAACTGGCTGGAAAAGTGCCTCGGGAATGACTCGCGTGTATGAGACACCATTCTTATCTCTCTGTCAATTAGCATGGCGGCCTCGAGACTTCCCGGTGCCGATTAGTTTTCGGATTCACCGAGCTGATCAAGAGTGTCTTGAATGTGTGTTCCTTGAGTTAGGCTGAAATCATAGTATAAGCATTTCAGGGATGGCACAGAAATTTTTCTTGAGACTGTCTCGGCACTTTACCAGGAATTATGAGTGTAAGGATTTGTGACGTTTAAATGTGTACGCCTTGTATCCGTTTGCCATATTGTTCGTGCTTTCGTGTTCATATTATCGTTTTGTTGGCCAGGTTGGGTAGGAAACCCTAGCGAATTTTGAACTTGTGACACTTTAGTACAGCATACGTACATTAGCTACACTGACAAAAGGAGCTTTAGGGTGTAGGCATGCGCCAACCGCTCGAGTGATAGATTTGTGAATTCAAGTTGGCTGAATAACCTAGCCGCGTATGACATAGATCACGCTCCCTAGTTATACTGGATTTTAGCACATCTAATTTGGCTTTCGTGTTTTCATTTCTATCTTGCTTTCAATTTTTTGTACGTTGTTTTGTATTGTATCTTGGTGCCTTAATTATTGACAGTGAGATAGGCCCTGTAAGAGGGAAGGTACGACCTAAATGAAAAGTCACGCGCGCGTACCGGTACTTTGAGGGAATTGTACACTCCAGCCAGCCCTGCCTACAACGTTAGAGATTGCTACCTACCCCTTGGCCACACCGCTTAAACTTAATTTTATCGGCCCTCCCCTTGGCTAAGAATGTAAGATTACGTGTAAACCCTTACAGCCAATCAGGGGTCGCAACGCACGGTTGTTTACGTTTTCTCATTGGCTCACGCCGCCTAAATTTTGTCAGCCAATCACGTGGTTTCGCTGCGTCTGCCCTGTGTGAAATTTCATTGGCTCTTTGCAGCTGTGCTCTTTTTAACCAATCGCATAGCTCAGATCGCGTCTGTTTTACTCGGAATTTCAATGGCTGTGCGCTGAGCGAGAGAGGTATATAAACGCGGTGCACGGCTGCAAAATTCAGTTTCAGTTTCAGTTTAGATTTTTTTCGGGTTTCCGTCGCGAGCGCGAGCCGCGACACAGCAAACCGAGTTTTCGGTGCACTGTATGGCGACACTTACCGGGTAGACCCACGGCCATGAACACCCGTGAGGGATACCCCTCAGATTCGTCCGCAGAGGTAACAGTTGGTCGCAACCGTAACAAAATAAGACCGGATTTAATACCGGATAATGAAAAATACCGGATTTCCCTCCCGGAACCGGAATTTCGGCTGCACCCAGAATTTAAGGTATATTGGTAAATATATACAGTAAATGTTTCGTTAACTTTACAACCAACGAGTGTCCCCAAACTGCTCAGAAACCAGGGTCGTGGTATTAATGTGAACGCGAAGCTTACGTTATGGTTTGGTTAAAGGGTGAAATATACACCAGACGACTTATTATCCTACCTTATAGCCTAAACTAGTAGCCTAGGTCAATTCTATATCGTGTCTTTGTGAGCGACTAAACGCTAATGTTCATAAGTAATACTAAAACAGACTTAAAACAATAGTCGGTTGAATTCTGGCGTATCTCAGGCCTGTATTTTAATTCCGAGAAATAGACTGTGACAATTTGGCAGTTTGCATACATGTATAGATTAGATTATCAGCAACAACAACACTGTTTCTGTTTACACTGAGTATAATTCTTTAACACGGGATAGTATTTTCGAAATGAAATGTTTTTGGTTAACACGTGCTACACGATACTGGACCCGAATATAAGTGGAGGGCTAATATGCATTTGGCTTCTCCAGAGGGTACCCCTCTTCTTATTTCGTGACGGACTGTTGTGTTTATTTTTAACCCTGTTATTCGGTTATGGACTGTTATTTATTTTCAACCTACCCTCCGCTACCCTTCGTTACTGATATATATCCGGTATTGGAACTATCCGTTGAATTAAACGTTTTTGTCTTGTATCAAAAGTTTGAGGGATAATGCAAGGTTATACTTAAGAACGTGCTTTCAAAACTTAAGTATGCTTTAAAGTTTAGAATTGAACTTTATTTGGTCATGGAGTCATTTATGCACTACAGTTCGGGACAGTTGACATTTATGGACTCTAATTAGGGTAAAGGGACTTTATTGGCATACGGACTCATATTACGGATACGGACTCATATTGATTGGGACTCAAAATGGGAATTTTCCCTTTTTACTTCCCTCTTATTCGGGTCACTACAGTAAGTATTGAAGCAGCTTGTTCAAATGGTACAGCAGGTTATGCCGAAGAAAAATGATAAGAAGTAGTTATGGTAGCAAATTTTGCTAAATTGTAAATTCGCCTATTAAACGTTTGCGACGCAATACAATCTTATTGTGGCAGAAAATGCATAAAGTAAATTCGCAAATTCAAACTTCCATTTTTATTCTGCTTCATCGTTTTGGGAAACACGATGATTTGTTCGAAACATAAATCCCTATTCATACGTGCCAGTGTTTGTTACGAGTACTTGCAGCTGCAAATTGCACACAGAACTTGCATTTTTGCATCAGCCATTGATAAAGCGACCGCAATAAATTCAGTGAACGCGTATGTTTGTTCACATATATGAAGTAAATTTCAAGTTATGATTTTTAATGAATTATATTTGTAGCTGCAAGTTTTTCGAACACGATTTTGGACAAAACTTGCAAGTTCAAGTTGCAGCTACAAATTCTCGCAGTAAAAACTTGCACGTGTGAATAGGGATGATAAAACCTTATTTTAAATCTGAATTTTTCTTAGCAATGGCTAAAAAGAAACTGATTAAGACAATTATTATATTAGTATTGTTGTTTATTCTTATAATAAGGTTTTGTTTTGTCCATCATAATGTATTCGGCTCGTGGAGGCATGTATCCAACGATAACCGTTCAAAACAATGGAATACACAATATTACAATGTGTCTGCAAATTTTGACGCTGCAAACACGTCAGTAAGCATAACAACTGTTGATGGATTGGCAATATTAACTAAGAACGAGGATAGTCAATTCGAGGCAAACATAACGACCGTGGTACCACGTGCCAAAAAACTTAGTTCCTTGAAGGCAAAACGCAAGTATGGCGATAAAATCACAATAGAACTAACAGCAAATACTAAATTAGACACAAGCGAAGAAGTTAGTACCAGTTTAGAAACAAGTGACGAAGAACCAACTGCAATAGTCACTGAACCGGATGCAATCCACAGCGTGGAGCACATGCTGACCGAACGCAAGCTGGAAACAAGCATACAATGGTACGAGTTCGATTGTCCAAATACAACACTTGATCTAGATTGGTTTCAGTCGTCAAACAAACGAGTTATACGACAATTAATGTTTGTTCCAAATGCTGCCAAATGTATCGTAACCAACAACAACAACAACAACAACAGTGCAATTAACCATCGAAGGATGATTGAAAAATTGGAAAATCTTCGTACGACAAATCCTTACAAGCAAATGTTTTTCTGGTTTTGGAAGGATGATAATCATTTTATTAGCTTTTGCCCTATACCTAAAAACTGTAACACAATGTTCACAGGTAAATGTATCTTCACTGTAAATTCCAATGAGTTAATTAATCAACTCAGACGTAAAGTTAGTTACTTCTGAGTTAATAACAGTTAACTTTAACTCACTCTGAGAGTTGAGCTGATTCTCACTCTGAGTTGAGTTGATTCTGGGGGAGTTGATTAATTAAATGAGAATGAGTACAGTCAACTGAGAATTATGAGTTCTGATAGTCCTATCTCAGGTGAATGCATTCAACTCATTCTGAGTTAAAATCAGCTTACTGGAATTTACAGTGATGAAATGAAATTGCAATGATTGAAACGTTTACTAAGGTTGTGTAAAGTTATTTTTTTGCTTATCTTCACTGTAAATTCCAATGAGTTAATTAATCAACTCAGACGTAAAGTTAGTTACTTCTGAGTTAATAACAGTTAACTTTAACTCACTCTGAGAGTTGAGCTGATTCTCACTCTGAGTTGAGTTGATTCTGGGGGAGTTGATTAATTAAATGAGAATGAGTACAGTCAACTGAGAATTATGAGTTCTGATAGTCCTATCTCAGGTGAATGCATTCAACTCATTCTGAGTTAAAATCAGCTTACTGGAATTTACAGTGATGAAATGAAATTGCAATGATTGAAACGTTTACTAAGGTTGTGTAAAGTTATTTTTTTGCTTAGGCTTAGGATACACACTTTTGCAACGCTTAACCGCAGGCTTTTACGCTTAGGAATACGCGTAATCTACTGTTACGCCTCTAAAAGTAACATTGACCAGATCGTAGTGATGACAAAATCGTATACTAAAAGAAACACTTGGTAAAAAAATTATGCCTCACTGCAAAAAATAGAGAGTCAAATAGACTCTCTCTAAAATAGGCTTTTCCGGACTACACAAATTGAGTCAGATTCGACTCACGTATAGTCCCGTAAAGCCATTTTCAGAGAGAGTCAATTTGACTCACCATTTTTGCAGTGAGCTAGTCGAACAGGAATTGGCCAAAACGTAATTCGTTTTGGTGCAAAGTGCGCTACGAAAAATTATGCCATATTTCCAGCTTTGATGTGCCGCTCTTTCTATTATTCAATGTACGGGTTGAAACAAGAACGAAAATGGTTCTACTCATTTGAATCGGTTTGGAAATATATCGACAATTGCAAAGCTTCGATTAAAGCCACTAAGGAACAGTAAGTATAATAATCTTAATTTCTTTTAAAGTAGATATAATTGAATTTATACTTAGGGTTGCGGTTTACTCGACGTCCGGTGTCGTCCGTCATCGTGCGTCAACCGTACGGCGCCCTCCGTCGTCATCCGTCACCCGTTCGGCACCGTCCATCACCGTCTGTCATCCGTACGGCGCCGTCCGTCGCAATCCGTCACTCGTTCGGCACCGTCCATCACCGTCTGTCATCCGTACGGCGCCGTCCGTCACCGTTCGTACCATACGTAATCGTACGTGAATGATTTGCGCACGATACTGCAGGGTGACGGACGGCGCCGGGCATCAACAAAATTATTGCGCAACCATTTGACGCTTGCAATTTTTGTTCCAGGCGTGTCTGCTGTTTGGTATAAAAATCCTAAAAGTTTACATGGACAACGCTGCGAAAATTGTAAATGAATCGAGAATCCCATATTTGTCCTCATGTGACATATCCGTAGAGTTGTCGGTCAGATTTTTTTGAAAAAAAATATCTGCCAAATACGTAAAACAAGATATTGTGCTTGTTAGTTTGCGATTTTTACTAAGCAAAGACACAAGAGACGCAACCGTAATAAAAACTGCAATTAATATGAAACGAAAAAAATATTATTCGTAGGAAAATTAATTATTTACACCGTTACGATCATTTTCTATTATGGTATTTAGTCAAAAATGTTAAACTTCAAATAGGTTTGCCGTCAAGTGACTAATTTATTTGCATCACTGTAAGTTGTAGTGAATTGATTTTAACGCAGAATGTAGAGCTGAATCATTCAGTCTGAGTTAGGACTATCAGAACTCAAAATTTTGAGTTGATTCAACTCATTTTGATTTAATTAATCAATTTTCCCGGAATCAACTGAACTTAGTGTAAGAAACAACAAATGTCAGAGTGAGCTAAAATTTTTTGTTGTTAACTCAGAAATAACTAACTTTCCATCCGAGTGATTAATTAACTGATTGAAATTTAATTTACAGTGTCGATATTAAAATTGTGATCGAAATAAAATTGGTTTAGTTGTTAGTTCGTTGTAAATTGCAGTGAGTTGATTTTAACTCAGAATGAGTTGAACTCAGAGGTGTGAGCTATGAATTAGGTCTTTCAGGACTCAGAATTCTGAATTGAATGAACCCATTCTGAGTTAATTAATCAACTGACCCAGAGTTAAATCAGCTCAGAGCGAGAAGAACGTAGCTCGTTTTAACGCTTGAAATGTGTACCTTAGCAAGAATTTGTAGTCGAATTCAGAAATAATCGTTTGTTTATAATGGAAACCGTAAATGTGAAAGTTTTTACATCGTAAGAGAATTTAGCTATTCCTGGTTGTTCCTCAGTTAATATTAGTTATTTCTGGTAATTTCTGAGTTATTGCCAATAAATATTAACTAACACAGATCTGATTTAATTCCGAGCGAGTTGATTAATTAACTCAGAACGAGTTCAATCAATCCAGAATTCTAAGTTGTGAAAGATCTATTCAGAGCGAAGACTTCTGAGTGAATTCTAGTCATTCTGAGTTAAAATCAACTCACTGAAATTTACAGTGATACTTATTCTATTATAGAGCGCACATAATTTGGAGATTAAGGCAGTGGAAGAAATTTGTTCTTCTTCGAGACCCAATCATGCGATTTGTATCTGGTTACCGGTTTACGTGCGTGTTCTTGCGACAAAATTGCCATCAGTGTCCACGCGATTCAATTGAGTGTTTTGCGGAACGTAATCGACACCAAATTAACCAACTTAACCAGCATTTTAAACTCAGTCCCATTCAATATATTAATCATTTTTATCCACAAATGTGGCATTGTCATTTACCGAAGAAATTTGGTAGTTATACACACATGATGGTATACAACAAGACACGTGAATTTTCAACAGTTGCTCAACAAGCACTGATACAAATGGGAGTATCGCGACGACATCTGCTTAATAGCGGTTGGGGTCCAAACGGGCAAGTTTCCAATTTTATTACACTTAGTAAAACCCTATTCACACGTTCAAGTTTTTGCTGCGAAAACTTGCAGCTGCTAATTGCACGCAGAACTTGAATTTTTTCATCGGCCAATGAGAATGCGGCTTTCAATAAATTCAGTGAACTTGCGTGGTTTTTCACACATGTGAACTAAATTGCCAGCTTTGATTTTTAATGAATTATTTGCAGATGCATGTTTTTCGAACGGAATTTTGGATAAAACTAGCAAGTGCAAGTGGCAGCTGCAACTTCTCGTAGCAAAAACTTGCACTTGTGAATAGGGATTAACCAACATCTGTTATATGCATGGCTCAGTTGCCGCTAACATTATAGGTAAATTAATGTCACTCACACGTTATAATGGGTGCGGCCAATGTTACTTTAATGGGCGTAACAGTAGATTAAGCGTATTCCTAAGCCTAAGCCTAAGCGTTACAAAAATGTGTTCCTAAGCATAACCCTAAGCCAAAGTCTAAGCAAAAAATATAATCTAGAATCTAAACCTACTCTTTTATGGACCCACCAGAGACCTGGACGCCCCTTAAACTAGCATGGGCCATGGGTGCTATCCGCCACATTCAATTACCCTACCGTTGTGAATAGGCAGTATACATGTCCGTACTTTTTAAAAAAATCAATTGGCGTGGCATCATTTTCGACACAAAATGGTGGACATTTAGGCGTTACCGGCAACGGTGTAGCGGACAAATTTTGAATTTGCCAACAACATGCGGTCTTTTCAATAATTTTGCTGCAAATTCAAACTGAGAGGATAATTTAAATTTTGGCGGGAAATCACAATTTGGACGGGAAAAGTGAACGTTTGCGAAAAGTTCCAATACTGACGACAAATTCAAATTTTGGCTTTGTGGCCAATAAATTCACATTAAAGCAGAAAATTCAAATTTTGCCGCATAATTGAAATTTTGGCCGAAAAATTTAAATTATAAAGAATGTTTATATTTTGGGAAAAATAATATTTTCAAGCAAACTATCTATACATTAGGCATTCCACACCTATTGTGTAGTTAAGTGGGACATTTAAAGTAAATAGCGAGGTTACAGAAATTGCCTCTATACTGTTTACGCAAAAGCTGCATAATCCGTTCATCTTAAATTTCCTGAATTTTTAAACGTTTATTACTGAAGATTATATTAAAATCACAGTGTCGTCTTGGCCAATGTTAGTTTTAGGGGCGTAACCGTAGATTAGACATATTTCTAAGTCTAAAGTCTAAGCCTAAGCGTTACACAAGTGTGTTCCTAAGCCTAAGCCTTAGCCTAAGCAAAAAATGTAATCTACAATCTAAACGTACTCTTTTACAGACGCACCAGCGGGCCCGTACCCAAGGTTGGGGGCAGGAGAAGCTCAGCACCCATGGGAAATTTGGCCCGCCCCCTAAAAAGTGTTCAACCTTGCTTGTAACTCATTGGAAACCCTTGAATGCCCGCCCTGAAAATTTTTTAACCCCCCGTAGCAAGGTGAGTTCGCTACGAGCCTGCGCACCAGAAACCTGTACGACCCTAAAAGTACCATGGGCCCAATATTTAAAATAGTATTTTATTTGCAGAAGTTACTCATTTTTGAGCGATTTCCCTGATCATACATCTTCGACAAACGACATAATGCGTTTTGCGTGGACTGTCCTGTCAGATATCAAAACGTTGAATGATATATTTGTTACCTATTACATCGATTATTATCACCTGAGGTTCCCGTTGCCCGCGGAAGCCCTTGATACGTGCCATTCTGTAAATAATAGTGTAGCAGACTACGAAATATGCTTTGTGTTGGTCGTTGGACAGTGGCCTGTTTATGAGAAAGGCGCTTTTGTTGTACAATAGATGTGTTGTATGGTCACTTTATGTGCTCCAAAATTTTACATCTGGTGTACGCATGATATTGTGGAAGTTGCATTATCACCGCAACAGGGACCAGTTTTAGACAATATATATTCCTTATCCATCGTGTTGTGGAAACGGCAATCCAGCATTCTGCTACTGCAGTGATTTTGCAATATCTTTAGCATTCGTAAGACTAATCACCCCTTCGTGATAGCGGTCATCATATGGCTTTTGGTGCCAGTGTTGGGTTGCTCAGCGCGAGCAAAATATTAACGGTAGGAACTATTTTAGATCAAACAAACTAGCAAAAAAGGTAACTACTATAAAATTACCAGGGTGTATACGTAGTTTTTAAACGTACACTGAATAAAATGGTGAGTCAAATTGACTCTCTCCGAAATAGGCTTTTCCGGACTACACAAACTAAGTCAAAATTCGACTTCGCCAGAGTCAAATTCGACTCAATGATATTTCGGGCAGAGTCAATTTGACTCACCATTTTTTGCTGTGTACAATGTGATACAGATTATACGGATTGTTAATGTTGGCATGAGATCGTATGTGATCATAATTAGAATTATTACTTACCTCTTTCCAGGTGAATATATATCCATCTAGGTACCCGGTCTAGGTTACCTACACTGAAAAAATGGTAAGTCAAATTGACTCTCTTCGAAATAGGTTCTACGGAACTACGCAAACTGAGTCGATTTCGATTCCGCCCAGAGGCAAATTTGACTCACTGAGTCGCACGTTTGACTCTGGCGGAGTCGAATTTGACTCAGTTTGTGTAGTCCCGTAAAAACTATTACGGAGAGAGTCAATTTGGCTCACCAATTTTTGCAGTGTATTTTTACGCTCAGGAAAAAGTTTATTCAACAGCTTTATGATAAACCTTAGAATTCAAATGTACAATTATTAAACCTTTAGTCGAAAAGTGAACATACGGCCTGAAAATAAAATATGCAAGTCAGCTATACACTGCAAAAAATGGTGAGTCAAATTGACTCTCTCTGAAATAGGCTTTTCCTGACAACGCAAACCCAGTCCAAATTCGACTCCGCCTGTACGTTTTGTAGAAATTCTGTACTGCATATTCGATTAACAACACTGTTTGCAAGCATAAAATTAATTTCAAGTTTCACAGATTAAATTGTTGGGCCCGTATCCTTAAATGTGTGTAGTCAGTTGGCAATAGGTGTCTTACTTTCAAACCAGTGAATGGTAACGTATAAACATCAGCAAGTTGCAATAGATCTAGCATTACTTATGTGCTATAGGATTGTCAGTTGGTGGCCTGTTGTTAACTGCTAGGGTGCAACCGGATGTCTTCCTTCAGCTCCGGCAGAAAATCGATCTCCGGGTCTGGCTCCAGTTAAAGGTAAATTTTTGTTTTAACTAAAAAGTTGAACATCAGCTTTTCAAATATTTGCTAAAATTAGCAAATCAAACATCATTTTAGCTACCAAATTTTGCCTCACCTCCGGCTTCACTTCAAACGTATTGACCTCACAGGCTCGGACTCCGGTATTTTGCACATCCGAGTGCACCCTGCTAACTGGTAAAAAGTTCGATACGCATTTGAGAATATGGACCAGGTTGCAGCATACTTTTTAATTGTGATTTCAAGAAAACAATTGGTTAGCCGTTTGTTTAGAAAATGTGGCTTAAACTTATTGTTAATCCGAAAATTGCAACTAAATGCGATAAGTCATATTGATTATAGAGAACTTTTTACTGCTCATATCGCTACAAATCATCACAAAATTAGGAAGAGAGCTATTAAAGAAGATACAAATACCGTGATCATACACACAACATCAAATAGGACGCATTGGCCAATGTTACTTTTGATGGACGTAACAGTAGATTAAGCGTATTCCTAAGCCTAAGCCTAAGCCTAAGCGTTGCAAAAATGAGTTCCTAAGCCTCAGCCTAAGCCTAAGCCTAAGCGTAAGCAAAAAATGCAATCTAAAATTTAGACCTTCTGTTTTAAGGACCCACCAGAAACCTGGACGCCCCTTAAAGTAACATGGGCCGAAACATTGGTCGGATGCTGTTTCACAGTGTCCAGTATTTTTGGAACAAATTCGTTGTATTTACTCAAATAAATTATTTTTGCTACTGTTGATATTTGTTTAAAATTTACAAAATGTATAGGAACCAGAGACGTGAGATTGAAATAATAGAGTAAAAAAAACGATAAAAGCGACATGCGGATTCTAAGATGGATTTAAATCCAAACAAGGGTTCAGGGGTTCAAATTTTGTTTTTTCCAATAACTAAAAACTGCTATACGTAGTTTGCGTGTTAAGTAAATAGAATGCAATTCAGAGTTCAGTTATATTAAGCGAAAAAGGTTCAAGATGGCAAGCTACGGAAGAATTGACCGTACGATTTAAGTTTATGATAAGTTTTTCATAGGCCGGTTTATATGCAACTGGTCGTAAGCTGATGAGGAAGCAATAAACTTAACCAGGTTTATTATGAAAAGTATGCCTAAAGCCAAGTTGGTGTCGAATGTAAACCCTTACTTGGTTTTTTCGAGTGCATGAAATTAGCTGCATCCTTGTTCAGCAGGGTACCACTGGAGGTCTTGCTTCCAGCTCTGGCTACGGCAGCAAATCGACCTCCGGATACCACTCCGACTCGGGTAAAATTTGTTGCCGGAGATTTCGGCAATTTCGGTAGTCAAATTTTGCAAAGTTTTGCAAAATTTATTTGTTTGGCGCATTTCGTTTCAACTTTTGGCACATTTTTGAGCAAAAAATTGCCAAAATTTCGGAAAAGGTAGGCGTGTAACCAAACGATTTAACAACACATTACAGATATTTGCTACGCTTAACAAATTAAACATCATTCTAACTATCTAATTTCGCCTCATCTCCGGCTTCACTTACGGCGTCGGTTCCGGAAAGATTTGTTGACTTTCGGCTCCAATTCCTGCGTTTCTACCTCTGGTTACACCCTGTTGTTCAGGGTTATCACAGAATCTTACTAAATCTATTACAATTATTGAGTATTTATGTGTAAGAATTTACACTGACAAAAATTAGAGTCACAACGTCATTTAAGGATAGAAGTTGTATTCCAAATGGGGAGATAGTAGTTTTTTTAGTTTACACTACAAGTTTTGTAGCATTTAGTAAGCAAAGCTCTTTAGTCTACAGGAACCAGCTGCCGGTAGTCCCGTTAGAAAATGTTCAACTTTGCTTGTTTATCCATGAAAACCGTTGTGTGCTTCTCCTGAAAATTTTCAGCTTCTTCAAGCGAGGTGACCTACCTATGGGCCTTGTCTTAGCCTAAGCTTTTGCCTAATACATAAATTGCTTGTGGCTAAAACTTAGGCCCGTATTCTCAAATGTGTGTAACACCAATCACCAAGTTAGTAATAGGACTTGTAACTTTCAAACCAGTGAATGCTGAGGCTAAAAATTCAGCACATTTTTCGCATATGATTTACTCCATTCATATACCGATTTTGAGTTCAAGAACTGCAATAGTTAGTGAGTTTGACAACCTATTATTAACTGATAATAGTTGCAATGCTTATTTGAAAATATGAGCCCAACGCCTCGATACTTAATGTTGGGGAAAGTGTACAGTAGCCAAACTTGTTTTCGGTCATACGCTCTCCAAACGCGGGTACATGGCTAAAAATACACCCTACCAAAATGAATAATAGGTACACCGCTGGATTGTGCTATAAAAACCTCCCAAGGGTTCGATTAAAATTAGATGATTCTTTGATCAAACCAACAACTATTAAGTGGCATTCAAAATGACTGGCTGTTTACTCGTGGTTTCAGTTAGTCTTCGAAGCTGTTTTGGCAGGATACAACCGGAGACGAAAAATACCGGAGCCGGAGGCCGATTTTCTGCCGGATCCAGGGCCGAAGACAGACCTTCGGTTGTACCTTGCTGTGTGGCATTAAGTTATATTTTAATGGCATATTTGTTGCGGCCTTTGTATAGTTTGGCACAGGTTTAAGCTTAGGCTCAGACTTATGCTTAAAGGTACGTTTATAAAAAAGGTTAAACCTATACCTACGTCTAAGCTTTTTTACTTAGCTTATGCTTATACCTTAAATGTTGAGGAAAGTGTAAAACAGCTTATATTTTTAATATTTATGTAAAAACAACCTTACTTAGAATTATATTTATTTTTAATTTTTTTTACAATTTGCAATGCCATACCACAAGATGACGGACTGTAACGCACGGCGTCTAACGGGACGGACGGCGCCGGACGTCGTCAGAAGTATAGCTACTCATAGAGTTCGCTTCAATGTCAATCTGTATAGAGTTTAATTTCAATATTTCATGAGCAATTTCTACTGCATAAATTTAGGTTCTTCTCAAATGTGTGTAACACTTATCATCAGTTGGTTGCAAATGTTGGCACCATTGAATTGAGATTGAGAATGTTTGATTTTTAAATCAGCACTTCACAAGGGGGGCCAAAATTTTCCATTTTGGGGCTGAGCACCCTCCCCTGCCCCCGCTCGATACAGGCACGCTGTCAAGCGTGCTGTAAGGAAAGATTTAGGGGCTAACCTTTTTTAGGACTTGCGAAAAAGACTTTTAGATCTTTTTTCATTTCGTAACCCAAATTTTTACAGAATGTGACCCTCATACTTTTCCAAAGTCCAAACTGCTCCCTTGTTCTCAGTTGAATAACGCAAGATATGTAATCTAAGAATTGTTACACAAATATGAGCGTAATTAAAACTGCTGCTAACATACTGTTCACAATATTGGCGTTATATTCGCTCAAACGTAAGTTTGGTTTGAGCATAGATGCATTCCATATTCAATATACGAATTTCTTTCAGGATTGAAACCATGAGCACTAGTGGATCGAGACGAGTGAGCGTTGCTTTTACTTCTTTTGTCAGAAAATTTTGTGATAAAATGGTAAAGTCCCTACGTTACAGTTATGTCCTCCACAAAATTGGGACCATATATAGTATACAGTAAAAATTGTGTTTCATAACATTTGACAGCCCGCCGTCCACACCGGCAGAAATTTGTGGATCCGCAGCTGACAATGAGGACTCAATGAGCAATTTTTCCTCGTGCAAAAAATATTTTCCACTGTTATGCACGTATTTTGGCCCCACTTCTAATATATTTTGTGGACTCTGCGCAATATCCATAGAAAATGTTTTATCCCCTAACAGGTCTGGACTGTTAACCCTACAGTTATCATGATTCATTTTCGTTCCTTTCAAGTTATCATCCGAGCCGGTGTTTGCCAAAAACTATGGCCAAATTTTGAAAATTTTTGCATGTTTGAGCTTTTCAGTTAACTTTAAGTATAATTTAGAATTTTTTTGAAAATCCATAAAAGTTTCATAATATTTTGGTTTTAAATAACTGAATCTCGTATAAAACAGATGCCGAGCAAAATCCACAGTCTTTTAGGGATTAAACGTTTAAACGTGAATAAAAGCCTAAGCCAAAGCCTACAGTGCACTCAAACGGTCAAGTTTTGGCTGATTTAGTCACCGTTAGGATGACGCTGTACTTTTGATGTCGTCCGGCGACGTCCTTCACCGTCCGCAACAGTCCAGCGCAGTCTGTCATCGTCCGAGACAGTCTCGTCAGAATCCATATCCATTTGTAAACAAAAAATTTTTGACGTCCAGCGCCATCCTTATGCCGCCCGGAATCAACGAATAAAAAATTGTAATTCGCTTCGCTGTACGTTGTCGTACGACAAGCATAGTGCAACCGTTTAAGATATGAAAGGTCTTATAATGTACAGAACGCAATATATGTCATGCCTTTTTGTGAATTATAGACATATTGGCCAATGTAAAGAACAGGTGCGGCACAGTACTGTATTGACCCGAATAAGAGGGGGGAATAAGAGGGGGTCCCCATTTTGAGTCCCAATCAATAGGAGTCCGTATCCCTAATAAAAGTCAGTAAACGGATAGAGTCCCTAAATCCTGTTTAGAGTCCATAGATGTCAAGTATTCCTATTGTAGCGCATAAATGACTTCAGGACCAAATAATTTGAGTTTGAAACTTTAAAGCGTACTTAAATTTTGAAAGTACATTCCTAAGTATAACCCTGCATTGTCGCTCAAGCTTTTAATACGCAAGGAAAAAACCGTTTAATGCAACAGATAGTTGCAACACTGGATATATATCAGTAAGGAAGGGTGGCGCAGGATGGTTGAAAATAAATAGTCCGTAACCGAACAACAAAGGGGGTACGCTCTGGACAGGCCAAATAAATATCAGTCCCCCTCTTATTCGGGTCACTACAGTACTATAATCATATTCGTAAGACTAAGCCTAAGCCTAAGCGTAAAAATGAGCATATTCCTAGGCCTAAGCCTACGCCTAAGACAAGCAAAAAAAGTATAGTCTAAGACTTAAGCTTACTCTATTCTAGTCCCACAGAAAAACGTTCCGCTCCCGATCTTTACATGGGCCGATATTTTGATTGTCCTGCAAGCAAAACGATTGAAATTTTGGTGGTTTTATAGTATTTTAAGCTAAGATAGCAATTAAGAATTTTTAATGAAAATTTAATTAATATACACATCGGTGCACCACTGTCCACGAGGAGTTCAAAAAAGTTTGGGCATTTTTACACTCTGGGTCCCCTGTCGAATCCCAAGACATGCCTTACGATTTATTTCCGTATAATAATGAAAAATCTGATAAAATTTGAATTCCCACACGATGTTATTTTCAGAAAATGGTTTCTTGAAAGTTTGTTAATATTTTTGTTTAATTTTTAGGGCCTGAAAAAAGTGTTATAAAATTTAAATTCCCACACGATGTTATTTTCAGAAAATGGTTTCTTGAAATTTTGTTAATATTTTTGTTTAATTTTTAGGGCCTGAAAAAAGTGTTATAAAATTTAAATTCCCACACGATGTTATTTTCAGAAAATGGTTTCTTGAAAGTTTTTTAATATTTTTTAAAGTTTAGGGTCTGAAAAAAAGTAAAAAATTTAAATTGCGACACAATGTTTTTTATTCAGAAAATGGTATCTTGAAAGTTTTTTAATATTTTTGTTTAATTTTTAGGGCCTGAAAAAAGTGTTATAAAATTTAAATTCCCACACGATGTTATTTTCAGAAAATGGTTTCTTGAAAGTTTGTTAATATTTTTGTTTAATTTTTAGGGCCTGAAAAAAGTGTTATAAAATTTAAATTCCCACACGATGTTATTTTCAGAAAATGGTTTCTTGAAAGTTTTTAATATTTTTAAAATTTAGGGTCTGAAAAAAGTGTAAAAAATTCAAATTGCGACACAATATTTTTTATTCACAAAATGGTTTCTTGAAAGTTTTTTAACATTTTTTAAATTTTAGGGTCTGAAAAAATGTTATAAATTTTAAATTCCCACACGATGTTATTTTCAGAACATGGTTTCTTGAAAGTTTAATATTTTTTGAATTTTAGGGTCTAAAAAATGATAGAACATTTAAATTCCCACACGATGTTATTTTCAGAAAATGGTTTCTTGAGTTTTTTAATATTTTTGTAAAATTTTTAGGGCCTGAAAAAAGTGTTAGAAAATTTAAATTGCGACAAGATGTTTTTTCAGAAAATGGTTACTTGAAAATTTTTTAATATTTTTTAAAGTTTAGGGTCTGAAAAAAGTGTAAAAAATTTAAATTGCGACACAATGTTTATTATTCAGAAAATGGTTTCTTGAAAGTTTTTTAATATTTTTGTAAAATTTTTAGGGCCTGAAAAAAGTGTTAGAAAATTTAAATTGCGACAAGATGTTTTTTCAGAAAATGGTTACTTGAAAATTTTTTAATATTTTTTAAAGTTTAGGGTCTGAAAAAAGTGTAAAAAATTTAAATTGCGACACAATGTTTATTATTCAGAAAATGGTTTCTTGAAAGTTTTTTAATATTTTTGTAAAATTTTTAGGGCCTGAAAAAAGTGTTAGAAAATTTAAATTGCGACAAGATGTTTTTTCAGAAAATGGTTACTTGAAAATTTTTTAATATTTTTTAAAGTTTAGGGTCTGAAAAAAGTGTAAAAAATTTAAATTGCGACACAATGTTTATTATTCAGAAAATGGTTTCTTGAAAGTTTTTTAATATTTTTGTTTAATTTTTAGGGCCTGAAAAAAGTGTTATAAAATTTAAATTCCCCCACGATGTTATTTTCAGAAAATGGTTTCTTGAAAGTTTTTTAATATTTTTTAAATTTTAGGGTCTAAAAAATGTTAGAAAATTTAAATTGCGACAAGATGTTTTTTCAGAAAATGGTTACTTGAAAATTTTTTAATAAAAGTTTAGGGTCTGAAAAAAAGTGTAAAAAATTTAAATTGCGACACAATGTTTATTATTCAGAAAATGGTTTCTTGAAAGTTTTTTTAATATTTTTTTAAAGTTTAGGGTCTGAAAAAAGTGTAAAAAATTTAAATTGCGACACAATGTTTTTATTCAGAAAATGGTTTCTTGAAAGTTTTTTAATGTTTTTTTTTAAAATTTAAGGGTCTGAAATGCGATGCAATGCACACGAAGATGGCAAACGGTTATACGAAGATATATTTGTCAACTACAATAAATTGAGTCGACCGGTCGTTGATGAAGATCGCATGCCAATTACTGTTAGCTTTCGTATGATGCTATCACAATTGCTTGATGTGGTAAGCATGTTTCTTTGTTATAAAATAAGGGTCATGTTTAAGTATAAGGATGAGTCTATGGATCCGCAACCGCTCAGATGGTCGTAAAGGGGGCATTTACTCTCCTACGATCAGTCTTCATCCCCCCGCTGATCGAAATTTTTTCATGTGCATTAAAAAATTCTATGCAGGAAAATTTTCTTTACCCCCTTTCGAAATCTTCTTGCCTCTACGACTATTAGAATTCCTGCTTAAGGGGCTGATGGCCCAGTGCAGCGAAGCTTAAGCAAAAACCTACGAGACTAACCCTAAAGATAAGCGTATAAGCCTCTCAGTGTCCAGGTACCAGTCTCCCTTGTCTCTTAACGGGCTTGGGGAGCGTCAGCATTGGCCCAAATAAGGCTGAAAATTGTTTGAAATGTGTTTGTAGAACCATGATGTATAGTCGTGCAATATTCAACTGTGACAGCTCAATAAACTTATTTTCGCAATTGCGTAAAGCACACTGTACTCCGGAGTAGACCAAATTTTTCCCACATATAACCCGTATCATGAAGACGTTCCGCTTTCCGTGCAAGCGCGTAGCCAACTCTCCTTGTTAGGAGGCTATTACAGCAGGGACATACAAAGGTTTTCGTTGACCGAATACAAGCGCGGTTAAAAATATTCTAGGGCGGGGCCAAAATTTTTCCAGTGGGGCTGAGCTACCCTGCCGGCCGCCGTCTCCTTTGGCGACGGGCTCATTTCTACCGCGACCATATTCAACATATTTATAGAACCATAACGGTTGTAATGTTTCAGAACGAGAAAGACCAAGTGGTCAAAACAACAGTATGGCTGGAACATGTAAGCTTTTAAGTTGCAGTTTCACGGTAGAATTACAGGTATTACTATTCTGGTTTCGGGTTTAAAAAGAATTGCAAACCTAAACCTATGCCTAGCATATAAGCTTAGAATAATTACAACAGCACGTTTACATTAAACGCAATAATCGCTTAAAATGGTTAGGTTTCTGAAACCCTACTTATGTACAACTTAAGTACCTGCTACGTAATTATTTTTTGTTGTTTTTAAAAGCGTGTTTAAGTAAATATTTAAATCGCTGAGTAAATTTGATATATTGCAAATTAACCGTTCAGGCATACGACCTTGGTTTAATTGAAATTGTAGACTGACGGAGCCGCCATCATCTAAATCAGAACTTTAACTTTCATGATTACGACAAAGGCACACATTTGGCGTTTATTTATTTTCGCTCGAAAATTTAAGTATTTACTTAAGTCGCCGAATTAAGTAATTACTTAAGTATGACGTAAGCAAATACTTAAGTATGATTTTAGAAACCCAGCAAATATTATTTAGTAGTCCGGCGCGACAACATCCTTGTTAAGTTACGCAATTTTTTGTATAAAATAGTTTTGCGGATACGTCGTCCGCTTGGATTCACTTTTTAAAATTGAGATCCTTTGACGCTTTGACGCGGCAGTAGCTTGTTTTTGTAGTAATCAATGTGGATGTTTACATAATTTCAGCGTTTGTGTTTCAGGAATGGATTGATAGTAAATTGTCTTGGGATCCGCAGGAATACGACAATTTGAAATCGCTGTATGTTCCTAGTGATCAAGTATGGCTACCGGATACTGTATTGTACAACAAGTAAATATGAACCCAAAATAGGTGCAGGAGCTTATTTTTGCTTCGAGAAATTTATGACGGCGGGGGGGCGGAATGGTAAAAGTTATGAAACGTAATTTTGTACTGTATGCTGTATGTGTCAATTTTCTGAGGGGAGAATTGTGTAGGGATCTTAGTATTTTATATCAAAAAATTTCGGACCATGGTTGGTACGCCTACCCCCTCAGATTCCACTAGTGCACATCCCTCTGATAGTAGTAATTCAAATAGTATTAATATTTCTCTCGAAGTTTTTTTTGGCTGAAAACATTTCTATTTGTTGTCAAATTTCCCACCCTCATTTGCTTTGTAAGGGATTTAACAACACATTGTGCTATTAATGGTATTTAACCAGCACGGTTGGATACAGGAGGGTGTGACATGTGACTTGTCGCTTCCCTCTCTTTATTCAAAAAATTACTAAAGCTTTATTTCCGGAGTCTGAATCTATATTCTAGACGAATGCCATTGTATCCGTATCGTTGTTGAAAAGGATAATTGTGCGTTTCAGTCATTTTTCAGCGGAACATTTTTGAAATTAACATCTCGGCAAAATCTCAGTTTTATCTTCATAATTCACACTCAGATTTTGCATCTTTGCCGCGATATACCCGAAGCCAGCAGCCTTTCTGACAAATTTCGATTCCATTAATGACCAGCGGAATTTTTCCGGACTTTGGCAAAAAAATCGAACTGAGGCTATTAGCTCATTCTAAATTAGGTTTTGACCTCGAAATTACCGAAGGTAAACATGACCGGTTTGGTGATTATTTCAGTGCCGACGGTCACTATCAAATCAATGGACCCAGTAAAGCGACAATCCATTATACAGGCAGGGTCGTATGGCGTCCGGCTGGCGTATTTCAGAGTTTATGCGAAATGGACGTTGAGTATTTTCCGTTCGATGAACAAGAATGTCTTATGAAATTTGGTACGTTTTTTTGCTGCACGTCAATCTTGGTTTACTTACTGTATTTGGCTTGAGAAAATGGTCTGTTCGAAGGACAAAGCAGAACTTAAGACTAATGCAACTTTCACAATATCATGTGTACACCAGGTAACATTTCAAAGAGTAGTGTGCTGGACACTGAAGCCTTTTTTAGTTTCATTGCCAAGCAAACACCAGGTAACTTTTGAAAAAGTAGTGTGCTGAAACGCTGAAGCTTTTTTAATTTCATAGACACTGTAGTGCAAATACCTTCAGTGTTCCTTATTGTGAAGCCTAAAAAGTTACGGTAGCCAGCACACAGAATGGCTCCAGTGTGCTGGACACAGAAGCTTTTTGGCTTCGGTGTCCATCACACTACCAATCAACAAAAGTTACCTGGTGTACGCATGATATATGGAATTTGCACAAGCGATTTAAAAATGAGCGAATGCTATGCACCAAATTTTTTTAAGCGTATGTTTCCTATTTTCGCAGGTACAACTGTGTACAATTGTTTCAAAAGTCATACTTTGCAGTAAAATTGCAATCTCTCCCCCCAACTTGGCTCTTAAAATATGTTTATTACCCTGTAATCTGCATCGGGAACAGTCGGTAATTATAAAAAGCTTTTGTAAACTGGCCAATGGACCGAAACGAGCCAAGTCAGAAATCTGCGTCCGCTCCGGCGAAAAATGAACCTCCGGTCAAGGCAAAATTTGTTGACCATTAATTCTGGCTTTTATTTTTGTCATCTTCAGTTGAACCCTTGTGATAAACATAAACAATATTATAGGTTCGTGGACGCATCATTACAGAGAAGTCGATTTACGACCGACCAATGAAATTGATATGTTGAACGAAGAAACATCGTTTGACGCAAACGATCAACTAATCAGATCGCACGAAATCCTGAACGCAGTTGATATGAGCTTGTTTCAACCAAACGCTGAATGGGAAATTATGCAAGCTTCTGGTGAGTTTAAGTATGGGCGCCCCCCAAATGTTGACAGAAATTTTGCCAGCGAAGTAATCCGGACCAGAGCTGTAAATGGGTTAGGATTTTATACCCGCGCTACGTTCCGCGGAATTTTTATTTTTTTACCCGCAGGTGTGCCCGCACAAAATTTCTTTACCCGTTACAACGTCTTTACCCGGTCTTATTTTTTCTTCTGCGTTCAATACATTTGTATAATTTTACAGTGCATTTAACGTTATTCATTAACTGTTTCTCAATAATACGGTAAAACAGTTTGAAAGTTTAAGTTTTTCTAAATTATCTGGTTTCAAGTTTGTTATCAAAATTTTAGGCGGGTAAAGAATCACAAAGTTATTTACCTGCACTTTGAAATTCTTTACCTGCGGGTATACCCGCGTCAAAATTTTCTTACCTGTCCCTCGTTTTACCTGCGGGTACCCGCGGTTAGCTTTGAGTCAGAAGCCAAATTTTTATATTTTAATAATTTGTAAGACAGCAAAGTTTTCCATTCTACGTTTATGCAAAATTACACAATTTTAAAATGGAAAGAGAAAATTGTCTGAATTTTGTTGACATATTTTCAAAAAAGTGATTTTTTCTATAATCATATTTGCATAACCAAGCCCGAATGATTTATGACGAACCTTCTTAACCATTGAAACCTGGTTCGATTTGAACGAAACGCAACTAATAAACCAGTTTGCTCCTGGTGCCCATGTTACTTTTAAGCCCGTCCCGTTTTTTGTATGCACTGCTAAAATATAAATAGGATTCGGCTTTATACTATGTTTTCCTTAGGTTTTAGCTTAGGCTTAGGATTAACACATATTTTGTAGGTTTTGGCGTAAGCTTAGGTTTAGGAAAATGCTTAATCTTGAGTTACGACACTGAGAGTAATAATATTCACCGACCCCGGCATGATTGACTAATTATGTTTCGGGACCAGTCGTTTTCTATTAAAAATCGAGTACTTTAACCATTGTTTTTATATCTCAAAGTGTATAACGTTGTTATGTTTTCTGCGTAATATTTTTTTGCTTCTGCGGTTTTGGATTTTTAGCTAAAATTTATCACTCCATACAGATTATTTTAATTTTAGGGTCTCGTAATATTCGATTCTACGCTGATACAGGGTCATCTGAAGCGTTTGTTGATATTACGTACAAACTTGTAATTAGGCGAAAACCATTTTTCTACTCGATATTCTTAGTAGTGCCGTCGGTATCAATATCGTTTCTCAGGTAAAAGCATTGAGTGACATGCGTCAAAGGATCAACTGAATATTAACCGTTTCTCACATTGAGTTGCCTATAGGCAACTTTAGCGCAGTGTATATACGTTAAATAATATATATCGCGCCGTGTTTAACAATTGCAACACGTATACATGGTACTAAATCGCCACAAGACGTGAGAGCCCCCTCGGGCTCGAGCGTCAAGCTCCTATAGCTGAGTGGTGACGGTATACGCCTCCGACTCCAGTCATCGGAGTTCGAATCCTAGCATAAAAGTAGGTCTCAAGGAAAATAGAAAATATTCATGTGAAAAAGGGTTAAATTGACAAGAACGCGGACTACCACAATGCAATTTTGAGATGCATTGCAAAAAGTTACGAAACCAATTTGTGTTTGATATTTACGCCCATGTAAACATCAAGGGCGAAACGTTTTTCTGTGGGTCTAGAATAGAGTAAGCTTAAGCTTTAGACTAATTTTTTGCTTGGCTTAGGCTTAGACTTAGGTTTAGACTTAGGCTTAGGAATATGCTCATTTTTACGCTGGATGACTTTATACAGCAAGAGTGTGCAAAACTGGGTACGTTCTTATGTGCGCTAAATTTAGCCAGTTTTGCACACTCTTGTGTCAATCATCAACTCTTGCATATGCGAATATATCTTTTATTGTTGCTAAAAACATTTAAAATCTACGAAACTGAAATTTGAGTAGAAAATAGTTTTTTTTTGTTTCAGTATTCTTGTATTCTATCTTCCTGCGGATAGCGGTGAAAAGATGACGCTATGCGTTTCAATTTTGATGTCACTTGCGATATTTTTTCTACTTCTTGTGGACTTGATCCCATCGACAAATTTGGTTATTCCGCTAATTGGAAAGTATCTGTTGTTTACGATTACGCTCGTTACACTGTCCACTATTGTGACTGTGATTAATTATGGTCATTTCTGGCGGCCGGAACGACCGGAATTTTGGAGACATTTTGCGGTATGTTTAAGCCAACCATGGGGCAGCGCATATTCCCCTTTGAAACATTTTGATTGGTATAAACAGCAGCCATATATATGACATACTTAATTTAGGCAATCCTGTGTATATACAAGCGGATTCAGAGGGAGGCGGGGATCGTACGCCCCCGTCACAAATTTTCTTGTGTTAAAACGGTAAAGTACCTTACAATTTTTCTCCTCAGAAAATTTTGTGTAAAAAACATTTTTTCTCACAGTTTTTTTGTGATAAAATGGTAAGGTCCCTACCTTAAAATTTTGCACCCTCAGAAAATTTTTTGGTGATATAATAATTACGACCCTCCCTACGTTACAATTTTTGCGTTTCATAACATTTGCCAGCCCGTCCCCCCCGTCAGAACTTTCTGGATTGGCCTCTGCATGTATATCATTGTATGTTCGTCAAAATTCTTGTGCTTATCTCCTAGCCACATGAGATATGATATATGCATATTATAACTAAATATGTATTAGATATGATTTTAGAATAAACGTGACTTTCTCTAAACCCTTTAAAGGTTACACCGATCGAAAACCATACAAATATATTTTTACCCTTTTCCGATTAATTTTTTTCGCACCAGTTTAGTATATTTTAAAATTTCAGGCAACCTCTGACCAGCAATACCTACCGCCTACCACTACTGAAATATCACCACGAGTTCGTAAAGTGTTCCTCGAATTCCTTCCATGGCTACTGCGTATGTCGAGACCAGAATTTGGCACGCGGCAGCATCGGCCAGGACCCGACAGCCTGGGTCGTAAGAGATCAAAACAACCAAAGAATGTTTTGCCGGAACCTCAATGGAAACGTTGGAATATTGACAGCACCGCAGTTTGTAACGATGTTTGGGACATGTGTCAAGTATTAATTTTCTCGAGTAATTTATTTAGGCTGTTTGGCCCATGTATAGAACAGGGCCGAAACTGTAGTATAACCATATTCCTGGGCCTAAGCCTAAGCCTAAGCGTATAGATGAGCCTATTCCTAAAGCATAAGCTTAAGCCTAAGCAAAAAAATTAGTTTAAAGCTTAAACTTACTCTATTATAGCCCTTCTGAAAACGATCCGGCCTTGTTCTGTACATGGACCGGCTGTTTATATTTACTTATACTTAGGTTCAGGCTTATTTTTTTAATTAAAGTACGCTAGACAGGGAGAAACCGGAATTCCGGATCTCAACGAGTAATCTGGTACCTTTCCGTTTATTTGGTTTCAGTATTAAATCCGGTACTTTTTTCACCGGATGTTCCGGAATTGTTGGTGTAGAAATTTTTAAGCTTCAAAATTTAAATTTAGAATTTGGTTTAACAATTTTCTTATGTTTTAACTCATTAGTAGAACCACAACGCTAGCTAAATCTAAGAATGTCACATATGTGTGAACTAAAGATATGTGCATCAATTTAACAAGCATCATCGTACGATGTCGGTGACAAAAGCATCACATGTCGATATTTTCGATTATAAATTGCCCAAATTGTGCTAAAAATGTCTTTATTTTTCACAATCCGGTTCCGCTACAAAATCCGGTATTACTTTCCGCTTCGCTTTCTCGATGCTTATTTTGTGTCAGCTATTTTTGTGAACGTTTTCAGTTGATAGCTCCAAAACAGCACCCCTTCGAAATTATTGAAGCTCTAGGAAAGGACATTGTTTCGGTGTATACCGTTCTTGATGAGGTTAAACCGGCTAACAAACTTTCTGAGCGAAGCGACCAAGAAGCCAGGGCGAGCGAGTTTCATTGCATTACCCTTTATTCGTAAGCGAAACTTTATTCTTGCTGGCGACTTAAGGATTGTTTGCGACCCTCCTTAACTTTCTAAGTGGGGTTGACTGACACAACACACCTGGTCCCGCATGCCTATGATGTACTACGGCTTATATTGCATTTCAGCTAAAAATCGCCAGTTTACATACAGCGCTCGCCGAAAATACACCAACTTTATCGAAACGGACTATATACTACTCGCCGAGTACTCAACTCAAATGCGGATCCCAAAGGTTTTTGATTTGCCGACAGCTTAAACCAAAGACAACCATGACACAATCTACGGCGTTCAGTGCTGCGGAATTAAGATATGTACAACGTGAAATATTGTACATTGGTGAACAAATTCGAAGACTCTACCGTGCGCAAGAGGTCGGTATGGCTCCTTATGCCCTACACTGTAAAAAAATGGTGAGTCAGATTGACTCTCTACGAAATAGGCTCTACGGGACTACACAAACTGAGTCAAATTTTCCTCCGCCAGAGTCATATTGTTTGACTCCGCCAGAGTCAAACTAGACTCACTTAGTCACACATTTGACTCTGGCAGAGTCGAATTTGATTCAGTTTGTGTTGTTCCGTAGTGCCTATTTCGGAAACAGTCAATTTCGCTCACCATTTACTGAAGTGTATCCTCGCATATCCTTAGGCTTTGACTCAAACTTAGCGTTCAGTTTCAGAAGTCTTCTCTAATCCAAAGACTGACCTTATGCCCAAAAGTCTTTACCTAAATCTAAGCCTTAGCCTAAGTCAAAGATCCAGCCTTCTGAAACCTAAGCAT
This sequence comes from Enoplolaimus lenunculus, assembly GCA_030248215.1. NCBI lineage: Eukaryota > Metazoa > Nematoda > Enoplea > Enoplida > Thoracostomopsidae > Enoplolaimus > Enoplolaimus lenunculus. The sequence goes on from JASANG010001367.1 coordinate 193,344, forward strand.
AACCTGAAGCCTGAACCTAAATCTATGGTCAAGCGTTAACCTTATAAATGTGGTGAAGAAAGCGTACAAGGGTCAATACTTCGTGGAGTATAATTATTTGTATCATCATGAAAAACCGCAGTATTATTTGAAATTTGTTTATATTCCTGGAAAATCAAATAAATTAACCATAAACAAACACTTTCTCGCATACGTCCGACGTTCCCGTCGAGTCATCCGAAGTATAGCGCTACCCTAAGAATGCTATAATTGACCAATGTTACTTTAAGGGACGTAACAGTATATTAAGCGTATTCCTAAGCCTAAAACTAAGCCTAAGCGTTGCTGCAAAAATGTGTTCCTAAGCCTAAGCTTAAGCCTAAGCAAAAAAATGTCATCTAGAATCTGAACCTACTCTTTTATGGACCCACCGGAAACCTGGACGCCGCTTAAAGTAATATGGGGCCATACGGACAGCCGCTTAAAGTAATATGGGGCAAAAAACGTAATCTAGAATCTAAACCTACTCTTTTATGAACCCAACAGAAACCTGGACGCCCCTTAAAGTAACATGGGGCCATATGGTCAGCCCCTTAAAGTAACATGGAGCCATATGGTCAGCCCCTTAAAGTAACATGGGGCCAAAAAATGTAATCTAGAATCTAAACCTACTGTTTTTGGAGCCACCAGAAACCTGTACGCCCCTTAAAGTAACATGACTTTTTTATGGATCCACCAGAAACCTGGACACCCCTTAAAGTAACACGGGGCCATATGGTCAGCCCCTTAAAGTAACATGGGGCCATATGGTCAGCCCCTTGAAGTAACATGGGGCCAAAAAATGTAATCTAGAATCTAAACCTACTCTTCTATGGACCCACCAGAAAACTGGACGCCCCTTAAAGTAACATGGGGCCTACGGCCAGCCCCCTTAAAGTAATATGGGGCAAAAAATGTAATCTCTAGAATCTAAACATACTCTTTTATGGACCCACCAGAAACCTGGACGGCCCTCATGACTTTTTTATGGATCCACCAGAAACCTGGACGCCCCTTAAAGTAACATGAGACCATATGGTCAGCCCCTTAAAGTAACATGGGGCCAAAAAATATAATCTAGAATCTGAACCTACTCTTTTATGGATCCACCAGAAACCTGGACGCCCCTTAAAGTAACATGGGGCCATATGGTCAGCCCCTTAAAGTAACATGGGGCCATATCATTTATATTTTCAGATCGATGACGACTACCGGTATATTGCAACGGTAGTAGATCGACTATTTTTGACGCTATTTACCATTGCAACATTGGTCGGCACATTGCGTATATTACTCGATGCACCAACACTGTTTGAAAATGCAGTTCCGATTAATAAGATGACTAGCGCAACACTGAATGCATATTCAAATTAACTGTTCGTAGCGTTGTGGTACGGAAGTTTTGCGCAATCTGCGCGTTCTTGGCTTCGATCCCTATTGGTACTTCAACATGGCGTACTAATGTGAATACGGTCGGCATTCCTTGGAACGCTTTTCAATGTTCGTGGTTAGAACAGTGCCAAAACAGTAGTATAAGCATATTCTTAAGCCTAAGCCTAAGTAGTATAAGCATATTCTTAAGCCTAAGCCTAAGTAGTATAAGCATATTCTTAAGCCTAAGCCTAAGTAGTATAAGCATATTCTTAAGCCTAAGCCTAGGCCTAAGCGTATGGATGAGCCTATTCCTAAGCCTAAGCCTAAGCCTAAGCAAACAATAGGCTAAAGCTTAAACTGGCTCTATTATATCCCCTCCGGAAACGATCCGGCCCTGTTCTATGCAGGGGCCGTCGTTACCAAAACAATCTCAATCTCTAATGTTATAATGAAACTCGCACGTTGTGCCTAGTCTAATTAACTTTCTTAAACTACTTCGTGGCCGGAATATATGCTTATATTTGGCAAAACTCCAAAAATATCTCAGATCGCGAGCCACAAAATAACATTTAGAACCCAAATCAGGAAAGCCACACGACGCCGCTTGCTGCCGAACGCCACCGCATGCTGCTACTGTAGTGACCCGAATAAGAGGGGGAGAGACTGATATTTATTTGGCGTCTCCATATTGTTCCCCCTGTTATTTGGTTACGGACTGTTATTTATTTTTAACCAGCCCACCGCCACCCTTCGTTACTGGTTTATATCCGGTATTGCAACTATCCGTTGAATTAAACATTTTTGCCTTGCATAAAAAGCTTGAGCGACAATAAAAGGTTATACTTAGGAATCTACGTTCAAAATTTAAGTATACTTTAAAGTTTCGAATTCAACTTAATTTGGTCCTGGAGTCATTTATGCACTACTATTACGGATACTTGATATTTATTTGCTCTAATTAGGGTTTAGGGACTCTATCCGCTTCTGGACTCTTATTAGGAATGCGGACTCCTATGGATTGGGACTTAAATAGGGCCCACCTCGTATAACGCTTTTTTATTCGGGTCACTACAGTATGCATTGGTAACAAAAACATAGGCAGAATGTCTTCGGTAGAGTGCGCTGGCGCACGCTGAAAACCGCTTAAACCACCGCTGTAGTACTAACCACAGTATTAAGACCATTTCGTTCAAATAACGTCGGAAACTTAAAAGACTCCTTGCGGAATAAATTCTCTTATACACCGGTAATATTCCAACATCACTCAAAATACCTCAACAAAGCCGGATTTTTTAATCGTTTTCTGTGGGGTTTTGCGCGTGCCACCGAATTAGGCATCTTCCGAAATCAACAACACGGCTAAACCGGATCTACATTTAGGATCCTTATAAACGTAATAACCAAACTTCAAAACTCATTGATGACCCTATAGGATGTCAAAAAGCTTTTTTAGGTTATTTGTTACCGATCCAGAATCCACATTCTTCAGCTGAGCTGCCGATTTGATAGCTTAGCTTTTAGTTGTTTACTTATTTTGTCATAAATTACAATTAGTTTAAAGTTGAATGATGTATGGCTCGCAAATATGGTTCAATCAAACGCTTTCCTAACTATTAAATAGTGGTAGATTTATTTTATAAGCCAAATATTTTTGTTGGTCTTGGCCAATGTAACGAACAAGACCATAACAGTAGTATAAGTAAGATTCCTGAGCCTAAGCCTAACCCTAACCGAGCTTAAGCATAAACCTAAGCCTTAATCTAAGCAAAAAAGTATTCTAAGGCTTAAGCTATTGCACTCCCATCCCATAGAAAACCGTTCCACCGCTGATCTTTTGGGATCAAGTAAAGATCAGGGGCGGAAGTAAGCTTAAGCTTAAGCTATTTTTTGCTTGGCTTAGGCTTAGGCTTAGGCGTAGGCTTAGGAATATGCTCATTCTTCCGCTAAGGTTTTGGCTTAAGCTTAGAAATATCCTTACAGTACTGTTTCGTGCTTGTTCTTTACATTGGCTATCTTTTGCATGGGCCTTGGTTTTTATTAACCCTTTCTCACATGTATATTTTCTCCTACTTTTATGCTAGGATTCGAAAACCAGTGACTGGAGTGGGAGGCGTATACCATCACCACTCAGCTATAGGAGCTTGACGCTCGAGCCCGAGGGGGCTCTCACGTCTTGTGGTTATTTAGTACTATGTATACGTGTTGCAATTGTTAAACACGGTGCGATATATACTATTTAACGTATATACACTGCGCTGAGTTGCCTACAGGCAACTCAATGTGAGAAGGGGTATAGATAGGAAACTGAAAACTTTTCGCTTAAACAAACCTAATTGCAATAAGGTGTGAATACTGTTTTGACCCTGTAATCTAAAGGAATGCATCTGAGTCGTACAAATATGATCAATTTGAATTTGATTGAAGTCAGAATTCTACAATACACCGTTACTTGCAATTTTTTTGCCTTAACTTATCTTTCCGCATGATAAATGTGTTCCGTCTAGAATATATTAATTTCAAGCTAGCATTCGAATTTGGCTCTCTTTCATCTGAGTCACTTGCAGTGATAGCTCGGTTTTGACAGCTAAACAAGCCTGACGCTCGCGTTCCGAGACGTCTTCTCACTGTTGGCCAAATTCAATCAAATCAACCAAGACTGTTTAGTTTGAAACTTTTTTCGATTCATTTCTGAGGTAAAAAAATATACAACTTAATTGAAAAATATCGCAGCGTTCCTATCCGTTGCTTGAATATATAATAAGAAAACACGCGTCTACAAGGCGAATTTGCGTGACAATTTGTGCAGCTGAAAAGACACCGTATTTGCAGTTAATTTGTCGTATTTATAATACTTAAATGGACAATATTACGACAATTCTACCTAAAAATAACGTTGATTTACTCGATTTCAGAAGCTGACTCTTGCAGTATAACGTGCTGGACCCGGAATATCTCGTTTCGAGCAGTGCCGGCGAAAGCACCCACCCCCCCAAACCATCCAACTTGGGCGGGGGAGGCTCGATCCTTGGGGTGCTTCATTTGGGCAAACTAAAAATTGTTTCGCTGAGCACAAAGGTATAGAGTTGTAACACATTTTATCGGTGGCTCCCTCGGACCGTTTTTGGCGAGGGACACGACTATCTTAACACCGGCGCTGGTCTCGAGTAATGTGAGGTCGCAGAAAAGTATCAGTTAAACAGTGTTCCCCCCACAAGATTATAATCCCTAGACAATTTACTAAAAGTCATATATTATATCAACTCGAGTGGAAATTTTTTGAATTGGACCGACCGAAAGTTTACAATCGAAGTACACAAACCAAAAGGTTTTTGTCTAGAAGGACCAACGTTTTAGCAAACAGTAGCAAAAAATTTGTTTGCCAGACTGGCCAATGTGTAAAACACGGCTGTTACTGTAGTATAAGCATATTTCTAAACCTAAAAGTCTACTGCAATGACCCGAATAAGAGAGGGGGCTGATATTTATTTGTTGGCCTCTCAAGAGAGTAACCCTTATTGTTCGGTTACACACTGTTATTTATTTTTAACACGTCCTTCGTTACTGGTATATATCCGGTATTGCAACTATCCGTTGACCTAAACGTTTTTTTGCCTTGTGTCAATAGTTTGAGCGATGATGCAAGGTTATACTTAGGCACGGTCGTAACAGTAGTGTAAGCATATATTAACGCCTACGCCTAACAATGAGCCAATACCTAAGCCTAAGCAAATATATTAGTGTACCTAAAGCTTAAGCTTACTCCATTGCAGTCCCACAAAAAAACGTTCAACCCGTGTAATCTTTGCATGCCGCAAAATTTAATACGAAAAGTTTCCGGTTGCGCTGTCCATACGAATTCCTTAGCCCTCTTTTTCAGCTACTGACTCTACGCTAAAACTGGGAAACGACACCGGAACCTGAAAGCGTTTGGTTGTGTAAAACAAACGAAATTTAAATGAAATTTAAACTAAACTGGATTAAGGGACTTTAATTATGTAGCGTATTTTATACCGATAATCTATAACAATGTGCCAGGATTTGTTTTTCTGCCTTCAAAATGTTCAATAAATCTAAATTTATTGGCCAATAGTACTTTGGGCCAGGTTTCTGGCGGGTCCATAAAAGAGTGGGTTTAGATTCTAGATTACATTTTTTTGCTTAGGCAAAGGCTTAGGCATAGGAATACGGTTTTGCAATCGCTTAGGCTTAGGAATACGCTTAATCTACTGTTACGCCCCTTAAAGTAATATTGGCCGTACATTGTAAAGTATTACAGATGGGGTCGTTTTGCACAATATTCAACAACAGGCTTAAACTGAAAATTAAATTCATTAACTGTTTCAAAACTCAAAAAACACACTGAATTGTGTTTCAAAACATCTTTTTGATGCTTGCAGTAGCACAGCCACTAGCTGATCCACAGGTAGTGGCATAGCGTATGCCTGCAGTCAGAATTTTTTTGTAATAAAATGGTAAGCTACATTTTTTGCAATTTTCGCTTCCAAATCGGCACACATATATATAGCATACAGCAAAAAATTGCATTCCGTAACTTTTGCCAGCCCGCGACCTCTGTCAGAAATTTTTGGATCTGTCGCTTGACGCAGCAGCAGGAAAGGGGGGTATTTAGTTCTGCATACAAGCCATAGAAAGGAACACTTTATATAATACGGTAGGGTGTCCCCGCTGTACAAGTTGTTTTGTTCCCATTGCTTGCGGGGTTAGTTACCGCATTTGGGTTGTAAACCCTCGAATGTGCCATCATATTTGGATCACCTGCTATACTTCTGGTTGTCATAAATCTTAGAGTTGAGTCTGCCCGTCTTGAATCTTGGCAATTTGCGCACCCTTTCGAGTACCGAAAGTAAACGTAAAATTGTATGAACCCATAATCAAGTTATGCCATAACCGATTCACACCTCAAACAGATATAAAAGCATTCGGGTGTAGTTAGGATATCCAAACCCTTCTAAAAACGATGAGATGGGCCCGTTCCAGGGTAGCAGCAGTTGATCCAGTGGACACACTTGGGGGCCGCAACATGTACGGTGGAGAAAACTCGCAAGCGAAGCGATCGGTAAAATAAATAAACGTGATTGACGCGAGGTATCGTATAAGTTTTCCAAAAAAAACTTGTCGAATTGATTTAGCCGCGAGCCGCCACCAGGTAAACCACGACCATTCCTAGGGTTGTAAGAGTGGTCGCTTGTTGCACTGTATGTATAGACTGGCGTTCAATAACGTTCGAAGGCTTGTGAAAAATTTGTTTCTCCACTCAAAACAATATTTCTGATATTTAAGAAAAAATTTCTGACATTCGAGAAATATGATTAGCAAGGTGCACTTGAAAAAGATTTCTGTTATAAGAGAAATGTTTTCAAAAAACGTTTTGAAATAAAGTCTGAAAGTAAACGTTTTCCAGTTGTTTTTAGAAAAATTGTCTTAAATATCAGCAAAGTTTCCAATTTCTTAGAAATACTTTTTTTGTGCGCGTGGCGAAACTCTACTATTGTTTCCCACGCAGTAAGTACCTTAAACTAAAATTCAATATCTAAACGATTCATTGGTTCATTGTTCGCTCGAAAATCTTGTTCCCATCAGCACTGATCAGCTTCACAGTTTCTCACACAAAGACATTCGCTATAAAACTACATAGTCTAATAGTTTTATATAACCAAGAAAGCCTAAATTCTGCGGTGGCTTTTTTGAATCATATCCTAAACCTCAAAACTTTCGTCTTCCCATATACCCGGTTTTCAGTTGCTTCGCAAACGCTGCGCTAAATTCCCACGATTTCAAATCGTATATAACAGGCATTGAGCCAGCAGTTTTTAGGCAAACTTAATTTGCCAATTTTCTCTGCGCCAACTATGTCAATATTTATTTTAGAGTTAAAATTTATGCGTTGTATGTGTGGACATATAGCGGAAAAAACCTTTAGCAACTCATTTGAATAATAAAATGTGCACGATTTGGCATATATCACGAACGGCGTGCAGGCCTGTTGCCAGCTCACCTTGCTGGGGGGGGGGGGGGCTAGAAAATTTTCAGGAGGGGCGTTCAAGGGTTTTTAATGACTTGCAAACAAAGTTGAAAATTTTCTAGGGGCCAACGTTTTTCCAGGGAGGGGCTGAGCCACCACCTACCTCCCCCCCCTTGGCTACGAGCCCGACAGCGTGGCTGGATGGGGTTTTGTCATTTCCAGAGCCAATGTAAATAACAAGGGCGGAACAGTATTATAACCAGATTCCTAAGCCTAAGCCTAAGCCTAAGCGTAAGCGTATGAATGAGCATATTCCTAAGCCTAAGCCTAAGCCTAAGCCGAACCAAAAAATTAGTCTAAACTTTAAGCTTACTCTATTGCAGTCCCACAGAAAAACGTTGCGCCCCTGATCTTAACATGGGCGTCCCTTTCTGGTACGAATTATTAGGTTTCTACGTATACACAGATGCGTCTGTGTAAAAAGCGTTTGCGTTGAATTTGACGCGAGTTGTTTTCGTTACTGCTAGCTGCGGTACGGTAAAATTGGCCAATATTACTATAAAGGGCGTAACAGTAGATTAAGCGTATTCCTAAGCCGAAGCCTAGGCTTAAGCGTGTTGCAAAAATGTGTTCCTAAGCCTAAGTCTAAGCCTAAGCCTAAGCCTAAGCCTAAGCCAAAGCAAAAAAATGTAATCTAGAATCTAAATCTACTCTTTTGTAGACCCGCCTGAAACATGGACACCCCTTAAGGTAACATGGCCCGTAAAATTAATAGCGAGACAAGACAGATGCCGAGTGATATTTTCCGGAAGGTAGAGAGATATTTACAAAAATAATCTGGCCAATGGACCAAATTTCCTACTTAATTGGTCTGATTTTGATTTAATTTGAAATTTTATATTTTCGGGCTTTTCAATCGTCAGGGATCAGTCGAACGGCGAAGTTTTGAAACTCTGTCGTTGACGCCATGAAGTTTTATCCTATAAAACAAAGCCTACGGTTCATTTGTCTAATAACACCGATAATTTAAATTACGTTCTGCGCAACAATTAATGTTGAGTAGAATGGTGTGCGAAACTCAAATATGCAAAAATTTTCAAAATTGAACCAAGGTCGAAGAAATGTTTTATACTCTGGCAAAATAAGACATCAGAAGAAACGCCACGAAACCAGCACAGTGTACGTTTAGTAAAACTGACACAACTATCGCTATATATTTGAATGTATCAATGCTTAAAGCCCGTTCAGAAAATCTAATTTTCTTGCGATGCCAAACTTTATAAAATCATACATTTTGATTGGTTACTACAGCTTTCTTGCAGGCACGCAAAATGTCGCGTGGCAAGCTGAAATTATCAAATTTTATTCAATTATACTGCGCTCGATAAACGGGCAAAGCTAAATTGTCTGTGACTTGGGTTTGGGTGAAACTAAACATTTGAAATTTATTAGGTTCCTTTTGTGAATGTGTATGAGGTTTTTACCTTGCGAATATTAGGCTAAATATTACCTAAATTTTAACACCGGAACGTATTTGTTCCTGTTCTCGTACGCTGGTGTTTTCTCAGCTTGATAGAAGGCAAAAGTTTCCTGTCCACAGTACTGTTATTTTTCTATTCCTAAGCTTGGGCTTAGGGGCTTATGTCGAGGCTCAGGCTCAGGGCGAGGCTGAGGCTATATCTGAGCCTAAACCTGGACCTCATCGTAAGCCTTAGGCCGATTAATTAATAATTCAATCGTAAAGCGAAAATTTCTGCAGGGATTCAAGTAGTGGATAAGCGGACTTTGTTAACGATGACAATGCAGCTTAAGGCTTAGGCTTAAGCTTAGGAATATGCTCATTCTTACGCTTACGCTTAAACTTAGGCAGAGGTTTAGGCTTAGGAATATGCTTATAATACTGTTCCGCCCTAGTTCTTTCGATTAAAGTGTAATGTTCCCTCGTAATATTTTGAGTTTCACATTTTCAGAAAACCTGGTTCGACCCATCACAAGCTTTTCTGACAGACAGACAAATCGAATTAAAGCGAAAAACACCCATAACATAATTTTTTTTATGATTTTAAACCGAAATATTTTTTAAAATTAATTATAAATCTACAGGGGATTTTAACTAGTTTCTACTACTGGTGATCCACACTAAAACTACTATAAATTTTATCAAGTTTTCGTCACCAGGGGCAGAACGTTTTTTCTGTGGGACTACAATAGAATAAGCTTTAGCTACAGACTATTTTTTTGCTTAGGTTTAGGCGTAAACTTAAAAATAAGCTCATTCTTACGCTTAGGCTTATGCTTATCAATATGGATATACTGCTGATTACGGGGCCTTGTTCTATACATTGGCCAAGTTTTCAGGAGAAAGCCCGTTTTTAACTGAGGACTTTAGGCCACATTATGCGCGGGCACATTATTCTTTTAATGGTGAGCGTTTGTACGTTGCGTTTAGATTTTTTGGGTTATTTTTATCAAGTTTGTTTGAGTAAAGTTCCGGCTAAACCAGTCGAAAAAAGAACCAGCGGCGTTTGAAACCAAAGTGCAACTATTAGCGACAGATTAAGCGGCTAAGCGGAACTTAGATCATCGCTGTTGGTACTTGCAATGGTCAAAATTACCGGATCCGCTACCGGGAGTACAAACAGTTAGGAGGTAAAATCAAATCGCAAACTTCAAGGATTAGTATAACATATTTAATTAGTTGCATCAGCGGTCTCCATAGATTAAGCCTAAGCCCTAAGCCTATTAGTAGCATGGGCGCAAGCCTAAGCCTATAAGCCTAAGTAGGATAAGCCTATGCCTAATTCTAAGCCTATGACCAAGCAAAAAAGAGTCTAAAGCTTTAGCTTGGTCTATAGCAGTTACGCAGAAACACGGTCCACCGCTGATCTCTACATGGATCGAGTTGAGAATAGGTGTGCAGCAGGGTGCAACCGGACGTGAGAAATTCCCGAGCCAGAGGCGGAGCCGGAGGTCAACGAAAGTTGCCGGAGCCGGAACCGGAGCCGGATGTTAGCAGAAATTAGGTAGTAAAACTGATGATGGTTAATTAGTTAATTTCAGCCAATACTGTAATATGTTGTGAAGTTGTTTGGTTTTACGCTAATTTACAAAGAAATTTCGGAACTTCTTTCCTCAAATTGTGACAAACGTAAAACGAAACGCGCTAAACAGATAAATTTTGCAAAATTATGCAAAATTTTAATACCAAAATTGCCGGAACCTCCGGCAAAAATTCTACCTGCCTCGGAGCCGGAGCCGGAGGCCAAGTTTCTGCCGGAGCCAGAGCCGGAGACAGACCTCTGGCTGCACCCTGGTACGCAGTCTACTTAGAAGATTACCGCTTTGTAGCGACGAAACGAACGAAACAAACACTCAAAACTACCGTGTTTTGTTCCACTCCATTAGCTGCCGACAAAGAACATTTATTAATAATTTGTGACAATTTTGAAAAAATAGTATTTTAATTTCTTTTAAGCCATAAAAACCATCATCAAAGTGTTAGCGTCCGTTTGTTTGAAACTGATATCCTGATTAGTTGTATATTTGTTACCTTTCGCACAGTGGCGGATCCAGGATCTCAAAATGGGGGGGGCCAAAATTTCACAGGTAATAAACTTATTTTTGACCCATACTGTAGTGACCGAAATAAAAGGGGGTCCCCATTTTGAGTCCCGATATAATTTTTGTTGAGATGCTGTTGGGGGGGGGGCGGCCGGGGTGGCCCCCCGTGGATCCGCCATTGCTTTCGCAGCAGTATTTTCATACTAAACATAGTCTTATCCACCATATTTCATTGCACTCGGGTAGGCTCCAATTTAAAAATTAGGGGCAAAACGTTATTCCGTGGGACATGAATAGAGTAAGCATAAGACAATTTTTATCACAGATTTAGGCATAGGCTTAGTTATCAGCTAATTCTTGCGCTTAGGCTTAGGCTTAGGCTTCAGGGTATAATCAAAAACTTCTGGGGAGGTTTAACAACTTCAGCCCCGCTTATGAACAGGAACTTTTGTGTAGTTATAGATCTTTCTAAGGTTCATTCTTACTCTTAGGCTTAGGCTTAGGCTTCAGGGTATAATCAAAAATTTCTGGGGAGGGTTAACATCTTTAGTCCCGCTTATGAACAGTAACTCCTGTGTAGTTATAGTTCTTTGTAAGTTTAGCAGGGTCTGAACTAAATAAAACATTTTAAATGGTTTCACTGGTGCTGCATCTAATAAACAATTCCAGTCCTAGCGTGGGTAAATACACCTTCTGGTTCACCTGTTCAGAACCAACTGAATAAGATATGACGGTGGGTTATCAATTATTCATCCCCAGAATTAATAGCATATATTTAATGGTCGACAATGATCGTAGCTTAAGTTGAAGCTGTCTTTATTGTTGTTTGCGATCTATTTTAAGGGAATGGTTTGGCCTATGGTAAAGGACTGGCCCACTGGGGGACAGCGAGACGGGCGGAATTACGTTGATGGGATGGTTTAGGATTAAGATTACTATTAGGTTTATGTTTAGACTTAGACCTAGGCTTAGGTTTATGTTTAGGCTTAGACGTAGGCTTAGGTTTATGTTTAGGCTTAGACCTAGGCTTAGGTTTATGTTTAGGCTTAGACCTAGGCTTAGGTTTATGTTTAGGCTTAGACGTAGGCTTAGGTTTATGTTTAGGCTTAGACCTAGGCTTAGGTTTATGTTTAGGCTTAGACCTAGGCTTAGGTTTATGTTTAGGCTTAGACCTAGGCTTAGGTTTATGTTTAGGCTTAGACCTAGGCTTAGGTTTATGTTTAGGCTTAGACCTAGGCTTAGGTTTATGTTTAGGCTTAGACCTAGGCTTAGGTTTATGTTTAGGCTTAGACCTAGGCTTAGGTTTATGTTTAGGCTTAGACCTAGGCTTAGGTTTGTGTTTAAGCTTAGACCTAGGCTTAGGTTTATGTTTAGGCTTAGACCTAGGCTTAGGTTTGTGTTTAGGCCTAGACCTAGGCTTAGGTTTATGTTTAGGCTTAGACGTAGGCTTAGGTTTATTTTAGGCTTAGGATCAATTGGCAGGTCGTATAATTAATATGGATGGCAGTATTTCTATTGTTAAGGTATATTTTTCGTGTTAACTGGACTCGCGTTGACGATGGCTAGGCGTGCTATTGTCAATTAAAAATGCCAAAACTGGAGCGGGGAGATAATGCACCCCTTTAAAAGTTGGGTTGCTGGCTTTTTCTGGCGATACCAAGTATTTGGTTTGGAAACCAATGTGATCATATCCACAGACGATTTTATTTTGTCCAATCAAAATTACACAGTCCTAGCGAGATTTTTAATAAGCTTTCAGTGGTATTTTTGTAGGCTTGTGAGACATGCTTGACCGTTATGTGCATATGCAAAGTAGTTGGAAAGGTGAGGGACTACGTGGCGTGCAGTGGTAAAGCGTTTGCCTCGGACTCCGTATGTCGCTAGTTCGAAATCACTCGTAGACCGCTTTTCTAGTTGCTTAGTTAAAAAGGTCTGAAGTCACGGTTCCTACTTAGATTGATAATTTATAGGTTGTCAATATTCGTTTAAAAATAAATTGCTATTTGTAACCTTTATTATCATATCGAATTAATTTATAGCTAAAATATAATGCGTTACTGTTTGACGCTAATTTTACTGCGCGTTATTCTCAGCTGTTTTTCAGGTATGCTACATTTACAATTACATATATTTTCATGTCGGATCTCAAAATGTGTAAATTTGGAACCAGAATGTTCACATAAAATGTGTTCAGTGTAAAATTCTCATAAATTATTTGCTTATATTGCCTAAAAAACTTAGGTATTTGTTCAAAAACAATCTAGATTTAACTCTGAAAACCTTCCAGTTCGAGGCCAATGTTACTTTTAGGGCCCTAACAGTAAATTAAGCGTATTCCTAAAGCCTAAGCCTAAGCCTAAGCGTTGCAACAGTGTATTCCTAAGTCGAAGTCTAAACCTAAGCCTAAGCCTAAGCAAAAAATGCAGTATAGAATGGAAGCCTACTCTTTTACAGACCCACGACAAACCGGGACGGCCCTAAAAGTAACATGGGCTCAGTTCGGTGTAGGCTTAGACTCCGGAGTCGCTCATATGTTATAATGCTTGCGCTCCCCACTTGCAATGCCCCTTTGATGACTGCGTTCAATATTTCGACGTCTGTCATCTCAGACTGATTTGTGCAGCGATTCTAGGGTCAATGTGTTTGTTGTGCTACCTCCTGGTATATATATATATACGTGAGTTCGAACATTCTACATAATTCAGTCACATTCTCTGCTTACTTTACGATTTTCCACCCTTTTATTTCTCTGTTTTAAAGGCCCATAGTAGCTAGCTCACCTTGCTAAAGGGGCGAAAAAAATTTTCACGAGGGGCATTCAAGGGTTTTCGTTGACTTACAAGCAAAATTGAGAATTTTCTACGGGGTGGACAATTTTTGCAGGGGGGGCGGCTGACCCCCCTGACCTCGCACTTGGCTACGGGACCGCTTTTTTATATTATTTTAGGTGATTGCAACAAAGATGCAAAACGACTGTTTGAAGATTTATTGTTCGGCTATAACAAGCTTATTTTGCCAGTGGCGAATAATTCTGATCTGCTTGAAGTCAAGTTTAAACTGAGACTATCACAACTGTTGGATGTAGTAAGTGTTTTTCGATAATTGGCACTTGAAACCATATTCTTGGTAGGCCCAATGTAGGGAACCTGGCCGTAACCAGTAGTATATAGCATATTCCAAACCCTGAGCTCAAGCCGACGAATAAGAATGCGCAAATACCTAAGCATAAACCTCTTTATATTTAAGCCTATACCAGTTATGCGTAAGGCCAAGCCTAAGCCAAAGCAAAAAATTAGTCCAATGGTTAAACTTACTCTATTGCAGCCCCACAGAAATAACGTTTCGCCCCTGACCCTTACATGGGTTCTTAGTTGTTACGTAGCAACAATCACCAGTTAGTAATAGCTTCTCAAAAAACGTGCCTTCAGTTGTGGATCTGATATTTGTGCCCAACACAACGGTAAAATTGAGAAAACTTTGGCCAATTTCAAACCTGACAGTTCACATATTCTAAAGTTATGAGAAGTGAAACCGGTACCCGCTTTTAAAAACATGCCCCTTCTACGCTGCAAAAAATGGTGAGTCAAATTGAGTCCCTCCGAAATAGGCTCTACGGAAATACACAAACTGAGTCAAATTCAACTTCGCCAAAGTCAATTTCGACTCACTAAGTCGCACGTTTGACTATGGCGGAGTCTAATTTGATTCAGTTTGTGTAGTCCCTTAGAGCTTATTTTGGAGAGAGTCCATTTGACTCACCATTTTTTGCAGTGTATAAGAGACGAATTAATGATTTTTTTGAAAGAGGCTCATGTAATTTTCAGAAAGATTGATATAAAATATTGTAAGCAAAAATATATGCAATCATTTGCAGGAGTAATATGTGTTATTTTTATTGCTATTTATTCATTTTTTGTAATGGTTTTATTGCTATTTATATATTTTTAGCATGAAAAGAACCAAATTATGACAACGAACGTGTGGCTACAACATGTAAGGTCTAACCCATGTTACTTTAAGGAACGTTCAGGTTTCTGGTGGGTCTATAATAGAGTAGGTTTACATTCTAGATTACAGTTTCTGCTTAGACTGAGGAATACGTTTTTGCAACGCTTAGGTTTAGGCTTAGGCTTAGGGATACGCTCTTGCAACGCTTAGGCTTAGGCTTAGGTTAGGAAACGCTTAGTCTACTGGTACGCCCCTAAAAGTAACATTGGCCTAAAGATCGTATAATTTGCTAGATTCTCAGAAATTTGGTAATCTTTTAAACCGCCTCTTCATATTTCTGACACCTTGGTTAATGTTACGAATTATTGTATGATTTAGCGTAATGTAGGTTTTTGAGGTTACCATAGGCGTAGTAGTCACAATAAAGTCATGACCATTGGTGCAGGCGGTTTAAGAGTGGGCCACGAGGGCTGCCAATCGCTCCAAACAATTTTGTCAAATAGGCAGTGCCGGAGGTAGGCAGGGGTGGGAGGTCCCCCAAATACGAGGGTGGGGCCCAGTGCCGGAGGTAGGCAGGGGTGGGAGGTCCCCCCAGATACCAGGGTGGGGCCACCAAACATGCGAGTGAAGCGAGCGAGAAGCCGGACGCAGTTTAAAACTTAAACGGGTTTTGTTTCAACCGGTTAGGGTGGGAGCCCCTTTAGGGGTGGGTCCCCCCGAAATGGGGTGTATGGGGGTGGTTGCTCAGGCCCTGCAAAAAGGGACACTCTTGAGTGATCGTTATCGATCTGTGACTTCTATTTAGAACAGATATTTTACTCGGTTCCTTTTTGGTTCGGGACCACCGCGGACCTAAAACTTTAAGGTGCCTGTGCGAGTGTGACACGCCCGTAGTCTACTCCCCTTGCTAAGACGGCTAAAAATTTTTTCACGAAGAGCATACAAGTGTTGTCAATGACTTTTCAAGCAACGTTGAAAATTTTCTGCGAGCGCCAAATTTTCTCCATGGGGGGCTGGGTACAGGCCCGCAGTCTGACATTGATTTATAAGTTTAAATAAGCTGAAGTTATAACATTGTATGTGTTCTGAAGCAAACAGCAAAATGTGACACTTGTCCACTGTGATAACATGACTGTATTTCAAACTATAACTCAAGCAATGCAAATCCCGGCGAATCGTGGAAATGACTGGCCGAAAATTGCGTAAGCCATTATCACCAACAGGTCATAGGTGCTACACACATTTGAGAATACAACCGTTTAAAATGAAGGGATCATGAAGTAACGAGAAAAGTGTCGGTATACATGGACAGTATTTGTGTATGTAAACTAAAGATTTCCATACATGTGCACATATACTAGAATACCAAATTGTACCACTCGACCACATGATGCTGTTAGTCGGTTGCAAAGTGCGAGGCTTGGGGGCGTGCAGCTTTTTTGCATACACAGCATAATAATAAGAATAGCTATATTTTAAGGGTAGACAGGTAAAATGTTTCTGGTAGAAGGTTCTGGTTTTTAATTGGTACTGGCGGTTACTGGAAAAGTTGTGTATTACGGTTTATGTTTGTTAAGTGAATAAAATTGATTATACGGCGCTATTCAAATTAGCTGCATCCGGAGTTACAGATGCCGTGGCTTTGACTCGACTACAATAGCGCCGAAGTTCAATTCCCAAATGTGGTTCTTAACTCTAGGCAAAATTTTGAACAGGGATCGTGCAAACTGCGTGTGTACTTGAAGTATAATTCTATAAATAATATATTTCTAAACTTAAAAAAAATTAAAATTTTTCAGGAATGGTACGACTACAAACTAACCTGGAATCCGTTGAAATACGGCAACGTAACGGTCCTTTATGTTCCTGGCGAAATGATTTGGAGACCTGATATTGTGCTTTATAATAAGTTAGAAGATGCTTAATTGTCTTGAATGCTTGTTATCCGTTTTGCTTTCTGTATGTTTTGATTGACGGGGGGGCGGCGGCGGTGTAACCATAGGATGGGAAGCAGCGTGGGACCGCACCCTATAATTATTTTGAAAATAAAACATAGTTTGTGATCATTAATATTTACAGAACGTGAGATGAAAACTTATCCAGAATTGTTGTAAAATTTCGGTCGAAACGAAAATCATTGGTTGAAATTTGGCCTCAGTCAGCGACGGATCTGGAAATTTCTGACGGGTGACGTGGGCTGGCAAAAGTTAATGAAACGCAATTTTTACCGTACACTATTTTTGTGCTAACTGTTTAAAGAAAAAATAGTGTAAGGTAGCAGCGACTTTCCGACTTTATCGCAAAAAATTTTCTTAAGCGGGGCGTGTGCCCCCCCGTTCCCGTCTCCGGATCCGCTAGTGGCAACAGTGTTGTCGGATTAAATTGACATTGTGGTATTTCACAAAGTGGATAACAGAATGCGAGCGAAGTTGAATAGTTTAAGTAGTAGTTTATTTAAATAAACTTGAAAATCAGTTATTATCGCTCTCTTGTTGCTGCAGCGCTAGATGGTCATGCACCTGAACATTACCAGGGGATTCTTTACGGTTGAATTTAGCGGGTCATGTAAAGATCAGAAGCGAAACGTTTTTCTGTTGGACTGCAATAAAGTTTAAGCTTTACACTAATTTTTATCGCTTAGGCTTAGGCTTAGGTATAAGCTCATTGTTATGCTTAGGCTTAGGCTTAGGTATAAGCTCATTCTTATGCTTAGGCTTAGACATAGTTATAAGGTCATTCTTATGCTTAGGCTTAGGCTTAGGTATAAGCTCATTCTTATACTTAGGCTTAGGCTTAGGTATAAGGTCATTCTTATGCTTAGGCTCAGGCTTAGGTATAAGCTCATTCTTATGCTTGGGCTTAGGCTTAGGTATAAGCTCATTCTTATGCTTGGGCTTAGGCTTAGGTGTAAGGTCATTGTTATGCTTGGGCTCAGGCTTAGATATAAGGTCATTCTTATGCTTAGGCTTAGGCCTAGGTATAAGGTCATTCTTATGGTTAGGCTTATAGGCTTAGGCTTAGGAATATATTGTATGTTACTGTTACGGCCCTGTTCAATAAATTAGCCAATTTAGTTGGCATGGAACTGTTGGAAAATCGCAGTACGAACAAAAACGTTGATAAGCTTAATTTTAGATTAAAAATATATTGAAAATATTTATTGATTTTTTTTATTTTCAGCGCTGATGGCAACTATCAAGTTACTATTATGACCAAGGCTACTGTACATTATACGGGCCGTATTCGATGGGAACCTCCAGCGATCTACAAGAGCATGTGTCAAATCGACGTTGAATGGTAAGCAGTGCCAGCGGATCCATGTCCTCAAAATCCTTAATCTGTGGTCGATCTTCTGATGTCCACATCTTGGCAAACTAAATTATTTTTTCGTGGATATCGAAGTTATAGAGCTTTGAAACATTTTAGTTGGGGGCCCTTGGACCTGTTTGGTGGGACGACCCGACTATTCTAACGCCGGCCCTAATGGTAAGTGAAAAATCAGAATAAATGTTAAAAAGGGTTACTTAATTTATTTAGTGGGAGCCGTCAGATTATTATTTTGATGGCTGCAACTGTCGTCGTGTGCGGAAAATTTCAAATAAATGTCCTGCCCCAGTAAATTTACCAGTTTTTAGTCTGTATACCATACTTGAAATAAGACCGTTTACTAAACTCAAGACAATGCAGATATACAGTTTTGCACATACCTGGGGGCTTGTCGTGATAAAAAATTCGAGAAAGAGGGGTATATCCCATGCCCCCTCCTGCTCTTCCCTCGTATAGCCAAGTGAGTTCAAAAATTAAAATTTAAAAATCTATTTTTTACAGGTTTCCATTCGACGAACAAACGTGTCAAATGAAATTTGGATCGTGGACGTATGATGGTTTCCAAGTTGATCTGCTTCATATGGTTCCGAACAACTCGAATATTGTTCGGTCAACAGACGCTGTAAGTTCAAGAGAACGATTTTGAAAGTATAATCCAGGCTTATAACCAGGTAATCTTGCTAGATGGATCTAAACACTTTTCAACATGAGTATTCAAGGGTTTTCGGTGACTTACAAACAAGGTTAAAAAATTTTCGACCAGAGACCGAAATTCTTCCAGTGGCTCTGAGAGCCCTCCGGTCTTTCCTCTGGCTACGGGCCCGAAATAATCAGAAATTATGCCAATTGCGCCATGCTTACTATGATTCTATAAAAGTTTATTTTGATTAATAAATTTACGTTAGCTAAGACAAATTAATTTACACAGTGTATTTTGTTTTATTTTACAACTATGAATTATTGTTATTCTATGAATTAAGCCCTATTCACACGTGCAAGTTTTTACTGCGACAACTTGTAGCTGCAACTTACGCTTGCAACTTGTGTCCAAAATCCCGTTCAAAAAACTTGCAGCTGCAAATAATTCACTAAAAATCAAAGCGGGCAATTTAGTTCACATGTGTGAATAACCGTGCAAGTTCAATGAATTTATTGCATCCGCTTTCTCATTGGCTGAAGAAAAAATGTAAGTTCTGCGTGCAATTCGTAGCTGCAAGTTCTCGCAGCAAAAACTTGCACGTGTGAATAGGGCTTTATGTTTATTATTTTTAGAAAGAAGATCTCGTGGTCGAATGTATTGAAAATGGCATCGACCTTTCTGATTATTATCCGAGTACCGAATGGGATATTCTAGCTGTACCTGGTCGAAAAAAGAAAGAAACATATCCGTGTTGCCCTACGCCCTACATCGACATTACTTACTACATTCATTTGAGACGGAAAACGTTATTTTACACTGTGAATTTAATTTTACCATGTGTCGGCATCAGCTTTTTGACTGTTTTGGTGTTTTATTTACCTTCAGATAGCGGTGAGAAGGTTCGTTTGACTTTTTTTACGGATTCAGAGGTGGGTGTGGGGGGCGTACGCCCCCGTCATAATTTTTTTGTTATATAATGGTAAGGTCCCTTGGTATAAGCTCATTCTTACGATTAGGATTAAGCTTAGAAAGATGCTTATACAACTGTTAGAGTGATGTTCTATACATTGGACGGCCCATGTTAATACTTTAAGGGGCGTTCAGGTTTCTGGTAGGTCCATAAAATAGTAGATTTAGATTCAAATTACATTTTTGGCTTAGGCTTAGGGTTAGACTTATGAACTCGTTTTTGCAACGCTTAGGCTTAGTCATTGGCTTTGGAATACGCTTAGTTACCTGTTACACCGTTTAAAGTAACATTGGCCGATTGGACAATATGTATTGATCTAGTCTTGTCTACCTTTACAGTAAATTGTTATATTTCAGGTTACACTTTCGATTTCAATTCTCATTTCACTGACTGTGTTCTTTCTACTTCTCGTTGAAATTATACCAAGCACGAGTTTGGTAGTTCCACTGATTGGCAAATATTTACTGTTTACTATGGTATTAGGTAAATTGGACTTCATTGCGGGATTCACGTTATAATCGGGTCAGACGGGTCACAATTTGTCCCACGATGATTTGACGTCATCATTAAAATTTGGGATCTGCTATCGGAAGAACTGACAAAACTGGAATGTCTGTATGACATTGACTTACAAACCGCTGCTCTCAGATGTTCAATGTGTACAAAAGCCGGCATGTCACGTGATACTGGTGGACATTTTTGCTAATATATGATATTCCAAAATTACAGAAAGTATCATATGGAATTCGGTGGGACACTGTAATCTCCGCCCCTCCATGTTTGTAAATGAATAGAAAGTTTGTCGAGGGAAAATTAGGTTTGCTTTAAAACACCAAAATAGTTGGCAAATTTGTTTGTGACACAAAAACGCTCACAAATAGCGTCATAATTGACAAAAATCAAAATTTCAAATTCTTTTCCGAAATTTCTGAAAAACACAAGCGAAAATTAACTTTTAGCAGATTTTAAAATATATTACAGTATAGATTTTAGAAATAAAGAAATTTTCGCTCGCGGCTAATCTTAGATTTAGCGTATTTCAGCCATCCGGTCATTAATGGGTGCGGAGAACTATTTTTATGGATACTGAAAGTAATCAAGTAGCAAACAAGGCCAGATTAGCCACCCCCATACCGACCATTAAGAGTGGGGGCTCACTCCAAATAACGGCTCTCACCCTAACAAGATTTGTAGCCAAAAATAGCCGTTAATATGCAACTTGCCGATGCATTTAAAATTGAAAAAGTATCACAATTTGAGAAATATTTTGATCATCGCAAGAAACCCCCACCCTGGAATTTCGGCACCCACTCCCAGTCTGCTTCGGCACTGGTAGTAAAGAAACTTTACAGTGTTTTTTATATTTTAGTGACCATCTACATCTGCATTATTGAAAAAGTATCACAATTTGAAAAACATTTTGATCATCGCAAGAAACCCCCACCCTGGAATTTCGGCACCCACCCCCAGCCTGCTTCGGCACTGGTAGTAAAGAAACTTTACAGTGTTTTTTTTTTATATTTTAGTGACCATGTCCATCTGCATTACGGTTATTGTAATTAATTTTCATTTTCGATCTCCTCGGACGCACAAAATGTCACGGCTGATGCGTACTTTGTTTCTGTTCAAATTGCCTGTGTAAGTCGTTGCTGGGTGTCTTCATCTTTGGGGCCCAAACAAATAGTCCAACTCAAAGCTCGTATTTTAAACTGTGTGTAGCGATTATCACCAACTTATAATCTCGTAACTTTCAAACCAGTGAATACTGTGCGTTGATAATTACCGCAGATTTTGAATTGCGTTGCACCGTTTTATGTTTGGCGCTCAACAACAACTACCACAGTTTGTTCGGTTGAAACCTGGCTACTAACTGGCTAAAGGTGCTATACACAGTTCAGAATACGGCTCTTATTATATCAAGGTTGGATGCGTCCCGTCCTTACACTCGCCAGATTACCAGCCTGGTAACCGTCGAGTATTTTTTGAAATATGGCGAAGATTTTTAAAAAGAAACTTAAACACTAACTTTTGACGAAACTTCGTGAAAATGGTTAAAATTCACAATTTGAGCGTTGTTTTAACAACGAAGCGATGTATATATTTTTTCACCAACTCCAGTTCCGGCAAAATTTATAGACCTTCGGCTGAGTATTTTAACCTGACGGTATTTAACCGCATTTCGTCTCTGCCTCGGTTTAACACTGCTTGAAAAAAAAACGTTCCTGCGTCCCTGTAAACGATGACACAGCTTCGCTAAAATATAAGAGCTTATTGTTGATTAACCAAGAAGCGTTGATGGAGTCTGACTCCGTCGGAGGCTGCCGTAAATGCGACGAAGTCGGATCTTACTCGAGTTCCAGTTGGCCTTCACGAGAGAGCGTTCGTACAAACATGAATATTTTTTGCAAAAATTACGGAACAGATTTTTTTGCAAAAATTATGGAACAGATTTTTTTGCATAAATTATGGAACAGATTTTTTTGCATAAATTATGGAACAGATTTTTTTGCAAAAATTATGGAACAGATTTTTTTGCAAAAATTATGGAACAGATTTTTTTTGCAAAAATTATGGAACAGATTTTTTTGCAAAAATTATGGAACAGATTTTTTTGCAAAAATTATGGAACAGATTTTTTTGCAAAAATTATGGAACAGATTTTATTGGAAAAATTATGGAACAGATTTTTTTGCAAAAATTATGGAACAGATTTTTTTGCAAAAATTATGGAACAGATTTTTTTGCAAAAATTATGGAACAGATTTTTTTGCAAAAATTATGGAACAGATTTTTTTGCAAAAATTATGGAACAGATTTTTTTGCAAAAATTATGGAACAGATTTTTTTGCAAAAATT
This sequence comes from Enoplolaimus lenunculus, assembly GCA_030248215.1. NCBI lineage: Eukaryota > Metazoa > Nematoda > Enoplea > Enoplida > Thoracostomopsidae > Enoplolaimus > Enoplolaimus lenunculus. Next base: position 216,021 of record JASANG010001367.1, read on the forward strand.
AAGGAACAGATTTTTTTGCAAAAATTATGGAACAGATTTTTTTGCAAAAATTATGGAACAGATTTTGTTTGCAATTGTTGCAGATATCTGTGTATGAAACGACCGACCGAAGACCTTGAGGGAATAGGACGTATTAGAAGATATTTCATTCGAACACCTGTTGATGATCGAAATCGTCGCACCGCTCTTGGTTACAAAAACAAGTATATAATTGCAGCGATTAATACAAGATATATCTGGAGGTTTCAAATTTTTTAAACTCGAAAAACCAAATTGTAAACGTTGACCAAAATATTTTCTTAATTTAAATTGTATCTTTTCAGAAACTTCTGTTCAGAAACTCAAGACGACAACGTTGCTTGCTTCTGATTTATGTACATAAATGCTAATACATGCCTGCACGTATTCTAGATGCTACATAAATTGTCTGATATTCAAGAAATATTGTCTGAAATTTAAAACTAATGTTTTATCACATAAAGAAGGAATTTGTGTCTCACAAATTGGCAATAGTAATTTCTTGAACATAAGAAACTAATGTTTTAACCATTTCAGAGACGAATTTTTCTGCTGTACAAGACTTAATGTCTGATATTCGAGTCATCTAATTCTTGAAAATTTCGCAAAAGTTACATTGGTCCAAAACTGTTTATTCCAGCGTTTACCGAAACATCGATTTCGACTCACTACTCGAACCCAATTCACCTTCAAACAACCCACTTACTGAGCTACTCGCTGACTCAAGTAATCGACTATCTCCACAACGGTTGTTATCCGATTTATCAGGGTCACCTTACCCCCAACAATTGGGTATGCCAGGCACAATTCATGGTACGTCGAACAGTTTGTTCTACGCCGGAACCAGCGGGGGGCATGTTACTCCAAATTTGGACGCAATAACGCGAATTGAAACGCAAGTGAATGCTGAAAAGCAACGTCGGTTGACGCCGAGTTTGAGCAAATCAGGTATTAAAGCTCACGCAATTTAGCAGGCAGTTAGTGCATAACCTATGTGTGCTCTAGGGTAACGTATACAGGTGGGTATACAGGTGTTGTAGAAGTTTACACTGTAAATTTCAGTGAGTTGATTTTAACTCAGAATGAGCTGAATCACTCAGTTTGAGTTAGGACTTTTTGAGTTGATTCAAATCATTCTGAGTTAATTAACCAACCCACCCAGAGCCAATTCAACTCAGATTGATAATCAAATCAACTCAGAGTGAGTTAATGTTTCCTGATATTAATTCAAAAATAACCAACTCGCTAGCTGAATTGGTTGATCAACTCATTTGAATTTACATTGTACGTGCGGTTACAAACATAAACCTAAAGCAAAAACTTACGTTTAACTCAAAGATCAACATTAATCTGAAACATAAGCTATATATAGCATATAGAATAAGGAATAAGAGATGATTGAATTCGGTTAAACGCCAGTTTAAAATGCGTTTTGGTTCTTAATATAGGTGGTGATAAATCATTAACAATAATTCCACAATCCTATATTTCCCTCATTGAAAAGACTTCGTAATAAAAAAGAGCTGTATTGTGGTGTTCATTTTACTTTTCACCCTTGCCCCACATCCCAGGTAAAATTAGCAGAGTAGAAACGGATGTTCTTTAAGGTAATTTGTCACCAAACATAAATAGGGGTGCTGGTCTTTGAAAACTTACGAAAAATGTCAATCAGCAAAGCAAGCGTTTTTATTACCGCTGAGAATTCTCACATTGCGTACACAAATAGAGTAAACCATGCATTACTACTCGAATACAACCCAGAAATTTTAATTAGCATTCTTCAAACTCAGGTTTAAATTAAACTTGATATTTCAACTTTTAAATTATCAACTTTTTGGTTTCAGTTCGACAACGATCACTGCTTCGTAAACAACTCACTTTTGATACGGCAAATTTGGCCGAAACTTGTGGAAGCTCTTCGAGTCCGCGAAGTAGTGTTCCCATTGTGCCACCGTTAAGCGTACCACGATCTGTTGATCCTCGGATTAGCAACAACAACAACAACAACAACAACAACAGCAACAACAAGAAAAATAAAACCGGAAGCAAAACAGGAGGGCAAACGGATACAAGCAGCATTCGACGGGTTACACTAACACCGGATATGTATCGTGCAATTCAAGGTGTTCATTTTATCGCGGCACATATGCGTCGCAAGCATGAAGACGAAAAGGCGAGTTTTCTCTAAGACTCCACTTAACAAAATAAGTAACACAATGGCTAAATACCCTACTTAAGTAAGACTTAGTACTTAAGTACGTTTTAAGTAATCACTTAGCTATTTTGTCGTTGTTAATAGCATACTAAGTTGAGTAATGCGTGGTTTACATTAATTTGTGTACGCGATGTGGAAATTCTCAACGGCTATGGACGCTTGGTTATTGATATTTTTCGTTTGAAATTTTTTGTAAGTTTTCAAACTACAGGTTCCTATTTTCAGAAGTAAATGCAGTTGTTGTTTAAAACTTATTTTAACAAACCCTTAGTAACTATTCAAGTTTTATTATATTTGAATTTTAATGTACAACTACTACTATTGCCAACCTTTAGGATGACAATATCCTGTTGTTTTTAGTTTAAGCAGTTGTCGTTACTTTAAAATAAATAACGAAGCTATTGATGGTTACTATATATTTTCGTCCTTCAGAAGTAACCACTATCTTGTTTACTAAATCTCAGATCCTGCTGTCCATTAGTTATTGCAATATATTGAGCAACAGCTACTCAAAATGAAATTTAAGGCACGAACGGTGTCTGTACTTTGAGGGTTCGAGGCAAGGACAGTTGCTTAAATATATTTTTATCTAGCAACAGTTGCTTGTTTTTCGACAAAAGAGGAGATCGGTGTCTTATTATTTAGTTCTGAGCTAACGGCAGCTGCTTAAAATCATAGTTTTGCCAACGACAGCTGCTTATATAAAATCATTGTTTTTTAAACAACACAGATTTCTAATGCAAATCTAGAACAGTCGCTGGGCCGTAATTTTTTGATTCGTACAACTACAATTACAGGTTTTGGATTTTTAAAGCATTGTCGTTCGTATTTATAAATTGAGAAAAATTCAAATTTTAACCAACGCTAGCTGCTGTTTTTCAAATAGCAAAACTCGTCACCCATAGCAGGCGAAAAATTCCACATCGCGTACACAAGTTAATGTAAACCACGCATAAATGCTTAATTCGCTATCAATTTGTCTTATTATAGATTAACCTTTCAGCAATCAAGCTTTGGTCTAACTGAATCCTAAATAAAAAACAAAACTGTTACTTCCTAAAAAAGAATTGTTTTTAGTAGCACAAAAAACAAAATTCGTATGTCTTGACAAAGCGTTGTAACACACTTAATTATTCAATTTCGTTGTGTCCAAGAAAATGCGAGAAAAATTATAAATTTCAACTACTAAAATACTTAGTCCTATCCACACGGGCAAGTTTTGGCATCGAGAACTTGCAGCTGCAACTGGTACTGGCAAGTTTTGTCCAAAACCCCGTTCGAAAAATTTGCAGCTGTAAGTAAAATTCGTTAAAAAACAAAACTAGGAATTTTAGTTCACACGCGTGAATAACCATGTGCAAGTTCAATGAATTCATTGCATCTACTTTCTCATTGGCTGATGAAAAAAATGCAAGTTCTGCATGCAATTTGTACTGCAAGTTCTCGCAGCCAAAAAAACTTGCACGTGTGAATATGGCTTAAATCTTTATATAATTCGTGTCGATAATCCTGATATGAACTTTGATTTTATTTTTTTATGTTTCAGATAATGGAAGATTGGAAATTTGTTTCAATGGTGATCGACCGACTTTTTCTGATCGTTTTCAGTTTGGCGTGTTTCATCGGAACAACCAGTATTATTTGTCAAGCACCGTCACTCTACGACAAGCGTGAACCTATTGATCAGGGTAATCAAGACATTATTCACGCTAAAAATGGGTATTTATATTGTTTACTGGAATAAAATGTATTTTTTTCATTATTTTATTGATGCTTATAATTGTAGCAAAAATATCACTAATCGGACCCGTAGCCAAAGGTAGGATTAGGGGGCTTCAGCCCCTCCCGTGCAAAATTTTCTTCCCTCCCCCTTAGAAAATTGACATCCTTGCTTGTAAGTGCAACGAAAACCGTTGTATACCTCTCCTGAACGTTTTTAGCTCCAGTAGTAAGGTGAGCTGGTTACGGGCCTAAAACCGTGGCATATTCTTGAAATGTGGATTCAGTGACTGGAACCCGATTGCTATTAGGAAACACTGGTGGAAGCAAAACTATGGTAGGTAAATGCAGAAGGTTCCAAACTGTCACAACCCTTTCGAAGGACATCCGCCTAAAATTCGTACTTGCGGAATATTAAGAACGCAGATCAACTCTGTGAACCTTTTTCTCACAGTGCTTTGTGTCCGGACGCTATAATGGACTTGTAATTTCAAGTTAAGCAGTACCATATAGAGCTCTTCGCGAAAATTTTTTCTGCCAATCTGGTGGAGTTCGAACTCGACGACGTACGAATTACCCGCCCGCTGCTCGCACCACTGAGCTGCGTAGTCATGCTAACCTTTTGAGCAGGAGAGCGTTTCTCACGTTTCCTAACCAATTCCGCTAAAAGTAATTCTAAGCTAGAGCCCTTCACAAAAATTTTGCACTGAATGTGGGGGGGCTTGGACCCATGTCGTGCCCCTGTGTTTTTAGTTCTAGGGCATTGTGAGTGCTCAGTGAAGTGTATTTTCGCTTTTTGAATTTTGGATGTTTGCCTGCACCCGCTGAACAGCGGCGGATCCAAAATTTCTGGCATCGCAAGAGGGTGGGCTGGCAAAAGTTATGAAACGCAATTTTTACTATGTGCAACATATATGCCAATTTTCTAAGTTAAAATGACCTTACCATTTTATCACAAAAAATTCGGACGGGGGTATGCCGTGCGCACGCCATCCTCTGGATTCGGTAGTGCCGCAGAACAGAGTACAATGGATGGTTTTAGTTGCCGTATTATTGCGACACAAACTCCACATCTGGGGTCCTGGTGTAATTTTACAGAAGTTGTGTCAATTTTGGTATTTTTAAATGAAACTTACTTTGTCGTTCAGTGCGGATTTTTTGTTGATTCTGGCAGTTTAAGCTTAGGCTTAGGCTTAGGCTTAGGCTTAGGCTTAGGCTTAGGCTTAGGCTTAGGCTTAGGCTTAGGCTTAGGCTTAGGCTTAGGCTTAGGCTTAGGCTTAGGCTGCGTACGAATATTTTATATTTATGGAACCTGTGCCATGTCAATTTTGAACTTATGCTCAAGGTTTGTGAAGGCCGAAATTTTAAATTATTTTTACACTTTTTTGTTTTTAAAAAGCAAACATTCAAATGACTTCTACGTTCTTAAATTCATCACACTGGTTCACATTAATTGTCTGCTTTGAAAATAAGCAGCTGTGATAAGGTTTGAGCCCAACTATCGAACAGCAAACGAAGCAAATTACGGTCCATTTATAGAACTGGACTGGAAGAGTAGTAGTAGCATATTCGTAAGCCTAAGCCTAAGCGTAAGTCTAAGTTTAAGCGTAAGGATGAGCCTATTCCTAAGCCTAAGCCTAAGTTTAAGCCTGAGCAAAAAAATTTAGTCTAAAGCATAAACTGACTCTATAATATAGCCCCTCCGGATAACGATCCGGCCCTGTTCTCTACATGAGCCCAAATTACAATATAAAACGTGTGGTAAGTCAGCAGTCTTTGGGGTCATACTGGGTCACATATGCCAGCTTGAGGGTCAAAAATTTTCAACGTAAACCGCAGCTCGAACTGTATCGGGGGAATATTCGGCTTAAACATTATCATCAGTTAACGACCGTAAATTGTTCGTCTGTGGACCGGTTTGGGATGCCATGGACCCCTGTTTAAATAATATTGACTCAATCGTTCGACAATGACTTTGTTTAAATTTAGTAATAACAAGTCTTTTATGGATAGTTTAGTATTTTTTGTCATTTTCTAATCTTGTTTTAGTATTTTATCACTTTCTTAGACAAAAACACTCTGTTTAAACGTTTTGGCCAATGTATAGAACAAGGCTGTAACATTAGTGTACAAGTACATTCATAAGCCGGTCCGTGCATAGAACAGGGCCGGAACAGTAGTATAAAAGCATATTCCTAAGCCTAAGCCTAAGCGTAAACGATCCGTCCCTGTTCTATACATGGGCCCATAAGCCTATTAAGCCTAAAGCTAAGTTTAAGCCTAAGAATGAGCTTATACCTAAGCCTAAACCTAAGCCTAAGCAAAAAATAGTCTGAAGCTTTAAGCTTGCTTTATTGCAGTCCTACTGGAAAACGTTCTAGCTTACAGGTTACTTTCAATTTTAAAGCTATATGTCGTTAACAGTTGCAAACTAACCAAACTTCAGCAACTTCTTAGAGTTAGCAGCATAACCCTTGAGTTACATGTTAATGCGGGGTTCACGTTACAAATTGTGCGCTTGGTACCTGTCTTTGACTTACCCATATGAGTAGAGTCAAGATGTCTGCTCATAGCCTCCGTAGATGCCAACATAATGAGCGTTCACGCTTGTCTTTTAAAGCGGCTCAGTACATTGAGTTTTATTTTACAAACAACCTGTTCATAGAGATTGTTTCTACTTCCTGCGATGGGTAAATGACAAAACAGGTACCAAGCGCCCAATTGCTAACGTAAACCTCACATACCGTTTATAAGCTTACCTTTTCATATCAAGTTGGGCCTAAACTTTTACAACGATGTATTAGCTTTGAAATAGGCCTTACGCAACTTTGCGTGTACATTGACGAATTTCGTTTTATTTTCTCCAGCTAACACTTATCTAGCGATTTGCAGTGACAGCTTAAGAATGATTTTCATAATTTTCCTGCAGATTTTTGCCAAAAAATACACATTTTATATGCTTAAAACCCAAATGTGAAGACAAATGACGTTGGATTTATATTTGACTAATTATCCGTAAGCTAAATGTTAAGCTTATTCGACAGCAAGCGATCATGGTACATGACACAATTATATATCACATTGAATATATGTATTATATAATTCGTTTTTGACCAATTTAGTAGCTGGTTGGTTGCAGCTGAAGTGGTTGAAACCAACAATCCAGCAGAATTAAGACAAAATTTAGGAATATGAGAAACATCATCTCACATAGAGTATACTATGAGCAACTCAGGTTAAACTGTTCGAGCGAAATTTACAGACAACGCGAAGTTTCGTAAACGCTGAGAGGTCACTCGGGTCGAGGGTCCAGCTTCTATACGAATGGTGATCGCGAACGTTTGCTTCCTTTGGAATCAACGGCTGAAAACTGGATCTGAATGAAATATAGACTATTATTGGGAGAAGAAGTTAAGGGATTAAATCGGAACTCAACTGGACGTTAACAAATGTTTCAAATTAATTCGTTGTCAATTTAATATAAGCGACTAGCAGTATTACGAAATAGCCGGCTCACGACTCGCTTGTCAAAGTGTGAGAACAATAAATCGACTAGCTAACCTGTACCAATCCCAAAGTAAAATATTCAAGCCAATGTATAGAACCAGGACGGAACAGTAGTATATGCGTACTCCTAAGCCCAAGCCTAAGCAAAAATAACAATTAGTCTAAAGCTCAAGCTTATTTCAAAATGTCTGGAGGTTGAGGAAATATCACGGTTTATTGTAAATATAGCTTTTTCGCTGATCTTACCATGATTCACAAATCGTACTTTATCATTTTACCATTTTTCTTGCTCAAATTCGTACGTTTACGCTGTTGTTTGCAGATGTGAAATATATTTTCTAAATTAAAAAATAATTGCTATGTTATCAAAACTGTATAACGTGGAATTATTAGCAGTAATTGTTTTAGTAATTATTCATAGACATGGCGAAACGCTTGGCCTCGAACGAAGTAAGTATTTACATTTCATTGTGGTAATTTCAATGCGAGACTAAGCTATGAGCAATGGGCCCATGTAAAGATCAGGGGCGGAACGTTTTTCTGTGGGACTAGAAAAGAGTAATCTTAAGCTTTGACTAATTTTTTGTTTGGCTTAGGCTTAGGCTTAGGCATAGGTGTATGCTTATTCTTACGCTTAGGCTTACGCTTAGGATTTGGCTTAGGAATATGCTCATTGTTACGCTTAGGTTTAGGCTTAGGATTTGGCTTAGGAATATGCTTATAATACTGTTCCGCTCCTGTTCTTTACATTGGCAGAGCAATGCAAGTTCTGTGTTTAACAATTTTTGCGCGTGCTTGAAGTGTTTACACACGTTTGCTGCATTTCCATATCAGTGTTGGACCACTTTCCTGCGGAATGTAGTAGTGTAAGTTTAAGCTTTAGACAATTTTTGCTTAGGCTTAGGCCTTAGGGCGTGGGCTTAGGCTAATGTATAGGCTTATCTTTAGGCTTAGGATACGCTTCGGCAATGCAAGACTTAAACATATGTATAGGCTTATCGTTACGCTTAGACTAAGGCTTAGGCTTAGGTTTAGGATTCCCAACAGCTTGGAATTACAAATAACAGTGTCCACCAAGGTTCAACCGGAATGCCTGTTCCGGTCGGAATTCGTGCAAAAAGTCAATTCCTGTTCCTGTTCTTGTTCATGCATTCAAAGATGCAGGAACCGGAATTTTTACGGTATTGTAACAAATTATTCACAATCATTTAAATATTGAAAACTTTGTCTTTGAGAAATTTTTTATGTCAAAATTAGTGTTTTTCTACCTAGTTCAATTCTGTGTTACTAAATTGTTCGTGCTGTGTTTTCGCAAAACTTATGATAAAATAGATGAAAATTTCCTTAAGCCATTTTTTGGCAAGTTTTCTAAAAAAGCCCGACAGTAATTCGGTTTTATGAAAATTATTCAAATTCCCGGTTCCTGTTCCTGTTCCGGTTCCTGCATAAAAATTCAATTCTTGTTCTTGTTCCTGATCCTACAAAGTTTAGTGCCAGTTAAAACCCTGGCTGTCCACTATTTTAGAAGTATGGTACTGTGATGGGAAAACGTGCAATTCGTGTACATGGCCCCACAGTTGCCCGGTAGATGAAGTTGACTTTGCCATGGCGGAAGATGAGTGTCAGCAATCGTGTCCCCCTCGTAAGTTTTTCGATTAAATGCAACTTCGTCAATATCATGCGTATACCAGATAACTTTTGAAGTGAAAACTGATGGACACTGAAACCAAAACATTTCAGTGTCCGTCTTACTACCTTGTCAATCAGTTTACCTGGTGTATGCATGTTAGTGTGGAAGTTGCATAATAATTAATACGCATCATGCATTTGGTGTCGTCATTTCGTTGGGGTCTACAAGTGTAAGGTCGAGTTGAGCAAAATTTTAAATAAGCTTGTGTCGCTGCCATTTGTTCAAATTAGGGTGCTTATTGGTTGAAAATTCATTTCCTTAGAGTTTTCGTTGTCGAACTCTCCAAAAGCCAAAGATTAGTGCTACAAATTTGGCATATCAAATTTTGAACACAATCCTTCGGGCCAATATAAAGAACTTGAGCGGAACAGTATTATAAGCATATTCCTAAGCCTATGTCTAAGCCTAAGCTTAAACCTAAGGGCAACAATGAGCATATTTCTAAGCCGAGGCCTAAGCCTAAAGCGTAATTCAAGCAGAAAAATTAGTCTAAAAGCTTAAGCTTACTGTTTTCTAGTCCCACAGAAAAACGTTCTGCCCCTGATCTTTACATGAGCCATCTTTCGATAAAGTCTATGTATACGTTAAGTATGAGAAAATTTTTGTGTTATTTAAATATAAAGTTCCGGGTCTTCGAGGCTAGTTTTAAAACTTTCCAAGTAATATAACGCTTAGACTTAGG
>JASANG010001639.1:0-225500 GCA_030248215.1 Enoplolaimus lenunculus
CTTGTGGAGATTGTGCACTGCGCATATATGTTATAATTTTTAAGCACGGCTCTCAGTGTGTGTATTGCGCGTACATTATTGTATTTAGTTGCTCATAGTATACTCTATGAGTGAAAGGGTTAAGACATTGGACACATAAGCTTTGGAAAATTATCTCTTAATTTCTTGTAACGTATTTATAAATATAAAAAGAAAAAATTCTAGTAAAGGATAATGACTTCTTGTCAAAACGACAGGTATTTTCGCTATCACCATTAATTTCTGTTTTAACGTCAGAGGTTTTGGCTAACTATGTCCGAAATTGCTCTTTAATTACGGGCATTTCTCTATGTGGAATGCAAAAAAAACTCGCAAAATATGCCGACGATAGTAGTTTATTTTTGTCGTCATGGAAAGAAGTAGTCTTAATTTTTTAAATTTTTGAAATGTATAAATATGTGTGTCTTGAAGTCGCATAAAAATACAAAGACGCAGATATTACTGTTGGACAATTTGAGAGAAACAGATAGTATTCCAGACCACTTAGTCCCCTATGCTGTCGCTAAAAGAAAGCTGTCTGATTTAATGAAACTGTTTCGGCCTGCAGAAAAAATTGGAAAATGTGAAAATGTAGCCATCGATTGGGTAAGAGACCTCCATCCCAAGAATTGTCTTATTTTGGTCGAATTCATACAATTTCGGCTTACTGTTTGTTTATGTTCAATGATAAATATTATTCTTCATCATGTGAACTTAAATCGAAAACTAAAAAAGCACTGCTTACTTATATACGGTATCCATCGAGGGCCAATAATGTTAAGGCTAATATTTTGTTCTTAAAGCTCAGATGCAGGTGGTATATGTTTCCCTAATATAGAAATTCGAAAAAACTAAATCGACTGATGTTTCTGATTGGAACGATTACTTATAACAAAGCTTTGAGTTGTCGAAAAAGCAACGGGAAAAGGGGAAAATTTAAAACGTATAGGTTTTTCGTGGTTAGGTAGTGAAAATGTGAGCAGAGGTTTTATGTGGAAAGCAGGAAAATAGAAAAAATACCGCATCGAGATTTCGCTTGGTCGGTAAGGAAAATTTGAAGCGAACGTTTAGTTTGGAAAACGGGAAAAGTGGAGAATACAAAGCGCATAGACTTTCCTTGGTTAGGTAAAACAAATTCTGTAGCGTACCTTTTGTTTACAAAACGGGAAAAGTAGAAAATATAAACGCCTAAGTTTTTCTACCCAAAATTATGCTTGTGGTTGTTCCTGCCAAACGAATCAGATTCGGCTACTGACCCACGAAAATTTAGACGTTTGAATTTTCCACTTTTCCGTTTTCCAAACAAACTTTACGCTTCAAATTTTCCCAACCTGAGAATATCTATGCCTTTAAATTTCAGCAGTTTTGTAGTTTTCTCTTGCCCCGACGACATTGTGTGGGATAACTTTTTCACTTGCAACATAAAATGTTTTGCTTTCCTGTTTTAAAACTAGTTTCTAGTGCGAAAACTTATCCTTTAATTTTGCGTAGTGGCCCTCAGAGGGGCTACTGCCCTCTGCAATCTCTGCCATTTGAAGAGATGCTGAGTACGATGGGGGGCTACCGCCTCCAAGCAACCTGTGCTAAACATTTTATTATTAAAACCGCTAAAATTACTGAGAGTTTGAACAGTTTGATGCTTCAGTATGAGAACCGCTTAATACGGGGACTTTGTGGGGCGGCAGACAGTATCCTGCTTAATATCCCTTCAAATCGTCCGGGGTTCCTCAATTTGTCTTATAAACGTGAAGATTGCGGCGGAAAATTGTGGGGAAGAGAGATCCTGCTTAGTATACCTTAAAATCGCAAGTTGGTCCCACAATTTGTTTTAATATACTTGAAAGATGGTGGTGGGTAAAGCGTTTAAATTTCCCACTTAACTTTACACTACAACAGATTTTTCTTACCGAACCACGGAATATCCAGGCTTATGAATTTTCCACTTTTCCAGTTTTCACAGCCAAACATATACTTGTGATTTTTCTTACCAAACCAGCGGAGTTCCAAGCCATCATACAGGAGTGGCTTCGCTGCACTCGTGGTCATAAGTTTTCCACCTTGGAACACTGGAAGCCCTGTGCTATACATTGACCAAAATTTGGTTCAATATTCTGACTTATGTTTGAATACAAAATTTCTTTTCGTCAGCTCAAGCGAAACTATTCCTAAAAATTTTGTATATAAGTACAAAAGCATTTCAAATATCCGGCAGATATTCGCATCTTTACATGTTTGTTTTCGTAAGTATACATATCGGGATATTTTTCATATTCAAATATCCGGCGCTCATCTATACAAATTTGTGTCTCGATGCATTATGTATATTCAATTTTCGGGAACATTTTAACATAAGTACTGTCCTGTGCTCGCGAGTGCAAATATTTTACTTCGCTCTTTCCCACGCCCTTCATTGTCAATTTGTGTTCTGGTGCGTTTTTTGTGGCTCGTCGTGTATTCAAATTGTTTACCAGAAACGTACGATAACAAACAACTTTCGCATACCCATACCCCCGTACTGTGTATATTTGTATTCTGGTTGGGTCTTGAGGTATGTTTGCATTTCGAATGCAAATTGCACTTTGTTAAAATGTATACAACAAAAGTGCAGCGCTTATTGCATTTTTTGCCAGCATTGTGCAATACAGTGTTGTCATCAATTAAAAGCCATATATCGACCTTGTTTGCGGAGCGTTTTTGCGTTTTGGCGATATTGTTGCACCAAATACGCCTGGTTCACTCTTATTAAACTTATTTAGCTTCTGCGGTGTTCTTGCGTACAGTTGGTTTCGTTGAAAGTTTTCATACTTTTCGTTTGTTTATCATATAGCCGTTTTGGCCCATGTGTAGAACAAGGCCGGAACAGTAGTATACGCATATTCCTAAGCCTACGCCTAAGCGTATGGATGAGCCTATTTCTACGCTTAAGCCTAAGTGTATGGATGAGCCTATTCTTAAGCCTAAGTCTAAGCCTAAGTCTAAGCCTAAGCAAAAAAAGTTAGGTTAAAAGCTTAAACTGACTGTGTTATTGCCCCTCCGGAAAACGATCCGGCCCTGCTCTACACATGGGCCGACGTTTTGATTTGAAAGGGCGATGTCGCTCTTGTATATACACTCCTTATGCGTTTCTGTTTAGGCTTTGGCTTGCTTCAGGCTTAAAGGTCTGGCTGTGCTTAACCAAGTTGAAGGTCGCTTGTGGTCGCGTTTAGCGATTGAGCAGCCGCGTATTGGGCAAAATCCTGGAGATCAGCTTTTTTGTCATTTTTGAAAATTTTACTAAATAGTAAGCTGAAATTTTGTCCACTGATTAAATATCGAAAGTGTTTACCACTGTCCCAACTATCCCAATTGTTTCATGGTCCCTACCGTCTGCACTGTTCCGACTCTACTTACTGTCCCAACTGTCCCTGCTGTCCCAACAGTCCTCGCACGGTCCCAACTGTCCCGATTGTACCGACAGTCCGTGCTGTTCCAACTGCCCCGCTGTTCCAACTTTTCCCACTTTCTCAAATGTTCGTCCATTGTCCCCACTGTTCCGACTGTCCCGCCAGTCCTAATTATATTTCCTGTGAGTGCTCCTTGTACATTACCGTCCTGGGACAATGGGACGACTGTTAGCGTAACATTGACAATAGCCTCTATCTAAAGGTTAATTTTTACGGACTCTACAGTGAATTGGTCCGCAGAATCCATATGGGGCCTTCAAGGCAGTTTCTATCGAGTACCTCGGCTCTGTCTTCGTGAAGTATGGAAGGACGACAGAACCGAGACTTAGCCAAATTTTCAATTCAGAGGGTGTAACCTTAGAGAAAAAAATTTGACGTTTATAATGTAGGAGGTTGCTCTAACGTTCTGCTATGAATTATTTAAGGAATTGTCATTAAAAAATTATCATTAAACGGCTTACCAGCTGGGTCCAAATGGACCCAGCGGGCACATGAGAGGGATGGCTTTTGGCACATGAGAGGGATGGCTTTTCATTGTCTCGGCGGAAATTTCGGGAACACATATATCTCCTCTATGTCGTCTTGGGCCCATGTATAGAACATAGCCGGAGCGTTTTCCGGCGGGGCTGTAATAGAGTCAGTTTAAGCGTTGAACTAACTTTTTTGCTTAGGCTTAGGCTTAGGCTTAGGCTTAGGCTTAGGCTTAGGCTTAGGCTTAGGCTCTTCCTTACGCTTACACTTAGGCTCAGGAATATGCTTATACTACTATTCCGGCCCTGCTTTTGGTAGCAGAGTGCAACCAGCGGTGATCGATGCAGCAGCATGACGTCAACAAATTTCGCCGGAAGCCGCAGACCCTGTAGTGAAAGCAAAATTTGTAAAATGTTGAATTTGCTAATTTTATGATTTAATGAACAGAGTTGTCTTTATTTTAGTTTATTTTTCGAGAAATTCCCACCAATTGAAAAGGTTTCAAAGTTGCTTCAAACCATACAAACTCACTGAATGACATAAACTATCAAGCTTAGGAAATATTTAGCGTTGAAATCTCCATAACATCCGAGACAATTGCTACTGGATCCAACGTTGGAAGTTGATATTCCGCTGTCGCGAGCGGCAGAGTTCCAGTTATACTCCGGTCCTCTGCATTGAGTATTGCAGTATTTGTATCAAGAGTGTATAATGCATACTTGCTTCAACAAGTATATGCAACTGGGTATATATTCTGTGTTGGAAAGAATGTATCCGGCGCGCATTGCGTGTTTGGCCTGCCCGCCAATTTAGAGGAAGGTGCAATCTGTGCGAACCATTGCACTTTATGTACCCGGCATCAAAAATATGCTTCGCTTATAGTTAAATTTAGGGTTATTGCATGTAACAGCGACCGCTCCCCTCTAAATAAGGGTTTTTGGCCAGAAACTTAACATCCGGTGGTACATTTTGCACCATGTGAACGTCAGGAGTTGTGCACTCTTGTCAATCGTACAGTCTTGTTTAATGTATTAACGTGTGTTAGGTTTAAAGCTATTTTCCTAACATTTTAGTCACCATAAATACTAAGCATTATTTCTCTATCGCTTTTGATTTTGAATGCAAAATGGGGTTTTTTGGCACTCTGCTTATGATATTTTATAAAACAATACTTCTAGTCACTGTGATACTAGTTGGATTTATTTGTTATCTGATCAAAACACGGTCTCCTCATTTAGAATCAGATTCAAAAGACAACGGCGATGAAGAAAATGGCGAAGAAGACGTTTCGATTGCTGAACGTATTATTAACCCCTTCTCACATTGAGTTGCCTATAGGCAACTAAGCGCAGTGTATATACGTTAAATAATATATATCACACCGTGTTTAACAATTGCAACACGTATACATAGTACTAAATCACTACAAGACGTGAGAGCCCCCTCGGGCTCGAGCGTCAAGCTCCTATAGCTGAGTGGTGATGGTATACGCCTCCCACTCCAGTCTCACTGCAGTTCGAATCCTAGCATAAAAGTATGTCTCAGGGGAAATAGAAAATATTCATGTGAGAAAGGGTTAAGTTTAAATTTTCTGTATAAGTATTTAAAAATATTAAATTAGTATCATGACAAGTCATCGCCGGACAACTCGTTGACCGTCATTTTATAACTTGACACTCATAGATCCGACAATATGTCTCACGTCACTAGGTGTAGGGGTAGAGTTTAAGCTTACGATTATGCTTAGGTTTGGGCTTAGGCTTATTACTCTGCAGGGCGACAACTTATCGAGCGACAAATTTAAGTAGGTTTTGGAAATAGCCCTGCAAACGAAAATTACTGATCCAGCATCCGGATTATTGTGCTTGAATCGAATATGATTGTGGTTCGTTCATGGCAGACAACAAAACCATAGGCTTAGGAGTTGGCAAAGAAATATAAATATTTCAGTGCAATCGGAGGCAAAAAGTACCATAGCGGAGCTAAAAAAACGCCGTAGCCGGATTTGATGTAAAATTTCGCAGCTAAAATAATGTTGACCCTACTAAGTTAAACAATTTTGTAATGTATTGAGAACACTTTTAAATTCGTTTGAGCGAAGTCCGAATAAAATTTCGAAACTTAACCCAAAGTAGCGCAAACAACGACATTCAACGACTAAACAAAAACGAATAAAAATGCAAAAAAATTCCGCCACCGATTTGCCAGAAGCTCAAGCAAAAGCTCTACCGGAACCGGAACCGAAGGCCGGTTTTTGTTAATCCAGAGCTGGAAACAGACCTCCAGTTGCACCCTGCGGCATGTGTAAAGATCAAGGGCGGAACGTTTTTCTACAAGACAGCAATAAAGTAATGGGCCAATGTAAAGAACAGTGGCGGAACAGTATTATAAACATATTCCTAAGCCTAAGCCTAGCCTAATCCTAAGCGTAAGAACGAGCATATTCTTAGGCCTAACCCTAAGCCTGAGCCTAAGCAATGTGAAAAAATAGTCTGAAGCTTAAGCTTACTCTTTTCTAGTCCCACAAAAGAACGTTCCGCCCCTAATCTTTACATGGGCCGGATAATGTATTAGCTGGTTCTTACGCTTGCTTCGGTTTACGCTTATGCTCAGACTGAGGATTAGGACTAGGCACATACTACTATTACGGCCTTGTTCTATTCTATACATTAGCCCAACCTGCTCACAATAAATTTCGTTAAATACACCTTTAAAACTGTTTGTATTCGTTTCCAGCTCTTGAAACTGACGATGAATTCGAGAAAATCGCAGAAGAAGAAGTTGAAGCCGAACACCAGAGTGAACTCAAGAAACGAAAGTCACGATCGCATAAAGGTAAAGCAATCATTAACCCCTTCTCACATTGAGTTGCCTGTAGGCAACTCAGCGCAGTGTATATACGTTAAATAGTATATATCGCACCGTGTTCATCAATTGCAACACGTATACATAGAACTAAATCACCACAAGACGTGAGAGCCCCCTCGGGCTCGAGCGTCTAACTCCTATAGCTGAGTGGTGATGGTATACGCCTCCCACTCCAGTCACTGGAGTTCAATCCCAGCATAAAAGTAGGTCTCAGGGGAAATAGAAAATATTCATCTAAGAAAAGGTTAAACCAGGTTTAATATTATCAATCAAAATGATATTTTTTATATTTGAAGGATAAGTATCTTTTATATTTCAGAATTATAGCTGTGCTTTAAAGGTGTTTCTGGTGTTTCAATAGAATTTTTTAAGATAACTAGAAATTAAAGTCAAACATCCGTTGTATAAAATATAATAGAGCAAATATTTTTAGTAATTTTTTAACAAAAACTGTCAAAAATTTGAAAAAATATTTGATTCGGACTCTGTCCATGTAAAAGAACAGGAGCAGAACGCTTTTCTATCGGACTGCAATAGCGTAAGCTAAAGCTTAAGACTAATTTTCTTGCTTAGGCTTAGGGCGTAAGCTTCGACTTAAGTATACGCTCATACTACTGTTACGGCTCCGTTCTATAGGTACATTGGCACGCACTCTTTAAATTTTAGATGCAGACAGCGGTGGTCATGTAATCAAAGAAGTGACTGTGCGCAAAATTGTCCTTCCATCTGATCCAAAATACGACGATTTGGAGAAAATTGCAGCACGACACATCATCGGATCAGCGTTAGAGAAAAAATCGGGCGGTGGCGACGAGAATGCTAGCGACTTAGACGCTGATTAGATAAACAACTTTGTTGGCTAAAAAAATGTTGTTTGTGCAATTAAAAAGTGTTTAATTGAATTGACTCAGTTTGTGTAGTCCCGTAGAGTCTATTTCGGAATGAGTCAATTTGACTCACCAGTTTTTGCAGTGTCTGCAAATCAAGTGGAAGCTAATTTGTACCTGTGAATTTTTGTGCTTTTGTTGCGATGTTTGGCTTTATGTTTAAACATTTTAGAAAACAACAAAGGTGTCGCCGAGTGGAAAGGTTGTTGTTGTTGTTGTTTTGGACGGTATTTTATGTACAATGATGGTTTTACATTTGCCTATCATTGTTATGTTTTGCTGTTTGCATTTTTATTTTGCAAATTTAATTGCTAACAAGTTTATGTGTACAAACTTATAAACTAGTGAAGTTGTTCAATTATTATTAAACATCGTGTAGGAAGTCAATTCTTGGTTTATTTCATTTGAAGTCAGCACAAAAATGGTTGAAAAAACGGTTTTTCAGCACAAAACTGGTTGAAAAAACAGTTTTTCAGCACAAAACTGGTTGAAAAAACGGTTTTTCAGCACAAAAATGGTTGAGAAACGGTTTTTCAGCACAAAACTGGTTGAAAAACGGTTTTTCAGCACAAAACTGATTGAAAAAACGGTTTTTCAGCACAAAAATGGTTGAAAAAACGGTTTTTCAGCACAAAACTGGTTGAAAAACGGTTTTTCAGCACAAAACTGATTGAAAAAACGGTTTTTCAGCACAAAAATGGTTGAAAAAACGGTTTTTCAGCACAAAACTGGTTGAAAAAACGGTTTTTCAGCACAAAACTGGTTGAAAAAACGGTTTTTCAGCACAAAACTGGTTGAAAAAACGGTTTTTTCACTTTATTTTCCATTTTTTCCGAAGGAGGTGGAAAACGCGGAAAAAATGAACGTTCCTAAAATGTAACTTGCAACTAAATATGATATAACATAGAACTATTTAGATGACCTGCAACTAATTCACATGCAACAGACTAGTAACAGTGACCATGTGTAATTCTACGTTGTGTCCACCAAAACACATTATATGCCTAAAAAGTGCAAAAATCGCCGCATATGAAAGCATAAACAGATCTCTAAATTGAAGATTTGCCATGTGATTTAATATAAAAACTACGTCTGACATCTCGCTTATTTCGCTCACCAACTTTCATCGGCCGGCGGGGCCAAAGTTAGGGACCCAAAATTGAAATTTAGCCTTTTACCGTATGATTTATAACACAAAATACGTCTGGCTTAATATATACTTACAAAAACAGGTTTGACTAGTTTAGCTCGCTCCATTCATTAGCTTTTGATCACTTCTCCTGATCATTCCGATCCCAAATTTGAGTTTTTTTTAAATTCAAATTTTTATGATCCCAAGGTCCTTCCATAGAACCCAAAATTTTTTGTCAACCCTTGGGACCTAGCGAATCAAAATTAGCAAAAATTCAAATTCGGGAGCGAAATGATCAGTCAAGGTCGTCAGAAGCTCATACATGCAAAAATTTTAATAATCCAACCATTTTTGGGCAAACGCCGGGTGAAATGAGGTAACCAAAACGACCCGCATTTTGGCTTAACCATGCCTCTGTAATGGTAATGAGCTTCCTATTTTTGTTTTCTTACTCTTAAAGATAATGAACTTTTTAGCATACATCCTGATTTGAGCGTACAAGAGAATACAAACGCGAAAAATTCACTCAGACAAAACAAAAAAATTTTTCATTTTTCCGGAAAAAATGGAAAAAATTCACTTTTCCGGTCGTGTAACCGAACATTCGTTTCCGTTTCCGTTATGGAAATAGCAAAAATTCTGTTGCTTTTACGTTCAAAATAGTTAGAAACCAGGTGCATATCTCGCAACTTTTCGCCACCTCGCCTCAACGAGGTCGTGTTTAATTGGCTGTCCGCTTTGGTTTTAACTTGCAGTATGCACGTACTGTGCTTTAATTTCAGTAATTTGTAGTATGAGGCGGCATTGTTTGGCGAAGATATTTTTGACAGCGATTATGCATTTGGCACCGAACTGTACAGATGTCACTGCACCCAGCGCCTCTAAATCTTGGTAGAATCCAGGATGTCAATAGCTGGAATCACATTTTTGGGACAATCTGTGAGCTGTTGAACTGCACAACACAGTTTTGATTCGGAAGTTCTTGCTGCGGCAATTTGCATATTGTATTAGTATTTGGATTATTTATTGTACTGTAGTGACCCGAATAAGAGGGGGACTGGTATATATTTGGCCTCTCCAGAGGGTAGCCCACCTGTTATTCTGTTACGGACTGCCATTTATTTTTAACCCACGATCCTCCACCCTTCGTTACTGATATATATCCGACACTGCAACCATCCGTTGAATTAAACGTTTATTTGTCTTGCGTCAATAGCTTGAGCAATAATGCAATGGTATACTTAGGAATTTACTTTCAAAATTTAAGTATGCTTCAAAATTTCGAACACATTATTTGGTCCTGAAGTCGTTTATGCGATACGATTAGGAATAATAGACATTTGTCGACTCTAATTAGGGTTTAGGGACTCTAACCGATGGTGTAGATCGGTCCCAAACTATTACGGAAATCTTAAATGGCCCGCGCGACATTTTTCCGATAGGTGAAATAAGCGATCTACCGCTGTCGCTTGTATTTTTTTAAATAGATCATGATTCGTGTGCATTTTGCCCTCACTTTTAAGGCTAAACCTTCGGATTAGGCTTTGACTCGGGCTTAGGCTTAAGTTTAGGTTTAAGTGAAGACTTAGGTAATGTATTAGGCTTAGGAAAGCCTTTTCCTGAAACTAAGCCGTCTTAGCCTTCGGAGGGAAAGTGTTCAAGAGGCTAGATCTTCGCAAAAAATGATGGTGGTTTTACAATAACGACAAATGGTAAGTTGAAAACTATGAATTGTTCGAAATGAAATAATAATTGCAAAATTCGTCCAAAATCTTAAAAATTTCGACGCCATTTCTTCATTAATATTTAATATGCTCGGTGAATATTTGCATGCCTACAAAAATATCATTTGGACTTCTACACTGCGATATACGTTTTCGTTTTGTTTCCGCTTTATTTTAATCACTATCCGTTTCGGTTGCTTTTACTATGCGTTTTGCGCTCTGAGATGTATAATTCTCAATCAGATATCTTTGATGAAGAAGCCTAAATCATAATACTGATACCTCCAGATTGCAGCCTTTCACTGGAGAGTTTGGTATAATTTTAACTGTGAACTAAGTTTTTTGTATATTTAAAATTCGTATCGTTCAACGGTTCTGTTTGTAACTTGACAGCCAATTTTTCAATATATATAAATATATAAATATATATATAAATATATATAAATATATAAATATATATAAATATATGTATAAATATATATTGGTCGAAAAAGCATTGCTTAAAATAAACGAAACTGTTACCCTATTACAGTCTCGCTAAAATGTTACGCCTCTGAACTTCACATTTGCCAATACTGGCACTTATCAGCGTGTAGAAGATCAAATAAATCGTAACCGAAGGCAGAAGCCGAATCGAATTTGAAGTAACTTTCCGTGTTCAGCTTCCACAATATCACGTGTATACACTTGGTGATGTCTGAGTGGGGAGTGACTGTTATTAATCAGCAATTCGCTTTAGCAATGCAGTCTAGCTTATAGATTGTGGACCTAATCTGAATAATAATGAAAAATTACCCTCTTAACGCTAAATAGGACCACCGAATCTGATAATGTGCCAAGCATATAATAAAAACAATGTTTATATAGTGAAATATATTAATATATTTTACGGACTTGGCGTTGTCGGCTTTTGGTGTGATTAAAAAAACAAGTTGGCAAATGCAACGTTGTGAACTGTTCTTTGTCGAGACGGTTATCTGCGTGTAGGCCGTTTTTCTAGCAATTGTTAAATGAGTGATTGCGTCTATCACCTTGCTGTCCAATAGCAAAAATTTTTACTCTCGGTTATTGTCAAAAATGAGGCAAAGAGGGACGTCCAACACTATTTCATGATCTGCGGAGGAGGCAGGATTTTCAAGGTCGCAGGCTTGCGAACCCGCATTTTCTTGAACTCCAAGCATATGCATTGCGAGTGGATTTTGGGACACCAAAGTGTTATGTACCCCCGTCGTAACTCGTTTTACTTTATGAGTCATCCACGTTATAATGCGCTCGCTAAGTTAAAAATTTGTCCAACCACCCGGTAGGGATCTGTGTACAAATTGAATGTGTATCTAGCGTGCAGGTACAATTTTGTGCGGTACGTAGACACTATTAATTGTCCCGACACTGTCCGAAAGGAGTCGGGACAAAAGGTAAAAAATTAAGCATAATCAATAAGTGTATATGTGTGTTTGTGTTGTTGGTATGTATGTTTGCGATGCTATATGAACACAGTGCAATATGTCTTTACGTCCTCGTTAGCGTTACCGGACATTATAGTGGTCTCGTAATAGTGTGTTAAAGCGACGTCTGGTCTTACAAAGACCCAGACATTTTTTTTGCAGTAGCGCGTGAAGTATAACGTGGATGTTCCATTACTCGTCACCCACCCAACTTGGTCCGGTTAATCTTAGACATTAAACACGCAGCTGTGCGTGTTGTCTTTTTCAGCAACGTTGCTGGTTGCTTCCTCCTTGTCTTTCTTGGTTTGTCGGTTTTCTTGGTTTCCATTTCATTCCTTTCAAATATGCTGCTCCACAGCTTTTTGGGCTAGTTACACCAACTAGCTTCTCATTCGCATAATTTTCATTCATTATCAGAAATTTCTTAATTTTATGCAAAGTTCAATTTTCATTATGCAAATTAACGTAACCATTAGTTAAAACTCTCGGGTATAAAATTCTATATTTAATTTAGTATTAATAGTTTATATGGCATGGCAAATACAGTATTGTTGGGTGGCACCTGCCCGAGCAGCGGGCACGTTGGTCCTGGGCAGCAGGACTTGACCAATGCAACTCGCCAGCGGCAGAGACATCTGTTTTGATGAGTTTGACAATAGATCAGCCAAATTTGCAGCCGCTTGTGCGGCTGGCTAATCTGATTCCTGAAATCCTGGAAATCTATGTTTGGATTTTTATTCTTAAATTTATATTAATTGCTTTATACCGTTATATCAACGCTTCTCTAAAAATCTTAGTGCTGCAGTTCGCTGATTTATTTAGTTAGTAAGCTCTGTTTTTAATAGTGAAACATTGTTTTAGTTGTAAAATATATCAATGGTCCAGTATTCAGGATTTAGCTCTCCGTCCCCACTAAACTTGGATGCGGCAAGTTTTGTGCCAACTACATCCGTACATCGGTGGGTAGCACCCAGCCGACGCCGGAAATCTTAGGAGAAATGGAAGCACTACGTATGCAAAGTGATGAGCCAGATGCAAACGAGGTAAATACGTTATTTTTTGTTTAGGCTAACAGGTGTTAACTTCCTTTCGTTGATACGTGTTGCTTCGGATTTTCATATTAATAAAAGTGCTAACCCCAAGGGAGCGATATAACTGTAAACCGTGAAATACATCTGTCGTGGATCCCTAAGAGTATGTGATCCACCCGCATGGTGGGATTTAAGTATAGGCTCTGACATAGTATTTAATATACATTAAATCTTATTGGTTTCTCTTGAGCTTTGGGCTGCGCGAAGTTACTGGTTTCTGGGCGTGCACATATCCCGACATCGTTGTACCGGGGTAATTACTAAATTCCACGGAAACTCGTAATTCCCCGTGTTGGTACCTTTTGGACATACCTACCCCCACCACAGGCCATCCTAGCAGGCACAATTTTCCGTCATTAGTCAAAAGCTGCCGTTGTAGGCGGCGTTAAAAACTTTTAGACTTATAGCAATCTCCCGGTCCATTTCCCCAGAAAACTTAGTTTGACCTTGGTCGGTCTGGCTGCAAACGACGGCCTAAACCAAAAGTCCACAAAATTGTTCGTTTTAAGGATTGAATTAAAGTTATTTGTTTTAAGGATTGAATAAAAATTCTTCAGTAACTGCTGTTTATATCATTCTTCACATAACCTTTGGTTTCACTTGGTATCAAAATTCACTTGCTTTTATCTGATTGACAAGCTTTGTTCATATCCATCACACCTTGAATGGACGTACGAAACTCGGGCAACCATGGGACCAACTTCTTTGTTCAATCATTATTAACGATCTGCCATTTCCATTATAAGGGCCGATTAGTTCTTGTGCCGGCCTTATCAATGCAAATTTCGAGGCATACCACTGCCTTCTTCACTTACGTTTGTCCCGTGTAGTACCAAAGTCCTCATTAATCGCCTGTATACGAAACTATAACCATTGCCACGGTTAACGCTTGTGATATTGAAACCATGGCAAAAGGGCGGCTTGCGGAGCTTTACACCGGCCAATGCTACATTGAGGTTCGTAACAGTAGAAGAAATAAACTTCTAAGCCAAAGCTTCAGCTTAAGGATATTCCAATAACTAAGCCTACGCCAAAGCCTATAACCCAAAGTTAAAAATAGTCTAAACCTTAAGATTACTGAAAAATTGTATGCATCTCAAAGCAATATGGGCTCAGAGTACGGCGTACAATTGTTGCCTTCAACTGGAACACAGACCATTCATGGGCACTGATAGGCTTTCGGTTCGCGGGACAAATGAATCAAATGTGAATATAGTTTGTGTCTTCATCAATTGATGTCCGCTAATGTACATTCACATAATCTTTCACAGCCGTCTGAGGGGGCTAAGGTGCATTTGCCCAACCCTTTAGTTACGTTATTGCTACCGAGGGGTATACTCCGTCGCCGCAACTCTAGAACATCGGTGGCACCATAATTATGTTCCACACCAGGGTTGTTCTTTTGACAAAAGCCTAATATACCAAGGCTGACTATCTTCTTGCACCTGGTTCCTAAGTACGAAACCTAAAACCCGGCACTAACTACTAAATCTGTCTAAATTTGAAGATTCTTCGTCTACGTAGTAGGATATAAACCGTCTGGATTCATTGAACAAATTAACTTGGTATCCTGTTTCCTGGCGATGGGACCATTGTTCTGATATGCAAACAGATTGTTGACTCCGGTCTTGTGGACTCTGCAACTGCCACCAGCCGTTTAAATCACTATACGTTTGATTGATTCGTCGTTTTCGAGCGACGTTAAGCATCGTACAAAGCCGACACCAAAATTTTGTATTTATAAACGCCCCATGAGATTTCCAGCTTAAATATTTTAAATATTCAGTATCGTTTGAACTCAGGCGATGTAGGTATGCTGCAAGTTGTTGCGGTGATTCAAAATCGTCGACATGAATGAACGAATGTGGTGGGGTGCGACGCATGTAATCTTCACGGGGAGCACCCATTACGATTGGAACTATTCGGTTTCTTAAAAGAGTTTAATAATGACAGTAATTAAAGACGTTTTTATTAACCCTTCTCGCATGCATATTTTCTGCTGTATACATCGCAGACTTCAAGCTACGATTCGAATTTGACGCTCTCGAGTGGAAGGTATTTATTATCACCACTCCGCTATAAGAACTTAACGCTTGTGCCCGAGGGTGCTCTCACGTGATGTGACGATTTTGTGCTGCGTATGCTCATATCGTTACACACTTGGCATTGTGTATAAATTCAGATACACTGCTTGCGCTAAGTTGCTCTCATAGGCTACTCTATGGCAAGTTAAGACTTTGCATGAAGTTCACAAGGCTGAGGCTTTCAGCGAGTTTAAGCTTCGTATGAATCTTAAAAGGCTAAGACATAGGTTTTAATTATGGTGTCAACATAGGTTGATCGATTTATGTTCTGATTTTGCAAGCAAAAATATATAAATGTCTCATTTCTCCATTTGTTCTAAAAAGGGATATGGCTATACTATTTTTTCAGTGAACATAGGAATAAAGTTGCCCCATGTTCTTCAGCGAAAATTTGTATCCGTGTCATTTTCTTATTTATCCGAAATATTATTTGGGCTGACGGG
Organism: Enoplolaimus lenunculus; assembly: GCA_030248215.1. NCBI lineage: Eukaryota > Metazoa > Nematoda > Enoplea > Enoplida > Thoracostomopsidae > Enoplolaimus > Enoplolaimus lenunculus. The sequence goes on from JASANG010001639.1 coordinate 15,607, forward strand.
TGACCTTTAACACTTGCTCGAGTTCGACCGTCTTGTGGAATTTTGCCCTGCAGGCCTATGTAAAGATCAGGGGCGGAAAGTTTGTTTGTGGGACTGCAATATAGTAAAGGTTACGCTTTAGACCAATTTGTCCGCTTCTTAGACTTAGGTATACGTATAGACTTAGACTTAGGCTTAGGTATAAGCTCATTCTTACGCTTGGGCTAAGACTTAGGAATATGCTCTTACTGCTACTACCGCCCTGTTTTATACCTCTGCTGATATCTTTAATAATTTACGCTGTGCATTGATTATAGTTCCACGTATATATTTAGTTGTTGATTTAGTTGCTCATCGTCTACTCTAAACGAGAATATAAACCGCGGATCTATGATTTTCACAAAGGGAGGCGTGCACTACTGGCAAGCGATTGACACTCTAGCTGCTGTAAAGATTGCAGCAGTAACGTCGGAAGCATTTAAAAATAGTTGGTGCATGACTTGGGTTCAAAATGTATCTTGAAATTACAAACACCTTAGTAATCTTGGGCAACATCTTTCAATTGGATCCGAATTGTTGCAAAATATTGAACTTCCAAGACCGGTACGATAATTTAGATTAAAAAATAATAGTGAAAAATATCGGATTGACACCGCACGTTGTTTAATAGGTGAAGTTCGTTCGCGCACGAAAGTTCAAAGGATATTACGTTAGCAGTGCAAAAAGACCGGCTTTACTTCATCCTCCCCCTAAAGCGGTGAGGCGGAGAGGAGAGGAAGGGCATTTACGCAGACCTCCTCTCCACAACCTCCTCTTTCTACTCATCTTCCTGAGGAGGAAGAGGAGAGGCATGAGAAGATCTGTTGGAAAACAAAGTATTTGCAATGGACCATGGGGTACAATCCCCAGCCCAGCATTAAACTTAATGCCAGACACTACCCCATCGCAGTAGGAACGATCCAGGTTGCTGTACAAGCAACCACATGTTTTGCCCAAACGGCTTATTATAAATTAATGCAACATACAATATAATTGTCAAATATTTGCTTTTTACTCCTTTTTGTGAGTATTGCTGCTAAAAAAACCTTTTATCTACTCCACCACCTTTTTCAATATAAACGCACGGTTTATACATTTACAAATTGACTCAGCTAGCTTTTGTTATGTTAACATCTGTAAGTCTCTAATGTAGTACTCATGCTAAATCAAACGTTGCCGAGTTAAATATGAAGGTAGTTGTAGTGTGTAAACTGCGTAACCTGACAGTAGATTTGGCAACGCCCTTTTGCGCCAGCGGTGTTACAGTGTTGAAACTGTAACATCTGAAAAACATTTGAATATTTTACAAAATCAAATTAAGTATTTTATTAACGGTTCGTAGAAACAGTTCACAGTAGCTGAGGGTACTATATATCTGATAAATTACTCACTTTTTAAACCAATCTCGTCAAATATTGAATTTACTTTAGTCCTTATAAGCCAGAAAAAACGTTTATTGCATGCAATCCCGAAATAAAACTTTCAAATGAAATGCAGAATAAACTGAAACTAGAAATGCGGCACTTAAAAACGGTCGCCATATTGCTTGTATGCCGATAAATTTGTTTCAAAACGGACCAAGATTTATAATGTCTTCGTGTGTTTATGTGTTAAGGAAAGGTCAATAACTGGGAAAGAAAACCCGCTTTTGGATCATATAGCAAATGATAGTGTGATAGTGCGAAAATTGGCCCAATTAAAGACCAGGGGCGGAACGTTTTTTGCGGGACCAGAATAGAGTAAGCTTAAGGTTTAGACTATTTTTTTTGCATGGTTTAGGTTTAGGCTTAGGCTTTGGCTTAAGAATATGCTCATAATACTGTTCCTCCCCTGCTCTTTACATTGGCCCAAAAATACTACAAATATAGCACACAATAACCCTTTCGACAACAGTGAAATTTGAAATTTCAGATTCATTATTCTAACCCGTAATGTTTTAAAAAGTTTCGGAATTAGTTTTGCGATTATGGTTTAAGTTAAAACGCTTAAAAAGGATAATATATACAAATATTTATAATAACAACATGGATCGTCCGTTATGTTTGAATGCAAGCGGACTAGCTTCAGCAGTAGTTGACAAAAAGGAACCAAGCGTGTATTTAAACGTAAACACGGTAAGAAGAAAGAGCTTAAAAAGGATAAGAAATCTATTAATAAACATAAAAGATGGGCAAAAGACGTGTAGTTTAGAAAAATTTCAAGATTTACTGTTATCGACACAGTTGATTGAAGTTGCATGTGAAAAAACATTACAAAGTATAGATGCAGATGGCATTTTAGATTTAAAAATAATGAAAAAAGTTTTGATTTAATTGTTTATCACGAATGCATGTTATTATTGATTTGGAAAAATTGAACGTTGATCGTACAAAATTGATGGTAATTTAGAGTTTATGCCTTATAATATGTTTGGTTATGCTTTATTTCCATCGGTTGAAATGAAAACTAATAGGGAACCAATAACTTTTAACCAAAAGAGTTACCCGCGGACGGTATATGCGTTGCATATGCTGTTCATGCATTCAGCACAAAGAACCGAGGAGTTATGCACCGGTCATAGAATATGTTTTTGATACTGTACAAGGTAATACTTGAGGTAGTCAGCGTTTAGCTGTAATGCAAAACGAGAAAAGCTGAAGTTTACATGGCTTTAGCGTTAGAAGCGAATTTAACCCTTTCATATTTACCATAACAATTGAGAATTCAATTAGAGTTTACAAGTAATACACCTAATTGATTTTTGGCACAGAAATCAAAGCAACCACTGGCCATTTATATTAATGATGTCAAACTTTAAACTAAAGTCTTGTCAAACAATAGAATTGGAATACCCGGTATAATATTTAAGGTGCATATATTTTTCGTATATTACGAACACTACGTAACGGTTGATGTTTTTGTTGTCGTAGAGTAATGAAAAGTCTGAAAAAATAGATTATAGTCAAATTGAAAATCATAAAGCGCCATATACGGTTTTTCTTAGAGAGTCTATGACTTGTTAAACTGAGCATAGAAAGTCGTGAAGCACCCAGCTAGCTTTTATTCGATAGTTAGCGCTCAAATTAGAAATTCATTAAACTCACTATTAGATTTGATATTAACAGTATCTTCTATGATTCGTGTGTTGACAAAATTGAAGCAAATTGGTGCCGCGCTTAATAATATTCAGTTATGGGTCATCCACGTTATAATGCGCGCTAATGTAAAAATTTGTCTAACCACCAGGTAAGGATCTGTGTACAAATCGAAGCTGCAACTAGCGTGTAGGTACAATTTTATGCGGTACGTAGACACTATTAATTGTCCCGACACTGTCCGAAGGGAGTCGGAACAAAAGGTAGAAAATTAAGCATAATAAATAAGCGAATATATGTATTTGTGTTGTTGTTATGTATGTTTGCGATGCTATATGAACACAGTGCAATATGTCTTTACGTCCACGTTAGGGACTACCGGACATTATAGTGGTCTCGTAATAGAGTGTGTTAAAACGACGTCGGGCCTTACTCAGACCCAGACATTTTTTTGCAGTAGCGCCTGCAGTATAACGTGGATGTTCCATTAACACGAAAGTTTTCTAAAAACATTCCGATTGCAATTAAACGTTTAAACTCTAAAACAATACTGCTGAACACTGATGCGGGCAAATCTAGGGAATATAAATTGAACACACGTTAAAAACTTTCGCATCAGCGAAACTGAACCTGTCCCTTAATGCAAGCTGCTTTTATAGTGAAAACTGCACCTATTTTACATTGATTGATAATATCATTAGCAGTAAAATTTTTACTTTTAATCGAATTAAACTTTCTCAAAGCACAAAAGATATTTCGGTCAATTTTTTTAATCTAGGCATAACAAAATGTTAACCTTGAAATTAGAAACCTCGAGTACAAAGAATGTTTTCAAAGGTAACGATACTAACTATATGTTGCTCGCCGGATCAACGCAAAATGCAGCGGTATTTAGTGATTATCATTAATAAAAACATTTGCCAATGTTATGCCTAAATAAAAATTGTTTAAAGATCAATCAAAATAGTGTTGGCATCTAGGCTAAACCAAAAGCAGAAAATTACCAGTATTATTAGTCTCAATTACCAACACGACCAGATTCGTTCATACTGAACCAAGCCACTTTTCATTCATTGGATGCCAATGTTTACAAACAAATAATATACGTTGTCACAATACGCTTGTCGTTAAACAAGGAATGATGTAGCCCGATTCGTGATTGCGGCACTTTTTTAATTCAACAGCTTCAATTACAGTTGTATAAGTCACCCTGTGGCTACGGGTGCGCTGAGCACCAAGTTCACCGGTCTTAGCTTTACAGCTTAAATTTGGCAACTGACATTCAACTCATTAATGGCGGTATCAAAATTATGTATTGAAGTTTAGTATTAATAAAAGATTAAGCTCTGTTTTTGTAAGTCGAAAACGATCAATTACTCTTGTTTACAGTGGTATAGCTGTTGAAATACAGTTACGGTAGTCCGCAGCGATATCAAGTTGAATATTCCAAATTGTACGAGAAACTAAATGAAGATTTATAACTTGCTCCAAGCCAGTCTGAAAAAGCCCATGGGTGACATATTTTCTTTTATGTAATACTGTTACCTTTGAGTATGTACCGGCACACTCATTGCAAGTTACTTAGGACCAATGATATAATTCTCCACATTTCAAAGGCAAAGGTTTTTGCTTCAACCGAGACATGCGTTCAGAAATGATAATTATTAGTCCCTGGAACCAACATAAGACACAATTTCAAATATCTGCGACAAAAACAGAACTTTTTGACGACCGTGATAATCATTATTATATAATGCCTAACTGAATAGCAGTACGATTTATATTATTATCAGTACCAAAATAGTAAAATATGGTGCTATTCAATTGATGTTGACCGTAGAGTTATATATTAAATCAGCGTTCCATGATACCAAGTATAATTCACTAATGTAAAATAATAAAACAGAAAATACATGTAGAATTGGCCGTGAAAAAACTAGGCTGTAATTTTGGTGTAAAACTAATACATAAGAGTTGCATTTTATAACTTTTAACTTTGGTACATTTTCGCATTCGTCTCCTCAATAGTTTTGAAACATTGGACCTGAAAACTACAAATTTCAACTTTGTGGTAGATCTGCGACTATGTAAACTAATCGAAGAAAACGCAAGTTTTAATTATAAGTTGCCCAGTATGTCGTTAATAGAAACACAATTTCTAAATTTTTATTTACAAATACAATTTCTACATTTTTGTTTAGAAACACAATTTTAAATTATACAATTTTTCAATGCAGCATTGCGGGTGGTCTGCAATACGTAAATAAAGGGTTACAGAACGTAGACTGGACAATTTTTAAAGGTACGTTACCTACAAGAATTCACATTTGGGGTATAATAACGCTGGACGCATATACAGGTACAAAAGATAAAAACTTATTTAAATTTTCGTTACCGCATATAGAAAAGTTTTTCATATTTATGAATGATGATAGTTACACATTTAATTTTGATTTACCGTGTAAACAAGGTAATTGTTTAACACCATTTTACCAAAGTTTGAATCCTTGAACTTTATAAACGAGGATTCAAGTTTAACTGCAACTGGTTTTGGCCAGATGCAGGATACCAAATATTTTCGGTAGATTTATCTAAAGGCAACAGCAGTGACGGTGATTATTTGAGCGGACCAATAGACAGTCAAGTTAAACTTTCAGATGACTTGTCAACTGGATTATCAAAACCGATAGTAATATATTATTATTGGTGAATGCAAACTGTCGGTGTAAATATTAAGAAACCAAGAAACAAAAATTATGTTATGATGATTGGCGAAATGGCACGTTGAAAAAGTGAAATGATGCTGATGGCTTTAAAATTAAATGGATATATAAAAATAGCTGCCATATGCATTTTACAATACTTCTGATGCCACCTATAAAAGTTAATTGAAGCCACAGATTGGTTTATTTGTTTGATATTTTTGACTATTTGTTCGTTAATTTACCCATAAACCTTAAACGCCTCACCCATTTGATAAATGCAGTTGGCATTTGCAGTGGTATGTGTTGACTAACGGCTGCCATAGTGGAGCTTTGTTTTGGTCAAAGCTGGCAGCATTTGATTTAGCAAAAGCACTGCATTGGAGATCTATAGTTGTTAACATAATAAAAGCTAGCTGAGTCAATTTGTAAATGTATAAACGGCGCGGTTCGGATTGAAAAAGGTGGTGGAGTAGATAAAAGGTTCATCAACAGCAATACCGACAAAATGAAGAAAAAGCCTATATTTGGCTATTATATTGTATGTTTTATTGTGTTTGTTTAAACCGAAAAATATCCCTTTGGGCAAAAACCCATGGCTGAATGCACAGCTACAAGGAGAGCTCTCTTCGGCAATAGAGTAGTCTTGCATTAACACAAATGATGGGATGAAGATTATCGCCCGTGCACTATTGCAGGCACCTCCTTTTCCAATCTATCTTCCCCTGCCCCTCCTCCACCTCCAGCCCTCCCACCGCCTTGGCCCTCATCCTCCACTTCCTCACTGAGGTGGAGGAAGACGAGTAAGAGGAGAAGGATCGGGAAAGGTCTGCGCAAATACGTCTCCTCTCGTACTCCTCCTCTGCTTTAGGAAGGAGGAGAAGGAGGAAGTAACACCGGCCTTTTTACACTACTTACGTTTTTCGCAGACAAGTTTCAAAGTATAAACTGTGAAGAAACGTTCATGAACGAAACGAGCGAAAAACCAAACCTATGTCACAAGTCTACAAATAGGATGCAATACAGAAAGCACGGCGAATAATATTCACGGTAGTGAAGCGAACCGAGTGGGAAGCTAGACGCAATTATTTTTGTATTAAGTTATAAATATGAATTGTTTGTTTTGAGGGAATTTGGTGGGAATTTGATAATATTGGTTTAATGTATCTACAATGGTCATGTTTTCGAATTAAAAGTTATGGCGTAATTTTAAGGTACATTTGTTTCGGAGATATGAGCGTAATTTAATTCATTTGCTTTTGGAAAATCCGCATCCGGAAAAACATCGGCAGATTGCCTTTTTTTCAAATTATTGGGGGAGCTCAAGTTTTTCGTTACCCCTGGTTTCGCTGCCTCTGGTTTGGAGTGTACCAAAACGGCCCAAGAATAAACGCCGTAATGGGGCATCGCATTATTTGCAGTCAATTTCAGAACCCCTACTAAAGCACAAATTTTGAACTTTCGTTTTGGGTCGAAAACTATACAAGATGTATCACTAACTGATGATAGAAGCCTATACGCAGGTAACAATTCTGATCTTTGAACTTTAGGCCACTATAATTTTCAAACTGCTTACGTCATAGCATTTTGGAATAATTTTTCAGTGATGTAATCGCGACAATTTGAATTTTCGAACGCTAAATAAAACTTGTACCGGTTGTTGAGCATTTCGAAACACGTTGACGCTCCACGTGAGCATACGAGTTGACCACATGCTCCATATATATCGACCTGAAAATAGGGCAAATTTTGCTAAAAATGATACAATGCATATTAAATTATTATTTAGTCACCATATCGACAATAAAATAAATCAAGGAATCAAGCATATGCCGAAAACTCGAATAGGCTTCCGACGGTTTCGCTCCAACCCCTGCGACCGTTCATCTTGCTCTAACATTTTTTTGGCCAAATCTAGAAAATTTTAAACTTTGCTTGTATTAAGTCATCAAAAACCTTTGTATGCACCTCCTGAAAATTTGTTAGACTCCAGTGCAATGTAATGCTGGCTGCGGGCATGAAATATTTGAAACAATAATGAATTGATTAGTGAATAACACTGTTAACTAAAACGTCTAACATTTTAGTTAGGGTTGCGCTACACTTGTCGTGCGAGCGCCGTCCGATGCCGTCCGTCGGTCCGTCCCCGTCCGTCACCCGTACGGCGCCGCTCATCAACGTGCGTCATCCTTACGACGCCTTCCGTCACCGTTCGTCACTACACGGTATTGTACGTGAGTTATTTGTGTACGATATCGCATGGTGACTGACGGCGCCGGACGGGTGACGGACGGCGACGGACTTCAACAAAAGTATAGCGCAACCCTTAAACTAAAAAAGTCATATAAGACGGTTTCTGTAGCATTTACGGGTGATCGACGACTTACATCTATAAATTTTTTAAGTTGTTTTGCATAATTGAGTCGATCATTTGGTGCATTACAGTTCGATACGAACCAAGCGACATTTTTTGATTTTTGTGACAGCAGACCTTTGAATACAGACCTATTTGTTTCAATTCTAAAAGCAAAACAACCAGTTTAAGTTATTTTAAACCCAAAATTTGGCAGTGCAACCGCTGCCGGGCGCAAGGGAAGCCATACAGACCATGTTTCCTAAAAAGGATTAAAACCAAAACTTTGTGTTAAGATTTATAGGCCAACGTTACTGATTAGGTCACATCGTAGCTGTGGAATAAAGCATATTCCGAAGCCTAAGCCAACTGTAGTAATCCCAATAAGAAGGGGGTAATAAAAGAGGGGGATCCTATTTTGAGTCGCAATCAATAAGGGTCCGTATCCCTAATAAGAGATCGTAAGCGGATAGAATCCCTAAATCAAAACTAGCCTATAAATCTCACCTATCCTGAATTGCAGTGCATAAATGACTCCAGCACCAAATACAGATGAGTTCGAAATTGAGTCCGAAACTTTAAAGCATACTTTGCTTTGAAAGTACATTCTTAAGTATAACCTTGCATTATCGCTCAAGGTTTTAATACAAGACAAAAACGTTTAATTCAACGGATAGTTCCAATACCGAATATATATCAGAAACGAAGGGTGGGTTAAAAAATAACGGTTCGTAACCGAATAACAGTGGGTATCCTCTGAAGAGGCCAAATAAATATCACTCCCCCTCTTATTCGGATCACTCCAGTAACTGTAAACCTAAGCCTAAGACTAAGCATAGAGTTGAAGCAAAAACATTCATTTACACGATTTGGCAGAGTCCCACCTCATTGCTACCCTTGAATTTAACGTGGTGGTATTCCTTTTACAATTTTGAATGTCCCCCGTCGGCGTTCGTAATCGTCTGTCACTGTCAGCCGCCGTCAGACGCTGTGCGTTATCGACCGTCCTCATCAATCGCCGTGCGGTATGGTACACAGATTGCGCGACTACTACACCGCATGGCGACTGATGGCGGTGGACGACACCACCGCATGGCGACTGATAGCGATGGACGACACCCCACGACAAGTTCAGCGCCATCCTAATTTGATGAGGCTAAAATTTTGAAGTATCTTACGGTATCGCTTCTAGCCTGTTCATTAGTTCCAGATCTCCGTCTAAATCGACATATTTCGCGTATGGTGTTACCAGATCAGAATCAAATCGATACGATGCTGTCCAATTGATTGAATTTCGAGGAAAATTCGTCAAGTGAACGTTAATTGGAGACTCCAGCGTGTAAAATATCCAAATTTGTCCGTCTGGTTTGTGTTTGTTTCTACCACCGAAATAGCCGTTTCGAAAAATAATTGCATCGCTCGTATTCCAATGCTCATCGGCTGAGTCTTCGAGCTGGCAATTTCGGTACGTTGGGCAGCTTGAAAATTCTTTGTCACCTTTTTGAACATACCTATAACGTGGTATTTTGCAAAAAATTTTCATTAATTAAAAGTGCATAATGCATGAATGCATACATGCAGCTTTTACTATACTGTAATCACTGTGAGCTGACTTAATTCTGGATGAGTGTAATTAACTCACAATGAGTTCAACCAATTCGACATTTTGAGTTGTGTAAGACTTAATACACACTCAGGGATTCAACACATTCTGAATTAAAATCAATTCATTGGAGTTTACAGTGTAGATAGTTGCGGGTTTAGGGTTATATCTAGTTTCAGTGTTGCGCTTCAAAATTTTAGTTTTCAAAACACGCTATTTTAGCAGACATTTCGATGCGTTTAGCGTTTTAAACTATACCGACAACGCTAATCATTTGATCTAGTGTTGTATTTCCGCCATGTTTTCAGCTATTTAACTAAAAACAGTCTTGGTGTGATTCAGGTGTACCATTTTACTGTAATATTTCAGTATCCGGCAAAGATCAGTAGCTACAGTACTAGCATTTGGTTTTAGCATAATTATATTTTCTTTACATAAAGTATGAAAAAAATTCATGTGTAATCAGCAAAATCTTGCCTGAAACGTTTAAAAGCACTTTCTTGCATAAAAATTGTCTATTTCACTTGAAATCTAAGGTTTGGATTCTGCGACAATCTCAAACGGGAAGCTTTAGCATTTGCACTTAGCATTAGGAGCTTGACGCTCGAACTCGATGACAGTCTCTCAACTTGTAGGCATAGTAAATAGCACATACTGTAGTGACCCGAATAAGAAAGGGGTAACAAGAGGTGGACCCCATTTTGAGTCACAATCAATAGGAGCCGTATCCGTAATAAAAGTCCGTAAGCGGATAGAGGCCCTAAACCTTCATTAGAGTCCTTAAGTGTCAATTATCCATGACTGTAGCGCATAAATGACTCCAGAACCAAAGAAACTTGAGTTCAAAACTTTAAAGCCTACTGAAGATTTGAAAGTACATTCCTAAGTGTAACTTTACATTATCGCTCAAGCAGTTGACCCAAGACAAACGTTTTATTCAACGGATAGTTGCAATACCGAATATATCAGTAACGAAACGCGGCGGAGGGTGGGTTAAAAATAATTAATAGTCCGTACCGAATAACATGGGGAAACCTCTGGAGAGGCCAAATAAATATCAGTTCTTTCTCTTATTGGGTAACTACAGTACGCGCATTTACTGTTTAAACACTGCACATTGTGTGTTATTTTGTGTACAGTTTCCATTGGATTTTTCATAGTAAAAAATAATTTATGTGTAAAGCGGAATTTGAATGGACTAACGAAAGCGACTGAAACACCTTTTTAAATTGCACTGTAAATCAAAGTGAGTTGATGTAATTCCGAATTGGTTAAGTTACTCAGTCTTCAAAGTATCATAATTCTGAGTTCAATCAACTTAGTTTGAGGTAATTAATCAACTCATCCGCACGTAACCAACTCAACTCAAAGTTAAGTAGCAGAGTTTATTAATCAACTCATTGGAATTTACAGTGTGCACATGTTTTAAATATAAATAACGCAAACAGACGAATGTCAAACATTTTTATAATTTAGAACTTGCATCAGTCGGACAATGAAAGTACAGAACAGGACCGTAACAGTAGTATAATGATATACCAAAGTCTAAGCCAAAGCCTAGCCATAAGAATGAGCTTATACCTTGTCTAAGCGTAAGAATGAGCATTATACCTAGTCTATAGCGTAAGCTTACTCTATTGCACTCCCGCAGAAAAACGTTCCGCCTCTGATCTTCCACATCGGCCCATCAGTCTCACGTCTGGTTTCGGGCACGTCTTAACAATTCAAAACGTACCACAAATTAACACCGTGAGGCAGAAGTATTTTGTAAACTTTGCGCTGTGGTTTCGATGACGTCATTTCTTCAAATTCGTCACGGTTTTGTGGAATGTAAAACAGCTGTTCAAGAATTCGATCCGTGTCTGCGGATGTTGACGGCCACATTAGTTGTATTTGTATGAGTTCCTGACATGATAACTCGTTCACATTTTTATCATAACGTCAGTACTGTAGTGACCCGAATAAGAGGGGGTAATAAGAGGGTGTCTACATTTTGAGTCCCAGTGAATAGGAATCCGTGTCCCTAATAAACGTCCGTAAGCGGATAAACAGCTTAAACCCTAATTAAAGTCCATGAATGTCAGTTATTTCTAATTGTAGTGCATAAATGGCTCCAGACCAAATAAAGTTAAGTTAGAAAGTTATGAAAGTATATTCCTAAATATAACATTGCATTGTCGCTCAAGCTTTTGATACATTTAATTCAGCGTATAGATGTAATACAGGATATATATCAGTAACGAAGGGCGACGGAGGATGGGTTAAAAATAAATTACAGTTTGGGCTTAGGATTATACATATTATTTTGAGATTATTCATAGAATTTAAAACAAATTGTCGTAAATTCTCCACACTGGACGTTAAGTCCTTAAATAATTTTTTAACTATACTTTTAGCTGAATACATATTGACTGTATCATGTATAATATATATCAGGGTGCAACCGGAATTATAAAATACCGGAATCGGAAAGCTAAAAATACCAGAACCGGAGCCGAGACGAGAAAATAAAAAAAAGCTGGTTACAGAAAAATGTATTTTAACGCTATTTTATCGCTTCTATTAATGTAAACACACCATTTAGAATGCCAAAGTCCTGAAATAAATGCAGTAGGTGGAAACTTATGATAAAATAAGGAGTATGACACAAATTTAAAATTTTAGCAATACACGCTCGGACAATTTTAGAACAATAAGTTAGAATAATATGACAATTTTTCCTAATTTTTCAAATTAAAAAAAAATTTTCAATACCGAAAACATCGCAAAATTCCGACGAAAAAATACCGGATTCATTACCCGAACCAGATAGTGAAAAATATCGAATTTCTCTACCGGAACCGGAATTCCGGTTGCACCCTGATATATATTATATAGATATATACTATGAATTTCACATTAACAGCAGTTGAAAATAATTCTATTAAATGCATCATACCTGATTTACACCAAGCCATTGGATTGCGACCATTAATCTGAGATAAACACAAAAATAAATCGCGAGCAAAAACACACCGATTTTTAAAAGCTTCCGTCTAATTTTGAATTTCATTTAGTTATATTCATATGAAGTAGTTTAAAACTCATAGCTAAATATTATGCAATGTTATCCAGCTTATTAAAAAATAATTAAAAATTTCAAGTAACATTTTATAGCAAGATAACGCCATAAGATCTTTGCATCAGTTACACGAGTTCTCCTGATCATTCCATATGAAAATTTAATTTATTCACAAATTTGACGTTTTGGGGGTCTTTAGGTTGTCCATTTCTTGCGTCTAAAAACTTCTCTTAATTGTTTGATGGCCTGTACTTGTTGATTTAGAGTTTTTCCGTATGTATATGTAGCATTTTAAATATTGTAAAATGAAAAATACTACATAAATGCGATATTTTGTCTGAGTAAAAATTATTTTAAAATTTAAAAAGTAAACTATTTAAACTAAATGTCTCCTAAAATTAACCCTAAAATAAAACGCTACGTTCCAGCTCGTAGCAACAAGTACCTAATTCAGCATTCAAGCGTTAGATAGGACGTTGAAAAAATATAATGCCAAAGAAATGTTTTTCAAATTAAAATTGAAAACAATTCTTGTTTTCCGTCGCATTACTGCCGACCTGTCAAAAAACCAACTATTCGTTTAACGAAATTTGCTTAAATTCAACTGGAAACACGACAAATTAAACTTTTAATAGTTCAGCCACAAAAATAGGTGCCAGGTCGCATATGTACGCGCAAATATATATATATATATATATATATATATATATATATATATATATATATATATATATATATATATATATATATATATATATATATATATATATATATCTTTAGCACTTTTATAAACTAGAAATGTAGATAGTACTGTGGTATCATCAAAGTTCAAAGTTGCTTGCTGGCAAAGTTGCTCGAACTTTAATATTGAACCAGTTTCAAATTTACATATGTAATAAATTTTGACTCAAACGCACCCGGTAGGTTTGTAGAGTTGCTATTTTAGAGATGAAAAAAGTTTTGTACAATTTTAGATTTTTAGACCAGTTTGTTGATAAATTTTCAAGCGACGATCTTGAAAATACCAGAGATGTAGTATAGTTCGAGGGTCGCTAAGCCCAATGGGCGTTCATTACTATCACGCGAAGTTTGCCAATTTGTGTATTACGAAAGGAACAAAATTGTACGAGTTTTTTTCGGTACCGGTCCCACCTATCCAAAATGTATCATTATACCACTGGAACAGCAACATTCTGTTTCATTTCGAATAGTTCTTCTGGTTGTCTAACCCGAAAAATAGAATTCGGATCGACCTGATGCATATTAACAGATGTTAAGCAAGTACCATCTAAATCTTTAAAACATTTATCAAAGGCAGAAGCGGATCAAGAAATTTCTAACAGCAAAGCTGCGCTTCTTATAATAGTGAAAAAAGCTTATGAGCGAAGCGAGCAAGAAGCCGACCGCAATTTAGAAATAAAATCTCAATACAAATTTTAGGTTTTGATCAGGATTAAGTGCCGAAAAAAATCAACGCAAAAAGCTGTTTTTTTCATGGTTTACCTTCTTTCCGAAGGAGTGGAAATAATAGTAAAAACTTTTTATTATAATCTCAGTAAATTACACAAAAAACAGCAACAGTAATTTACAATAAAATCAGCTTAAAACATCGCGGAAACGGTGAGAAATTGGTTTTTCTCACCCTCTTGTCATCTTGAAAGCTAGTCTGCTTTGGAGGAATTAGTGGCCGACTCAGGAATTTTTAATATGGCCCCCTAAGTCAAACGCCATTTTAGTGCTAAACCTTAATACAAAATTTTACTTTTGATCCCTATTGAGGGACCTGGGGTTTAGTGCCCCCTTGCATCCGCCAGATTGACCAATTTGGGGATTCATCTCTCCTAAAGACCAAAACAACGCATGTTTACATTCTTATAGAAAACTCAGCTTGATTCTCATGTCCACCCGAAATGAAGTCCTAGCTAATATAAGTCCTAGTGTTTTTGTGAAAGGAAATGTTCTTGATCTGACAGATCCGGTCTTACAGACTGTGGTTCACGTAACAGATAAATGTGTAGTTACAACATAGCATAGTTTTTTAACCTTAAAATGATTGCAATATCTATTTATGATTTTGCTGTTTTATTGCAGACATATGAAGCGTTTAGTTCCAAACCTAACTTCTGATTAATTTCATTTTCCATATATCAATAAAACTACAAATCGTGCCGGCAGATTTTTTGCCGGACTTAACCCACAAGTTTGCGGCCACCTTAGCTGGCATACGCACCTTTTTAGCAGATTGCAACAGAAATTACAATTTACCGGAACCGGCACCAGAATCGGAATTTGAAAAAATTATAGAAAAACGGAACTGGAACCGGGATCGGAAAATGAAAAATTCATTCCACCGAAAAATTCATTTTATTTTCTTTTTTTGCAATATTATTGGTGAAATAACCCTTAGTTGGAGAGAGGTATTCACTTTACCTGCTGTATTTTAGATTTTCATAATCCACGGAATCGTACTTAAGCTACCTACTTACTTACGATGGTTTATTTTCGGCGATTGTCAAGGTTTATATACTATACGAATGAATTCTACTTAATTTTTATCGTCATTTTTTAGTAAGATATCTGAATTTCCACTGACCAAAATTGAATACCGTAATTTTTAATTCCGGTAAAAAATTTACCAGAACCGGAAGGTGGATAACAGCCTGAGCCGGAACCAGATTTCCGGTTGCACCCCGCTATGTATTTATATTACAGCTCTGTATAGTTTGTACATTATGCTCATCACCATGCGTTTTCAAATATCGAAACTTAATGAATACTTATTTGATTTTCCTAATGTTATTTTTACAATAGAGAAATCATCCATTAACATTGTTGCACTCTAGTGGAATCATTAGTACTTACATGATTATCAATTGTTCCGTTTTTTTCGTTTTTCCGGTCGATTCTAACTTTCCGGTAAAAAACCAGCCCTAAGTCTGATTCCTGTTTCGGGGGGCTTACCGTGGGTTGCCACCCTTTCATCCGCCAGACATTAACTGCGACTAACAAACAACGTTTCACAACAGGTTAAATGTATTACACTTCATAGTCAGTTTTGTCGCGTTTTTACCAAAAAATGCTTTTGAGAAATGTTTAGAAAATTTCAAAATCGAAAAATATTTGTAGCAAAAACTCTTCGTTTCAATTGATAAAAAGGAGAAATCTTACTGTTTTTTAAATTACTGTTAATTAATAGTATTATTGAAAAAATTAACAATAAACAATTACCCATAACAGTGGTCTGAAATACTGAAAACACAGTGCAATTTATTTAATTTTTATTACAAACGTAATGCAACTGATATCGATGACACTTGTTTTTAGTTCCGTTCACCCAAATACATTAATAATAATTTGCTCCGGGCTTGGATCGGCCCCTGTGAAACATCAGGGTCGGAGCGTTTTTCAGCGGGACTGCAATAGAGTAAGCTTAAGCTTTACACTAATTTTCTCTGCTAAGCCATAGGCATAGGCTTAGGTTTAAGCGCATTCTTACGCATAGGCTTAGAAGTATGTATATACTACTTTGACGGCCCTGTTCTGTACATTAAACTACGAATCTATGCTTAGATTTAAACTTTAACTTGTTGGTAGAAGTTCCACAAGAGCTGTTCTATCAAGAAAAGACTATCTCATTGAACAATTGTTATCGACATGAGTGTTTTATATCGCGAACAAATATTTCAGTCATTTCTGCGCTGTCGGACAAATCTGGTAACGCAATTTTTTGCGCACACCAGTGTTAAAATATGAACACAACTTTCTGATATACGATTGTAGGGCTTATGGCTCAAAATATTAAATACTTAACAAGGTATTTATATCGTTAATCTGGTTGGTCTAATTCCCTAAAATATATATTCGAAACACAATATTTAGTTTTAGTGTTCGTTTTGATTGATCAGCTAAAAACTGCAGCAAACAATTTCAAACTGCGCTATCAGCTATTTATTGCTAGAATGTCTGGATTCTGGTATCATCTCGTTGCCGTATGAATATTTTAAAATCAGAAAAGTTTTCAAACTCTAAACATTACCGATGCCTGTCTGAATTTTTAGGTAAACAAATTTCAACTATTTTATACGCCTTAACTGCAATAACATTTTGCCAACCAAAAAACCCATATGTCTTATGGTAACTGTAGTCAAAATACGATGAAACAAAATGTTGAAACTTAGCACTGGTGCCACTGAAAAGAAAGTTTGTCAGCGCTTTTGTATGCCTGCCTATGGTTGATAATGACAACTGCTTAATTCAAGCACTGGATATTATAGGCACCATATTTGCCGTTTCACAGCATCTAACAAAGCTCAATTTGAACAGTATATGCGTTAAAACACTCCGATAGTTGTAGTTCGTTGCTTAGGCACATTAAATGTGATTCAAAAAGTTTTCGTTATTAACACAAATGCATCAATAGTCGAAGCATTAAGCTATGACCAAACTCGGTGCTTTAAAATTAAGGCCTATCTACTGAACATATATAACTCTAGGGTAATTCTACTGAACAGCTATAGCGGAAAACAAATACTATGCTGTTGTATTGAGGCGATAAAAATAGCTGCACAAGTTTGTTACCAGATACCCATCAACGAGGACTGTGCGACAGGATTGATAGTGGAGGCAAACAAGATTTTTTGCCGAATATTTACTACCTGGCGGGGTCCAATTTTGACTCAGTGTGTGTAGTCAGAAAAAGCCTATTTCGAAGAGAGTCAATTTGACGAACCATTTTTTGCAGTGTACGCATATAATAACAAATCGTATAAAACTAAAACTAAACTAATAGCATATGTCTGTGTTAAGCTTGCTACCATGGGCCTTTTATTTTATGTATAAGTTTTCTAATTAAAATTTGGCTGTTTTCAATCATACAAAATATTTTCTAACACACAGCAAAAAATAATTCTTTCTTCTATACCTATAGTAATCAGATAAATCACTTCGTTGAAATTCGGGTTATAGACCAGGAGTCTGAAAATGAAAGTCAGGCTTTGCTGTTCAGTACAAAATTTACCTTTAAAATTTTTAACAAGGTTATCCAAGCAAAACATTCGCTACTTGATATACTACTTTTAGCAATATGCTGAACCACTTTTTCTAACCGAGATCAACTAGCATTCAGGACTATTGCAAATATGACCCATAAAGATCAGGAACGGAACGTTTTTCTGTGAGACTACAATGGAGTAGGTTTAAGCTTTAGACTAATTTTTTTTGCTTGGCTTAGGCTTAGGCTTAGGCTTATGCTTAATCTTAATCTTAGGCTTAGGCTTTAGTAATATGCTTATAATACTGTTCCGTCCGTGTTCTTTATTGGCCGCAAATATCAAGCTATAAAAATTATTACAAAAACGAATGCCTCCCACTCCAGTCACTGGAGTTGGAATCCTAGTATAAAAGTAGACCCGAGGGAAAATAGGAAATATTCATGTGAGAAAGAGTTACGCGAAAAATTTTCAGTTTACTATCTTTAAACCTACAATCTAACTTTAATCACTAACAGTTAGCTCTGTTCACGTGCTGGCTTATAGTGTGACTGATCTGTCGTCCGAATAATTCAATTAAACACACATTAGAGCAAAATTTCACAGGTTGAAGTAAAAGTTGTAGGTAATAAAGCGACGAGCAGTGAATAATAATCCGTATTCTGGCCAACATGAACGCAGCAAAAATTTTATAGTTAGAAATTCCGTCCTGTAAACCTGATTAATAGGCTTATTAGGTTCTCTAAGCTATGCTTCACTTCCCATATTTTAGTTTCCAACAATTTTTTACACCCAGGTAAGCCAGTATTTAAAATTATTTTAGATATTTTTCGTAGTAATTTTAGTTTTAGTTATATTTTTCATGCTTTAATGAACAAAACAGTTTTAAGCTGCGAAGCTTCATAACAAATTTTAGAGTAAAAATGTGCTAGTTTTGCAGCAATTATTTTTTTATATTTAATGGGTCATCCACGTTATACTATCTACGCTACTGGCTAAATTTTAGCTACCAGCTATTCAGAAGCATGCGTCGGTACGTCCAGGATGTAAAGATTAACGAAAAAATACAAATTTTGACAATTCGTCATGAAATTTAACGGAATAAAATTCACGTTTGGCGACTAAAATTTTTTACAATCGCAGATTAATAAATCATCTTTGGCTAAAATTACTACGTTTGGCTTTTTTGGCAAAATAACCGTGTCATAAAACCCACAGCGGTATTCATTGTTAATACATTTCAATGTTGTAAAAACTTTTAAAAACTATAATTTCAGATCTGTTTTAAGTGCCGGAATTGCAATTTATCTTGGCCAGAACAAACCAAAAACATTACGTACATAGAATAATTTTAGATTGAAGTTTAAAAAAGCAAGCTTCGGTGACCAAAATATTCGTCAAATTGTATAGTCCAGTCACCACGCTGTTGAGGGTAAATTAAAGTAAACCCAAGCATGCTGACAATCACTATACGTATGCTTTTAATTTGCAAAATTTAAAAATATATACTCAGGCTCTCTATAAATGTCAATTATCCCTAATTGTAGCTCATAAATCACTCCAGGACCAAATAATTTGAGTTCGAAACTTTAACCCTTTCGTTCATAAAGTATACTATGAGCAACTAAATACAATAAAGTACGAGCAATACACACACTGTGAGCAGTGTTTAACATTTATAAAATATATGCGCGGTGCGAAATCTCCACAAGACGTGAGAGCCTACTCGGGCTCGAGCGTCAAGCTGCTATAGCTCAATGGTCATCGTAAACGCCTCCCACCGGTGAGACAGGGGTTCGAATCTTACCTTAAAAATGCATCTCATATGAAATTGAAAATATTCATGTGAAAAAGGGCTAATGAAAAATTTCTTACTTAGTATCTTTAAAGCGTACTTAAGTTTTGAAAGTACATTTCTAAGTAAAACCTTGCATTATCGCTCAAGCTACTGACAGAATACAAATAAACGTTTAATTCAACGGATAGTTGCAATATCAGCAACGAAGGGTTGCGGGGGGATGGGTAAAAGTAAATAACAGTCCGTAACAAAACAGCAAGGGGAGTACCCTCGGCGACGCCAAATAAATATCAGCCCACCTCTTATTCGGGTCACTACAGTATAATATATATTTTTTACCGAAACAGCAAGCCCAGCATAGTAAAATATTTACCAGCCTTCGAGTTTGTTAATTGCGAGTTTTAATATTATGCATAATTTTGACATATGGTCAAGCTATAAACGGGGCGGAACTATAGAACCACAGGTCACAGGATCACTCTAGGAAATGCACTGTAAATTCCATTGAGTTGATTTAAATTCTGAACGAATTAAATTCATTCAGAAGTCTCAGCTCTGTTAGGTCTTTCAGAACTCAGAATTGTGAATTGATTAAACTAATTACGAGTCAATTAATCATCTCACCCGGAAATAAACCAGCTCATAGTGAATAAATATTTACTGTTATTAACTCAGAAATAACCTGAAACAACTAATTCTCTCTCAGAGTTGATTTAATTAAGCCATTGGAATTTACAGTGTGCCTCAGTTGTAAACAAAAAACTTTTCTTTTTGGTTGGCAGTACCTGGTTCTTTTAACAAAAGTATATTTTTAAACTCATTAGCAAATATTTAAGTTAAAACAGTATATATATAAACCTAAATTATACAGAAAAGTCAACAAAAAGTTGTAAAAATTAAGCTATTTTGAAAATTGTTTTTAGCAGGTGGTACGCGGAAGTGATTTAGGTTTTACTATAGGGAAACATTAAATAGTTTATCGACCATACAAGCTGGAAGTAGATTGATACATAAAAACGCCCATCAAATGATCTTTAACAAATTTCTTATAAGTGAAAAACTCACTGTTAAGTGCCCGTATGCTTAAATGTAAAGTAGCATGTATCACCAGGCGGTGATAGGACTTATGACTTTCGATTCTTTGAACGATTTGCTTAAAATATCAGCACATTTTTTTAGTTTTGGTTTGCCCAGACACAACTGTGCAAATCTTAAGTTTCGCAAGTGTAAGAATTTATAAGTTTGAAAACGTGTCACTAACTGTTGATAGGTGCTACATACATTTGAGAACATGAGACTAGGGCCCATATTCTCAAATGCATATAGCACCTATGAGCAGTTAGTAATAGGTTTTCAAACTATAACGAACTGTTGCAGTTACAGATCATAAAATTTGCACAGTAGCAGAGAAAATGAAAAGCAATAAATGTGCTGAATTTCAAACATCACTATTACGTGGTTCGAAAGTTACAAGGCCTATCACCAACTGGTAATAGGTGCTACACACATTTGGGAATACGAGCTAAGATTGCAACTACTCATTGTGTATATACTTAGCTTGTATTGACATGTAGAATTTTCACAAAAACAATATTTCAAAATTCTTGAAATCTTTATTATATTTTGGCTAGTATAAGTAAAAAACGCTAGATCTTTTTAATTTTGTTCAAATTTCTAAGTATTTGATTAATTCATGTCTTGCCAATACAAATCTACGTCATTTTGAAAACTAAACTCTAATTTGTACTTTTTTTAAGTATGTGCATCCTTGTGTTTACCTGAAAAATGTGACATTTAAATATCTTGTAAACAGAGAGTATATTGATCAGTTTTACCTATTTTTTCCTTTAATTTTTTAACTTTCTTCTCAAATTTCACCAAAAGCCACAGAAGACATGGTACAACCAGAGGTCTGCCGCTGTCTTCGGCTCTGGTAGAAAATCAGCCTCTAACTCCGACTCCGGTAGAATTTTTGCCGGAGTTTCGCGCAATTTCGATAGTAAAATTTTGCATAATTTTGCAAAATTTATCTGTTTAGCAAGATTCGTTTTTACTTTTGTCACAATTTTCAGGAACGAATTTCTGAAATTTCGCAGAAAATTATCGTAAACTGAAACAACTTAATATTGCAGATATTGGCTAAAATTAACTAAATATCATGTTTACAACGTAATTTCGCCTCACCTCCGACTCTGGTTCCGGCAAGTTTCGTTGACCTCCGGCTCCGGCTGCGGTATTTTTCACCTCCGGTTGCACCGTGACAGAAGGCTTTAAGAATCTTAACTTTCCCCCTGAAAATCTATATGAAACCTCTGATTTAGACTGTTTGAAAATAAACACCTTTGTCATAATATTCAATATTTTCAAAACAGAGTAGTTTTTAATATGTATATTTTTGTATTGATCAACACAGTTTAGAACACTTGAAACGAAAAACTATTTTAGATGATTGTTGTTAGAAAATGTCTTTATAGCTTAATGAAGCGGCGTTTTTAAGACTGTTCGCTGCTTAAATATATACGACACTTCATTCACATTTATTGTATTGACGTGTTATAGTTGTGCTAATTTTTTGGTTCCACGTTCAAGGCCGTGCCACGGGGAACTAGTGAGACTATAAAACTCGGGGGGGGGGGTTCGGTTTACCGTGGGTAGGCGATTATAGTTAACTTGGTTGTATTTCAAGAACCATTGTTGATTTAACGAAACTAACAATTTATGGTTAGTGAACCTTTGGCTAATGTATCGAACAGGGCCTTATAACAGTAGTATAAGCGTATCCTTAAGCCTACGCCGAAAATTAAGGATAAGCTTTTACCTAAGCCTAAGCATAAGCCTAAACAAAAAATTAGTATAAAGCTTAAGCTTAATACTCTATTGCAGTCTTGCAGAAAAACCGTCCGCTCCTGATCCTTTTGAGCAAAAATTCCAGATAGTATCGCGTTTATATTAACGCTAATAACAATGGTTAAACCGGATATCCGTTTCTGGTTCCTTTAAAAATCTATGTCAGTCTCCGGTTCGTTTCCATAAAAATACACGCGAAATTAATTCTGAATCACGTTTATATAAACCAATCGCACAACTTTGTGTCACAGACGCGTTGCAAGTGTTCGATGTGTGAGACAAAATGTTCAACTTTATCTAAACTGCTAAAAAAATTGGAATCAAAGCCTAAGCCTAAGCGTATAGCAGAGCCTATTCCTAAGCCTAAGCCTAAGCAAAAAAATTAGTTTAAAGCTTAAACTGACTCTATTATAGCCCCTCCGGAAAACGATCCGGCCCTGTTCGATACATGGGCCGCCTAAGAGCTAAGTCAAACCAAAGCATCAATCGAAATTAAACCTAATTTTTGAGGCCTACTTTAAACAAGATGTATATATATTCAAAGTAACTCATTACCCTTTCAGGATGTCGAATTTAGGTGTCCTAGTAACGGTGTCAATATTTGTTATCTCAGTATGCATTTTGCTCGCGATTATACTACCATTAACCGGTGTTCTTGATGAAACGTCGCAGTATTCTGATTTCGAATGGAACCGATTTGTTGCATACCGGATTTTTCCAGCGTCATTTCGTGATTCAAACTCGGACGGAGTTGGCGATATCATTGGTAAATCGTTTTAAG
This sequence comes from Enoplolaimus lenunculus, assembly GCA_030248215.1. Taxonomy (NCBI): domain Eukaryota; kingdom Metazoa; phylum Nematoda; class Enoplea; order Enoplida; family Thoracostomopsidae; genus Enoplolaimus; species Enoplolaimus lenunculus. The sequence goes on from JASANG010001639.1 coordinate 38,832, forward strand.
AGTTTACAAATAAGTTTAGCTTAACGCTTCCTCACATGAATATTTTTTTGCTTAGTGTTTAATTTCAAGCGAGAATATTTGAACTGGTTGACATGCGTTTAGTATATATCGCCACGTGACATGCGTAGTGTATGTTTTGTGCGCTATCAGTTTGCACTGATTAGTTGCTTGTAGTATACTCTATGAGCGACAGGAGTGACGCGTTTGTAGCGATTTGTGAATTTATCGACCATAACACAACTGTAAATTTTCTCGAACCCGAGCAATAGTTTGTACTCAAACCGTATTGTTTCCAGGAAGGCCGGAATGTGTCGACGGTGTTGCAATGTTTTATTTTAAGTTATTTTTTGATTAATTAAAGCATCGGGCTCGTAGCCAAGAGGTGGCCAGTCAGCCCCCGTGGGAAAGTTTTGGCACCTCCTAGAAACTTTTCAACGTTGCTTGTAACTCGTTAAATACCCTTGAATGCTCCTCCTGATACACTTTTAGCCCCTTTCGCAATGTTACTGCAGTGACCCGAATAAGAGGGGGACTGATATTTATTTGGCCTCTCCAGAGGGTACCCCCCTTGTTATTCGGTTACGAAGTGTTATTTATTTTTAACCCGCCCTCCGCCGTCCTTCGTTAATGATATATGTTCGGCACTGCAACTGTCCGTTGAATTAAACGTCTAGGGCGATAATGCAAGGCTATACTTAGGAATGTACTTTCAAACTTTAAGTATATACGCTTTAAAGTTTCGAACTCAAATTATTTGGGCCTGGAGTCCTTTATGCGCTACAATTAGGGATAATTGACATTTATGGACTCTAATTAGGGTTTAGGGACTCTATCCGCTTACGGACTCTTATTACGGATACGGACTCCTATTGATTTGTACTCAAAATGGGGACCCCTCTTATTACCCCCCTTATTCGGGTCAATACAGTAGCTGGCTACGGTCCTGTAAAGCATTTGAGCGTTTCACTGTTCAGGTATTAGTCAACGACTCAATTATTTACAACAGCTCGGGATCAGAGCGATAATCGTCGAAGGAGGTTTACAGAATCCTGTCGCCGATGTCGGGATGGGCAGTGGAATTGACGATTTCAATCGGATTCATTCAGTGCTCGGAAAACCAACTGATATGCAAGAGCTTATCGCTGCATGCAATAAACAAGGTAAGGCATGGCTTCTGTGTTCACAACATTTTGTTGTGGTTACAATGAACGCTATTAAAATCCAGTGAGTTGATTTTAACTCAGAATGAGCAGAATGCACTCAGAAGCCTGAGCTCTGTTAGGTCTTTCACAACTTAGGAATTTGAATTGATTGAACGTATTCTGAGTTAATTAATCAATTGACCGGGAATTAAATCAGCTCAGAGCCAGTTGATGTTTCTTGTTATTAACTCAGAAATAACCAGAAATGACTAATTCGCTCTTTGTGTTGTTTAATCAACTGGTTGAAATTTACAGTAAATGAAAATGTAGTTTTACAATTTAAAAGTTTGAGATTTAAATTCGAATGTTCAGTCTTCAATGTACATTTTTAATTTGTCTACCACTAACTAATTCTACACTGTAACTTCCGATGAGTTGATTAACTAACTCAGAGGGAGAATTGGTCATGTCTGGCTATTTCTGAGGAGGTAACAGTAAACATTAACTCACTCTGAGCTGATTTACTTCAGGGCAAGTTGATTAATTAACTCAGAATGAGTTGAACCAATTCAGAAACCTAAGTTCTGAAAGACCTTAATCAGAACTCAGACTTTTGAGCGGATTCAACTGATTCTGAATGAAAATCAAATCAACTCACTAAAAATTACAGTGTTGTTAAGGTTGGCTAACCTTAGTACAGTATATGTGAAGTGTGCGTGCACCAATTGCCTATCTTACCAATTGACTGTTGACGCACAACATATATTCCGGCCTAGCGAGAGCCAACCTTCACAAGAGTTACTGGTAGAAAAATTAAAAGTGCAGATTGACAACTAAATATTCGAATTTATTAATTTCAAAGTTTATTGTAAATTTATGGTTTTATGATCTAAAACACTGAAATTAAGTTCGAATGTTTATAGTCTTAAATTTGCATTTTTAATTTTTCTACCACTAACTCTTATAAGGTTGGCTAACACTAGCACAGTATTTATGTCTCGTACCAATCGCGAATCTTATCAACTGACCATTGTTTACTAATATGGTTATTAATACAAGCGTCGTGTACCATTAGCCTATCGGACCAAACGCCAACTGGTACATCGCCTTATTGTGCCGAGATGCTTATACTGCGAAAAGCGAGCTGAAAACTAGAGTGTTCTTGACCTCATTCGGTCGGACTTCTCTGGAGCACCCTATTGAAATTCCATCTCAACGATATTTTCCGGAACATCCCTCTGGAAATCTCATACCATACCGAAATCCCTAATCTCCCAAGATTTCTTTGAACCCCCGCAATCGGAAAATCTGCAATCCCTAAACTCACAAGATTCCTTTGAACCCCCGCAATCGGAAAATCTGCATAAGGCATCCCTATAAATTCCCCAAACCACCTCCCCCCCGCCGGGGATGCATATGGTACTGATCGTTGAGGGTAAACTTCAAATCTGTCCCTGTTTTCAGTTTTGCGTTAGTTTCACAGAACTTTGACGTGAAAGAACATATTTGCAAATACTTACGAAATAAAATATTAGTACAACATCAGTAAAATTCTATATTTCAAGGAATAAGCGTAATTTTGGAATTAGATGTCACTTCAACTTCCACAAAACATTTATGGTTTCGACTGAGCAAACGTGAACGACACACGGCATTTACAGATTACTACCATTGGTCACTAGGCAAAACGTCTGACCTTGCTGATTCTAAAGCAACTGCACCAGATGATAGAGTGAGTCGGCTATATCATTGGAACTATTACTACACACTAAAATTATTCTAAAATTTGGCCAATGTAAAGAACAGGGACGGAACAGTATTATAAGCATATTCCTAAGCCTAAGCCTACGCCTAAGCCTAAGCCAAGAAAAAAAAGACGTCTAGAAAGCTTAAGATTACTCTTTTCTAGTCCCACAGAAAAACGTTCCACCTCTGATCTTTACTTACAATCTTACAATTAATTTTAAGAATGAAAAGTTTTGAATTTGAGACTGTTCCGTAGCCAACTCACGTTGGGGGAGCTAAAAAAATTGCAGGAGGGACATACAAGGGTTTTCAATGACTTACAAACAAGGTTGAAAAACTTCTAGGGGAGGGCGAAATTTTTTCCACAGTGGGGGCTGAGCCCCCTAGCTCGCCCTTGGTTACGGGCCCGATTTGAGACGTGATTAGCTCGAAACCAAGATATTTGTGTCTAAAATATTTAAAAGTTAAATAGTTGTGTTTAATCTAAAGTTTGAAATTCAGGACATACATATCGGGAGTGTCTATAAATTGTTTGAAATTTTACAAATTATTTATTGAATATAAGACAATTTGTTCTGTTTGTGCATGAAACTCCTGAATAGTTGAGTTTTTAAACTGTAACATATTTTGAAATGATTGTTGCAAAAGCTCACCGTTTACAATCGCCCTGTTTGGAAATGGTCCACAATGTCGAAAAAGTTTTATTACCACGATTTGCAACAAGATCGGCCGTCTTTGAACTATACTAGCTTAAAGGTAAGACAAATTGATGTTATTTTTCTGCAAAGAGTATGAAATGGTTATGCTGCGAGAATGTGCATTTTTCCATCACAGAATGAGACAGCGGCTGCAATAGATTCAGTGAACTTGCATGTTTGGTCACGCATGTCGTGCAACTGCAAGTTCTCGCAGCAAAGATTTGCACGAGTGAATAGGGCTTTAATCACCTTTTATCATGAGTTCACTTTCCGACGTCTAAATAGTCGCTATGTAGCGCAAGACGTACAAACTAGCAGATAAAGTTTCTTCATGGTCTCACAAAAGGATCCTAGAATAGCCAATGCTAAGGTTCTACTGTAGTGTTCGACTCCAGTGGGAAACACTATCAATTATTTGGTTACGGAGTTGCAGAGTTCCAACGGAATTCCGATTCCGGCTGAAATTCCGACAAGTATTTCCGGTGAAGTGCTTTTTCCATCAAAATTATTTCATGTTTAAACTTATGTTCCACCTTGATTTCAGGCAATTAAAAGGACGGAAAATGAATTGAAAAACCACGCTTATACTGAGAAAATACTGTGTAAAATGTGAAATAAAACCTATTTGGTTTTGCGACTACAAAATCATAACACATTTAAATCTAAAAATTCTGATTCCGATTCCGATTTCGGTTCCGACGAGCAAATTCAATTCCGATTCCGACAAAATTACGTTCCGGCTGGAACCCTGCGGAGTTGTTATTTTTTACTCATCCCATGTATTTGGACGCAAAATCTTACGTTCTTTCTTTTGGACAGAACAGTTATGTCTGATTAACCTTTTTCCTGGATTTAATAAAATTAATGCTCGTTGTTTGTGAGTGTCTGTTACATATTTAAGCAGTCTACGTCATTCTTCTACTTCGGTCTCTTTTATAGACTCTAATTAGAACTTATGGACTCTATCCAGTTAGGGACACAGACGTCTGTTGATTAAGACTCAAAATGAAGACCCCTCTTATGATCCCGTTTATTCGGATCACTACCCTGGATAGCTAAGGTTTTTGAACACAAAGGACAGAGTAAATTAAATTTTCTAGGTTCAAGCAGAAATGACTAAAGTGATACAATTTTGGTTGTCGCAAAAAGTCAGCGGGATACTCCTGAGAAATATTGATTTGGTCAGATTTGACTCAACTGCCGAAGCTGAAGAGCGCAATCTTGAACAAGTCAAAGCTTTGCTCGAAGATTGGGCAAAGCTAACCAAAGAGTACGCGCAGAATAGCAAGCGAACGCTTAAATTGTTGGTAAGTTTGTGTCTACTAGCGAATCCAGACGAAGGGGGCGGAGGGGGGCGTACCCCCTGGTAGAAATTTTTTTGTGATTAAACGGTACGTTCTCTGCCTGAAAATTTTCTCTCCTTACAAAATTGGCACATTATATAACATACGGTGTATACTGCAGTGACCCGAATAGCGGGGGGGCTGATAAAAGGGGGTCCCCGTTTTGAGTACCAATCAATGGGAGACCGTATTTCTAATAACAGTTCGTAAGCGGTTAGAGTAGAGTTCTATGCCCTAATTAGAGTCCTTAAATATCACTTATCCCAAACAGTAGCGCCTAAATGACTCCAACACCGAATACCGTTGAGTTCGAAACTTTAAAGCATACTTAGTTTTGAAAGTACATTCGTGAGTATAACCTTGCAATACCGCTCAAGGTTTAAATACAAGACAAATAAATGTTAATTCAACGGATAGTTGCAATACCGAACATATGCAAGTATCGAAGGGCGGATTAAAATAAAAAAAATAGTCCGCAACCGAATAACAGGGGGTACCCTCTGGAGAGGCCAAATAAATATCAGTCTCGCTCTCTTATTCGGGTCACTGCAGTAAAAATTGCGTTTTATAAGTTTTGCCAGTGCCAGAAATTTCTGCATCCGGCACATTTTACGACTTTTCTGTTTCGCTGTCCCTTCTAATTCGGGTGACTACAGTAAAAATTGAGGCAAAAACTTCTGGATCCGTTGTTTTTTACGTCTTTTAAGTTTTTTCGTCCCCTCTAATTCGACTGACTACAGTAAAAATTGTGTTTCATAACTTTTGCCAGGGGCAGAAACTTCTGGATCCGCCGCTGTTTACGTCTTTTCAGTTTCTTCGTATGTAGAGTATTGTTTACGTTTTTTCTCCAAATTTTTTTTAAAAAATACCCAATATTCATATTTTAAAAAGTTGACAAATACCACTGCGTCGCCAAGAGGAACTGCTGTTACAAGTCCCAAACAGTCCTAACCCATTGTAAGAATCGACAGATGTTTTTGTTCAACCGTATGTGGTACAGCTGGTATATATGTTGTATTACAGATTTTCAGAATTGAAATTGTGTGTTAAATTTTATTTTTTTAATAAAATCGTTTTAAAATTTTGACTCCAATGCGACATTTGTAATAAATTTGTCAACGATGCTGTAAAATATAGATAGCATTGGCCTACATGACGTGAGGTGTGAAATCACTGGCAAAGTGACAGGTGCAGAATAAAGGAATTGTATATAAAGCACCTTATCCAGTCTTGGTGCCTTTCAGTGGTCACGCTTCTGTTGACCAAACGATGTGTTATTTGTTAATGCAGGTCGAAACGCCTTCTGCCAAAACAGCACTAACGTTGTCAAAACTAGGCATCGTTCCGATTTCAACATCTCTTCATTCGGCGCAAGATTCCGCTCAAAGTCTAACCAGCTCCGTTGAGGCATGGCTAACTGGTCCAATCTCAAGGCAGCTTGAAGAGACTGGAGTCATGTGGAGCTCAGGAAACGGTCGAATACAACGACTCTCAACTCGATTTGGTGATAATGCTTTAGCCGTGCTCGCCTTGAGTATCATACTGCCTGGAGCACCGATTATTTATTACGGGGACGAATTAGGGGTTCAGGAGTTAAATTTGGCATACAACCGAAGTGCTGATACGAACGATTGGGGCCCTGATCGTTGGTTAAAGTAAGCTTTGTCATACGTGGATGCTGGGTTTAATTCAAAGTTAAAGATGATACTTAAAACAGCTTCGATTTAAATTAAAAAAATTCATTCATTTTCAGAAAATACCACGCGTGTACCTAGGATATGTTCGTTTTTCAAGTATCACTAAAACACATTTAACAGTATGCAACTTTTTAAAAATGCTAATAGCTAGACAGACGGGGTCGGTGGCTTAACCCCCAGTTAAAATATTTTGTCATCACGGCAAAGTTTTTGCTCCAAAATATTTTAGGCCCCTTGCCAATTTGGCTACAAAGGGGCAAAGCCTTCTTGCAATAGTCTGGCTATGATTCCGTCAAGCCTACGCCCGAACCTAAGTATACAGCTTAACCTTTTCCAGGATATTTGGATTTCACAAGGAAAATTAGCAAATGACACGTGATAATGCTAGTTTGGAAAATTGGGATATCACCCGGGAAATTGGGATATTACACGGCAAAAAATAGTGAGTCAAATTGACTCTCTCGGATATAGCCTACGGACACACAAACAGCAAAACCCCAAACGTGCAACCCAGTCAGCAGAATTAGGATCTGTCGACAGCCTATTTCGGAGAGAGCGATTGATTCCATTTCTGCAGCGCAGGGGGAATTAGGATTTTGGAAAATTGGGATAACCCGGGAAATTGGGAGGACCTGTTCTATACATGGGCCAGTAAACCTATAATTTATCTGAAACCAAACGACAAAGCATTCCAACGCTAAATACTTTTTGTACACAACGTTCACCGCAGGACCGAGCTTACGACAGTATCCAACGAGATGTAAAGAAAAGAAATGTTTTCAATACCATACTGAATTATAAAACTTTTCTGGCAGTTAAACTATGATTTGAAAAAAGACCAAAGTCAAACAGCTCTAAATTTTACAAACAATATACACCGGAAAAACCAACTTAGTTCAATGCCCGAGGTTTGAATACAGATTTTTTCGTCAGCTCTAGCTACTTTAGTGGTAAAACAATGCAAATTATACCAAAATTTTTTTACACAATAGTATTTGGGATATCGGCTGATTTCGAATACTAGCCCTGTTCTTAATAAGTCACTTAAAAATTCTAGATTTCAACGCCGACCGCACCAAGCTACAATGCCGTGGACTGCAGTGCGTGACCATTTCGGTTTCAGCGAATCAAAACGAATCTGGTTATCGCCAACGCCAACCGAATCAAAGGCCACTGAGCAGCTTTCGGTGTCATACCAGAACAGCCAATTAAATTCGTCGTTGGCAATAGTCAAACAATTTATTGAATTTAGATCCAATCATCGTCGATTTTTAGAGCGCGAACCGGCACAATTCCTCGATACCCGGAACAGTGATGTAATAGCGTTTATTCGCGGCTCACCAGAGATTCAAGATCCATTGTCTGAGGGGTTCATTTATGTGGCGAGTTTAGCACCGAAACAAAAATACAACACCGCTTTGATTGACTTGAGCAATCAAGTTGAGTTTGAAGAAGCTACTATACTTATCAGCAATTTTGACCTGACGTCGGATGAACCGAGAACAATTCTACTGAACAATATTCTGGTCAGCCCAGGAGAACTGATGCTGTTGAAAACAGTCTCTATCAAATAGGTACCATCACCAGTTCTAGAAATGTAACCAGATATCCGTTTTCGGTAAAAATCGGTTTGTGATGAAAATACTTGAAATTCCACTGTTTTTATACGGTGGTATATACTTGTAAACCCCTTCAAGATCATTCGATTTTTCAGAACAAGTAGGTATACTGCAAAATTTTGATTTGAAACAAAACGACGAAATTAATTGAAAATCTTGATACTTTGTGTGCATCCGATCTGCTATTTTTGTTATATCTTATATACTCAAATGAATATCTGCAAACCCAAGCTTTTTAAAATGGCAAAGACAAATCATCTTTTGTGAATACGACAGAGATATCTGTTCCATTATTCTGTTGACGGCCAATGTTACTTTTGAGGAGCGTATAAGCGTTGCAAGAATGTGTTCCTAAGCCTATCCTAAGCAGAAAATGTAATCTAGAATCTAACCCAACTCTTTTATAGACCACCCAGAAACCTGGACGCCCCTAAAAGTAACATGGGCCCTGCTCACTATCGTTTTCGTGCTCACCAGCCTGTTTACGCTTTGGAGGCTAGTGTAAAGCAATAGGAGATACATTTTGTGAAAGTAACGGGTTACACATCAATGATTTTCTGGTTTAACCCTCAATGGCCCGACAGTCTACATATGTAGACATAACCAGTTCGGCAATTGATTGTTCGGCAGGTGCTATAGTTAAGAATCTATTGTTTAATTTCCATCGATAATTATTCTGTTATAGTAGTATAAAAAACTTATAGCATTGTGGGAACAAAAGTTTGCTGTACAGTGAGTCATATACCTATATAACCCGACCGTCTACATATGTAGACAGATGTTGATTTGATCATAGTTTGAGTTTTGACAAGAATTGGAACGTTTTGTTCTTACACACGGTTTTGTATGGTGAGGTAAAGTCAGGGAAATGTCAGGTTTGCATAAATTATCTTTGACTGAGGTCGTACGACGTGTATTAGAACCAAGTGATTCAGAGACAGAAGATGACAAACCGGACGACAATAGTTCAAATGACGACTCAGAATCAGTTGAGTTAGGTCAATGCAGTAGTGAAGAGGCTGCTATTTATGAGCAAGATAGTGATGGTGAATTACAAAAACAATCGGACGCATCTAGTAGTGAGTTGAGCGATATGGACGAGACTTCTAGTGGAAGTAATGTGTTTTTGTCAGCGACGGGTGTTGAGTGGCATTCTACAACACCGCCTGTCCGTGTGTTAGCTAGAAATATAATTCGCTTTCGCGAAGGCAATGCAGTAAACCCTACAACAGAGTCACAAGCATTTTATCTTTATATAAACGAGCCCATTTTACATACAATTCAGCGACTCACTAGTAGGCGACTGCGGGCGCGCAATTTTTCAACGCTACCAATGTGCGAGCTGAAAGCTTGGCTTGGGGTGGTAATCAGAGCTGGTGCAGATCGCGATAACATGTCTCCAGTGGCTTCACTATTCACCAAAAACGACAGCAGGCCCTTTTACCGCTGCGCGCTGTCAAAAAACAGAATGAAACAGTTGCTGGAAAATGTAACCTCCGGTGCTAAAGTCAACAAAAGAACAAGAGGTCTATAGCACCCGATTTTTATGGGACCACAATAACCGCATAATGTTGGCGTCTTATTGTCCAAAGAAAAATAAAAATGTGCTATTACTAAGTTCAGTTCATGTGAAAAACGAAGTTTGCACCAGCAGAGAGGACAAAAAACCAGCAGTTATCTTGGATTATAATTTGGGAAAAGGCGGGGTTGATGAAATGGACTCTTGCATTGATGATTTTACCTGCAAACGCAAAACGAATCGTTATCCTCTGGCTGCGTTTTCAATATGATTGATATTGCGTTGCACAACGCATTCATTGTCATGAAACTGAACGGATATCAAAAGTCACGCAATGTTTTCATGAAAAAAGTAGCCGAACAACTAGCGCAAGACAATATGACCAAACGTTACAGTAGTGAAAAAATTTACGCAAAATCAAAGGATTCATTTATGGCTTACGGGCTGCCTCAAAAGCGAAACGAACCTTCTACATCTGGTAAACCGACCAAATGTCAGGTCACAAGTTGTCGCAAATCTACGAGATTCAGCTGTTCGTCATGTGGAAAACAAGTGTGCAAGGACCACATGAATCGCACCATAACGTGCAACGACTGTGCTTAACTGGACAACGCGCCCGCAGTGGGAGGCTGGACGGGGAGCGGGTGGAACTCCGCCAGAACACTAGTTCTGACTGTCTCAAGCCAGTTAAAGGAGGAGAGCACCCTGAGATAAGCCAAAACTAACGCTAGTTGTGTTGTCTACATATGTAGACCGTTGGGCTGATTAAGGTGAAAATTTTGCCGGGCCGTTGAGGGTTAAAGGACAGTTCCCTAATCTATTTCAGGCAAAAATACTACAAAAGATTAAAAATTCAGCAATTAGTTCATCTCGTTTAAACGTCACATTAAGTTTGCTATAATACTGGTAAATAGTAAAGCATTGTCCTACGCGCTCAATATGACGAAACGCATGCATTGTACATTTTTGTACTTTTAAAACATAAAATAAATAGGAATGAGAATAGTGCACACCTATAATTCATAGTCTGTATTAAAAAGTAAATATAGAAAAATGTCACGTTATTTTGACATATCACACATTTTCGGCAAGTTGCAGCCGGAATTATAAAATAGCGGAACCGGAAAGTAAAAAAATACCGGAAAAACAAAAGACTTGTTACAAAAAATTCACATTTAACGCTACTTTCATTCGAAATCATCAATTACCTCAGCGGTAACAAAAATCCATCGCAAAAAGTTTTTGTCATGTTTCAAAATGCCTGGATGCTACTGAACACCTTTTGCTAGCTAGTTCATACAAACACAATATCGAGAACCATATATGTACGAATTGAACCCATGAGAAGCTTCACGAATCAATTCTAGTTAGTACAATTCTTTGGTCAGTAGTAACTTCCAACAAATCGTAAATCACCAAATTTCCATCCTAATTGCCTTTCCATTGAAACAGAATTTCTTTACAAAACCAGAACTGTAGAGAGACCAAGATCACAATACTGAATGTAAACTGCAAACATCCATACAAACAGTACAATACGACAAACTACAAATTAACCTAAAAAAATTTACACAAAACATGACTTAACGATAACCAATGAAAATTAACGTATTTTCTCCATTTCATTAACACTCTACTTCAATATAAAATTTTGAAATACACACCTGCCTCAGTTCGCGTGTCTGAAACCCTATCACTAATCGGTGAATGAAGCATAACCCAGCTGTAATTGTACACATCCATGAAACAAGTTAAACTCTGTTTACAACCATCAGGAAAACTCTCCATCTCTCCCGCTTCTATATTGAATTAGTACATAAACCTTACAAATTATATAATACATATACACTTGTTATACTATTTATATTTTATTACAACAATACTTTAACTAACTATTTTGAACTATAAACAAAATATCACTATTCCAGTTCAACTATAACGTCGCCTTCGTCCACGGCATCACCAGCATTATGATGAACTTTTTTCACTTTGCCAGTTTTACCCGAAATCAAACTATTCTGCATTTTCATCGCTTCAATAACGCACAACTCTTGGCCTTCGCTAACCTGAAATCATAAACACGTTTAGGTTATTTGTGCTTTGGCTCACGTCTGTGCTCAGTTACAGGCTTCTATTTACGCTGAGGCTTAGACTTACTTTGATGCTAGCCTTCGGAATATGGTTATTCTACTGTATACTCCGGCTCAAATTAAAATTTTGTCAAATCGTTCGAGAATACTGTCAACAGTCGCAACTTGAAAATTCAAAACGTCGAAAATGTATTTATGATTTAAAAAATAATTACGATAACGTACCGTTTGGCCTTCTTTGACAGGAACCGATTTGATCAACCCCGGCATCGGCGCAATGATCAGTCCGCTAATGTCCGGCTAAAACAAGAATAATTGTAAAATAAAATCTGTGGCAACAACCGAAAAAACCTCACACATGTACAAGAACATTTACAAAGTGAGGCTGAAATGTGCAATATACGACTGGCACACGCAAAGATAAATCCTAACGTGATTTTAGAACCACCACTGCAGACGCACCCGCGATAACAACGAATTTGATCTTGTCGACCTTAATTATTCATGTTTTTGGACTTGACTTTGAGAGTTAAGTGTAATTTTTCGGAAACGGCAACATTTTAAAATTTTCTGCAAACAAAATTAAAAATTCGGCCTCTCGCTTTGGTATGTCAAATGACAGTTTTATTAGCGGTCAAATAAAATAACACGCTATAGAATAAACAATAACTTTTATTGCTATGAAAATTTTTTTACTCAAAAATTAATTTCAATTTAATTTCAATGATTCGCAACGCAACAAATTTACAAACATCTCAGCACGGCTTCATCTACGTAGTTTCGCATGAGAGTTTAAAATGAAATCATGTTAATATCACGTTATTATGATCCTTTTTTGTCATTCGTTTAGAAATGATAGCAAGCATAATAGTGAAATTCATTATTTCGCGATATCTGATTTTCATACATGGCATTTTGCCGAAAAATAGCTTCAGGATTACCAACAAGCGAAAAACGAAACAAAGAAACAAACAAACAAACAAACAAACACTGTAACGTAAACACAATATTTACTGAAATTGCTCGGTATAAAAATTTTAATAATGGAAATCTACAAAAACGAACCACCTTCGTTCGCAGTAACCCAGTTTTATGTAATAACGTACATGTTATCTGTAACAACTTACCTTTGGCTTTTCTGGCAAATAGCTAAGGTATTTTTCAGCCGTCACAGGCAAAACAGTTACTTTGAACTAAAACGAAGCGAAAAATATACAATAAATATTATATTCACGCATCAATGAAGAACCGTAGCCATGACACGTCTAAGATAATAGTGACTAAGACTAAACTCAAATTTAAACATTTTACACTATTTTCAATACAACAAAAATTTCAAAATTTACATAAGTCGCTATGAAGCCCAAAAATATATAAACGCAGAAGCAACAGTTATCACTATACAATTACAACTTACCGGAGATCCTTTAAATTGCAACATGAAATGCGATGGCAGAGTTTTCTTTAAAATCTAAAACAGTCAAAACAATAATTACTGAATGGGCGTACCCAAACAAACGCCATTTAAAACGTCCTTTCCTCATGCAAAAATTGTTCTAAGTAGGGATAACAAAAGGAGTAACGTAAAAATAATTCTTGGTTTTGTGAGTACCTAACTAAAACAAAAAAATTATACATGCAGTTAAACAAAATTAATGGAATAAAAAATCACGGAATTATAACAAAAACAAACAAAAATAAAAGTTCACAAATGACCATTGAATATCGTGGCACCATTTTAATTTTCAAAGTATAAATCCGCCCAACACTTACTTGAGTCACAATATCGTCTCCGTCAACATTAACTGTAATCACGGGTTGCGTAAAATTGAATCCTCCTTGTTGTTTAGACTCAAGCCTGACAGGCGTTCCTTCAACAGTTGCCTTAAAAATAAAAAACAGTCAGCGCAGTGGTAAGTTGATCAACTTCCAGTAAAGGATATTTTTTCTCATTAAACATCATTTTTGAATTTTTCGTTGCAGTCTGTCTGCAACAAAGAAAATTGCTTTGAAGAAAAAATGTTTAAAGCAGACTACGTTTACAAACATACAAATCGTTACCAAACAAGTCATAAACATTTGCTTTTCTTAGAAATGCCAAATAGTAACTTGTTTAATGGGATGTAAAAATGAGACCTGCATAGTTAACAAATTCACCAGATTTTAAAATGCGTTTCTGTTAAATTTTGTAAACAATATTGCAAAATATTAAGGAATTACGCATGTGGGGCAGGCTAACTATAAGGCACTACCCACTAATATAAACTTAAGCATAAGCATACGTCTCTGAGACACCCAGTCTCCCTGCCTTCCATTGAGCAGGCCCTGTAATTAACATCGGCCATTTAAATTAATCATACGACTAATTGATTAGCATATAAAGTAGAAATTACAATGCTGTGTTGGCAGCTATCATAATATTGGTTACCAGTGAACGCAAACACTAAGCATAACATACTTACTGAGCGAAGCTGAGAGATTCGCGAAGCGTTTATTATCCTGGATTATATTAACCTGCATTGAAAGTAGTTATAACCCCCCCATGGTGGGGGGGTTATAACTACTATTAGGGTTTTAAAATTTTAAGCAGTATGTGCATAATTGGTTAACCCCTAAATTAGGACGTTGTTCATTATTTTAAAAACAAGCGATTTACAATCATTATAATACAGTTATGGATGCGAGGAATCTAAATATATAATTGCTTATAAGCCTCTAAAATAAATAAACGAACATCGAGATACTAACTAATTAACATATTAGTTATGGTAGCTATGACAGTTGAGTTGGGAATTATGATTTTTATAAACGTTTGTGGGACACGAGATACTTATCTATAGCGGTCAGAAATAGCAACACTTAAAAATTAGTTATCTACACGCTAATTAGCATATTACCTATGCCAGTAATATAGCATTGAGTGCACTACTACATAAATACTGGTTTTGTCGGTGTATAACAATATGTTCCGTGGGATTTTTGGATATACATTTCAGTCGCTCAAAACATTCTATTTTGTAAATTAGCAGGATACTCTTTAATGAGCATAGCAACTATTCATATTATTGCATTTTGAGCTTATTGTCAGTAAGTGGATTCGAGCTTCGCTCAACACATGCAGTACCATTACGAATGATATAGCATCGGGGTGCGACCGCATATCCGGTTTCGACTCCGGTATTTTTTGATATCCGCTGGCACCTCGCTTACCAGATATATACCGCCACTTTGGCGTTCGACCACTGTATGAACTTTCGATTCAGCTACTCCCGGTATTTCAATGAATAACTCGATTTTGTCATGTTTTTCCGCAGTTTGACTATAAAAGTTTAAATCAGCACCAACTGTATTACTTCAATTTCATTTTGGCAGGGATTAACCACTTATATTTTTTTAGAAAAAAATTATGACCTCTGTAGGTTTTTCTACTACTTTTAAAAGTGCTATTTTCGAGTCTTTTCAGAAATTTCGGGACAGATCTCCCCCATACGCCATTGCAAGTATCTGGGATTGACTCTAAAACTGAAATGACTTCTTCACAAATACGAATTTAGAATAGTGTTGAAATATTTTACATCGACAAATCGCACAGTATACAATAAATTTGAGCAAAATCTCAGCCCACTACCTACAAGTAAACCTCATAAGACATGACAGACATTTGCATACTAATAATGCAGCTCCAATCCGTGTGCCGTACAAGCAATTCTTGTATAAGAATGACTACTGAGCTTACGAGCACGAGAGTTGGGTACAGCTAAAAAAGACAGCCTGGGTCTAGAAAACTAAAGCCACAGTACTGTTTTAATTCTTAAATTATTGCAATAAGAAGCACTCATACAGGCTCATCTAATATTTGGTATTTGGAAATAAACCACGAAACATCTTTAACGATCGAGCGTAAAGCAATAAAGTTTTTGTATTAATTGATGCATGACTTAATATCTGCGAACCAGTTATTAAATTAACATCCGTTGTGCATTAGCCAAGGTACACTTGCCAGCAGGATGGCAGCGAACCAACGAATTGACTGAATTGGAATTCGATTCAGAACCAAAGAGATTGTGCCAAATCCAATTACGAGTACAAATCCGAACCTTGACTTTGCAAAATCCCTTAATTTAGATAAAAGTAACGCGCACAAGGCGGGTACTGAAAGCCGAAACAGAGACCAGCCAAATCCCAAGACTTGCCGAGACCGAGACCGCCCATTCCTTCTAAAACAAAAGCCTGGCATGATTAAATGCAGCACAGCTCATTTCACTGAATTCTACGCTATATATACAACTACATACTGCTGTTGGTTGGGGTAATAGCTATCAAATTCGGTTCATTTTAGTATTTAACACAATTAGAAATACTTACGACACAGAAAATGATCGTAGCTCATGATAGGCAAATAGCGACGATGCAACAGCTGCCAATTGTTTGATTTCCTTGTCGTTGAGACTAGCACCTGTAGTAAAAATACAATATTTGCTTTTATAACCATACTTTAGCAAAACACAAACAACTGGAACAAAAAATACAAACAGCAACTCACCGACCACATTGTGTTTGTCTGAAGTTTCTGAGGTTAAATAATACCACAATAAATTCAAGATTAATCTCATTTATGTAAAAATTGTATTTTAAATAAAAAATATCTATCTTTAATTAATTCTAAAGCCATGCACGTCCACACTCAGTTAGTTTGTTTCAAAAACTAACATAGAAACTCAAATGATAACAAGGTTCAGCACTATCGGTTACTTTACAAATACAATTGGAAACAAACTTGCTCTACGAAGGCGACATTTGGTTGCTAAAGTGATAACAGCGTGATCTCACATAACAAGAATATTGATATTATTTTCTTGCATCCAAACCTACCAGAGTGTAGACGGTTTATAAAATTAACGAAAACGGAAAACGGAAAAGCTTCAAAGTTGTTATATTTTTGGTCAGTACAACTGAGGAATGCAAATATCCGCCCGACTTTCCAGATTTTAAGGAAAAATAACGGATGGACCCAACCCTAAAACCTACCATTGAACCCGTCAGGGTACGTTTCTGGCAAATATTTTGTGGTAATGTCACCCGACTGATAACGAGATTCAGTTATGATGTCACGCAATAGAGGAATGTTGTGGGTCACCCCACGAATAATATAATGATCAAGGGCATCACGCATTCTGGCCATAGCTTCGGCACGATCTTTGCCACGCGTTACGAGCTGAAAAATCAAACAATTAGATTTTGCAATAAAATTTAGCATAAAACAGAGAAAAATAATGTATATAAACAAACGCATTTATATACATTGTATGTTAAGCTCACACAAACAACATAACCAACCCTAGTTGACTTTCAGTGTACTAAAACAAGACGGGTTGTACAGGGCAGAGGCACTGATATTCCGAACGTGAAGAGGCGCGCTCTTGAGGCTGCCAAAGTTCGAACTCCAAGATTTGGTGCTTCAAAAGGTGCAAAACCTATAATCAATTGGTATTAGATGCTACACACATTCGAGAATATGGACACAGATTATACAATGTTTTCTTCAACAGAACAATAACAAAAACACTACAAATTGAAAATGTAGCGCTTTGAAAAGTATAAACACAATAGGATTGTACAAGGAGATAATGTTGACGAAACATCCACGCCTGCGTTGTTCAACCATTACATCTCAAAGCTGCCTGCCCCACCACCCGGCATTTCGATCGTAAGCTACGCTGATGATTGCACTGTACTGGCTACTGGTCCCAAAATTCCCGAGCTCTGCCAAAAACTGAATACCTATCTCCAACAACTGAATGACTTCCTCGAATCACGCAACCTACAGCTATCTGCAGAAAAATCCACTGCAACACTCTTTACTACGTGGTCAGCCGAGGTCAAGCAAGTGCTCAACATCTCCATCAATGGTCGTCGGATCCCTAGCGTGAACAGCCCGAAAATACTTGGAGTAGTCTTGGATTCGATGCTAACCTTCAAGGACCATGCGTCGCACATCCGACAGAAACTACAAGCACGCAACAATGTACTTAAATGCATATCCGGCAGTACATGGGGTCAACACAAGGAGCTCCTGGTCACCACTTTTAAGGCAATCGGTCGTTCTGTTCTCAATTATGCAGCACCAATTTGGGCAACGCAATTAAAGGATAGCCACTGGTCCCGCTTGCAGGCATGTCAAAACGCAGCATTACACGCAAGCACTGGGCGCCTGCTAATGTCAAACCAGGATCACATCCACCAAGAATGTGAAGTACTTCCTGTAAAACAACACAACCTCATGCTATCACGACAATACCTGCTCAGCTGCTTCAAACCTGAACACCCCTGCCACAACATCGTGACCCGGGATAAACCAGCACGCGACATTCGACTAGATGTAACATCTCTACAAGAAGACATCAAGGGCTTGATTCCCGTTGGAGTGACTCTAGATGCGCAAGCCTACAGACGTGGTCTACAAGTTCTACATCGCACCGCAGTTGCAGACGCCGTGGCTGGCTACAAACCGAACGTGATTTTCGGTGGCTATCCGCCCCCCATCAGCGTTACAGACACAACACTCTCCAGAAACAGCAGATCAGTGCTCTCCCAGCTGCGATCAGGCTGGAGCCGAGTAACCAACCACTACCTAGCGCGAATCAACCTGACATTCTGGATAGCTGCCCGGATTGCAACGAAACCCCTCATAATATTCCCCACTTATTCAGATGTCCAGGAAGACCAACAACGCTGACTGTGGAGGACCTCTGGAACCGGCCGGTAGAGGTTGCTGATCACTTGGGCCTTGAGACGAACGATGATGAACGCCTCTGATGCTACAACAACAACACAATTAACAAACTCTAATTTACATACCTTGCAGATCAATGGATCATAATAAATACTAATCTCACTGCCTTCCTTGATTCCACTATCGCATCGCACCTGAAATGTGACAAGTAAAATTATATAAAATCAACCAAACAGCTTTTCTTTGCATATTAACAAGAAAAGCGCATGAGAAAATATATTCCTGTAACCTATTATGGGGCGGTCCGTTACTTACTAAAAACTGTAAACAACCAGTTTTTGTAATAAACATAACCAAGAACATTTTTCAACATGAAACAAGTCAAGTTAATTAATGATAATCTTTATGTCAATGAAACCTACTTGTCGCCGAAACACTGACAGCCCAAACTTCCTTCAGCCAAAAAACAGAACCATTCAAGTTAGGTAGTTTTAAACTTACCCCTTGTATATATAATGGTTCCCGATAGCGCGATAAGCGACCAACTGATGGTAAACCGAAGCTTTTGTACGGATCCTAAACATCAAAATTGCAACATGATAAATTATTGCCGAATACACATGTCTTCAATTTTCCATTTTTCTATCGCAGTCATCCAACATACACAAGTATTAATTTCTTTAACAAATTAAAAAAATATTTAAAAAATTAGTTGCAATCCACAGCGGTTTACGCACATCCAATACCTCAAGTCTCAGAAATCGACTTGTTTAAGACAGTCTGAGTAACTATATACTGGCAAATCCTACATTCCCATCGCAAGATGTGAATACAAAATAGGTTTTCGTTTTCATAACATTGTTTGAAATTTTATTTTTGTCAAGATACTTGAGGCGTCTTAAACTATAATACAGTTTAGCACGGCCAGTTGTTAAACTATGCCACTACATTATACACCATAGCGCGACACTTACTGCTATTATTGTTTGTCGTATTACGAGATTCAACATGATAGTACTTCCTTGTCAATCATGAACGGGGTGAAGGAACGCTACAGTCACGCTTGGAATGTTCTCACCACTCACCTCAGCGTAGACTCGGCATTCTATAGACCAACCGTTGACACCAATATCCTTTTGGCTGAAATTCAACGGATGCCCTGAAATAACAAACACGGCATGGAGATTCAATTTGATTTTAGTTATCAATTTCACTAGTCACTAGCTATGCTGGTTGCTGCAACGAGTTTATTTTCAACATACTCAGTAACTTGTTCCGATTGAGTAATACAATTTTTTATAAGTTAAAGTTTATGCATTCAAATCCGGGTGGCACCGAATCCACGACTTGAACGAATCCGAATCCATTGCTAATTTGCCGAATCCAAATCTTGCATGTAGCAAATGTCAGTTATATATAACTTGTTTCAGAATACCAACACAATGCCAGCCGCATAGCTTTTAAACGTTAATATATTTCGTGCCCTACCTCAGTTGAAATTTGTGTCCTGAAACAAATATTTTTATTAATACAACAAATTAAAACTTTTACTGCTTAAAACTGAAAAACATATTGCCGATCATTCTTGGATTCGGCTTTTGCACAACCGAACCCGAATCCGAATCACACAATCCGAATCCGAAACATTGTTGCCGCCCTGATTCAAATCAACACAACCTGAAATCTGTCAGAACTAAAAAGTTCAGCGCGGTCGAAATAAGCTTTCTCAGTTTACCAGGATCGGGAGCAGAACAATAAAGTTGAAAACTTTTGAACTAACCATATGCTACACGCAGCATCTGTTGTACGAGATCTAATCCCGTTATATTCTCGGTGATTGGATGTTCTACCTGAAACGGAAAACGTGTAAAAAAACTACACAATCACAATGTTTTCTCTTACATTACAGTATCATCATAAGTTAAAAAACTTAGCGTAGCGCTAACCCACCAAATTGTATCAATCAATATTGCTAAAATACTAATATTCGAAATTTTCCATTATTGTACTTTACGCAGATACGATAAAATAGCTAATTACCGTCTCAACTTTTGTCTTCAACTTTTGAAACCACGTATTATATTTAAATTTACATCGTCGCGTAGACGCATGTTTGTCGTATAATAAATGAGAAGTCAATAACAATGTTTTGCCTAACTTAAAGAGCATCGAAAGCTAAACACGTTAATAAGCGAGCTAAAAATCTTACACTTATTTCAAGAAGTTCGATATGACGTCTGCAGAAGCAGGTCTGCAAACTATGTATTTCGCTGAAGCGGCTTAAAGCAAACCTTCTGCCAACAGTTACCTGCAAACGTGTGTTCATTTCGAGAAAATAGAAATTCTTTTTTGAGTCAACAAGAAATTCTACTGTGCCTAAAAGGAAATAAAAATACTGAGATTAAAATATATATTATCACAAGTTTATCCAAAATGCCAAGGTGTCCTAATTTTGAGCTGTGGCTATATGGTTCATTTAATTCGCCGATAAAATATGCCCAGGATATAAATTAGAACATAGTTCAAAAACCAGCCAGGGCATTTTACCATCTAGCTTTAAATACATTTACATTCTTATAGCATATCATTAGCTGCTCTAAAAATTCTACTATATTATCTAAAAATTTGTACGACCCACATCACTTTGCAACAGGTCTAGTTTACAGAAAATTTTCACCTTAACACACCACATAATTCACAAAGATTACTAAACACTGATTTATACAAACATACCAAAATAATTAGCAATAAAAAATCAAACGTTTGGCAACTTAAAACGCTCAAAAAAATAAAAACCAATACTTTCTGTGTTACACAAACGTTTCTTACGACTTACCTGCAGAGTCATACCCAACTGCACGAGCCAGCTGTGCCGCTTGCTCCCCCATACGAATGCGAAGCTCTGGATCTACGAAAGAACTCGGTGCTTCTTCGATGACTTTCTGATTTCGTCGCTGAATTGAACATTCACGTTCGTTCAAGTACACTGCACTGCCGTGTTTATCACAGATTACCTGAGCAACAGCAAAGTTAGATTAAATAACCTTTAATCAATATTATTAAAGCTGGAACTCCCCACGTACGTATTTTGGGCAGCGTCCAGCTGTTGTTGTTGTATGCAAATTAGAACACAAAATGGAACGAAAAGTACTGCTCCGTTGTCAATCAGAAATACAATTTCTTGTGAGAAATAAATTTAAATTTACGGTTGCAAATGTTCAACTACGTTGACAAGTTGTAATTAAGAACACAATTTCGATTAAAACAAGTGTCACAACCACTCACACTGAGGTCCGAATGAAATGAGGATATTGCAGTTTGGCGACTAGTTTCAAGTACATATCAATCAAAAAAATCAGATAAGATAAATAAATATCACATCACCAAAAATTCCGAACTCACTTGAACTTCGATATGACGTGGATTATCAATAAACTTTTCAACTAACATTCGATCGTCACCAAAACTAGATGCCGCTTCTTGTTGTGACAATCGAAAACCGTTTCTGGAAACATCATCATCTCCAAAATGCAGAACTAAGCACTGTCAATCAGCATTAAAAATTAGTTATAAATCACGTATATACCTTGCATTTTTATAACAATTATGTTGCCATTGTTCGAATGAAAAAAACTACTAAATTTATCCAAAATCTTAAAAAATTCGATGCATCCGCCATTTTTTCTTCGAAACTCTTGAAAGACCGGTGAATTTATGCACGCCTCAATTGCGTTGGTACAGAAATAAAACATTTTTGAAACTTTTATACTTCAATATCCGTTTTCCGTTTCCGTTATTTTCATTACTATCGGTTTCCGTTTCCGTTATTTTTACTATCCGTTTACACCTTGGTAGAAAATGATAGGTCTTGTAGCTTTCGAATTCCTCATCGATCAGTTTAGAATTTTAACATATTTTTTAGATTTAAATTGAGCTACTTCTGTGCAATATTAGATATTCACCACTCAAAAGTTTGTCAGTTTGAATACCGATCACTAAGTGGTGATAGGTGCTATACAAATTTGAGAATAGGTCCTGCATTGAAAGTAACATAAATGAAGAATAATATGCAAAGTAACCAAACATAGCTTTGCGTTTCTGGTCAAAATCAATATCCGTTTCTTGTAGGCTGAAACTCAGCCTCCTTAGTTTTTTATATCGTGTAAACTAGTAAAAGAGTCCAAGAAACCATCGGTACAAAACAGCAAAATCCTGATATGAAGCACATATTTCAATAAAAATTAAACCCTAATCCTAACAACTAGCGCTTCTTATAATTTATTCCTATTTTGTTTCCACAATACTGAGTTATGGCATTCTTTTCAGCGATAGATATCGTAACTTAAACTATCTGAACCGGAACCGAATGTCGAAGTTTTGCTGAAGCCGGAACCCGTTACCCAGGCGCACACTGTTACATTGCACAAAAATTTTCCGGTTGATTCCAGAATTAATATACTTACTCAGCTTCTTTATCATTCCATGCAATCCGCATTCCCTTGCCACCGCCACCAGCAGACGCTTTGATCATTACCGGATAACCTAAAATGACCAAAATTCCGTGAAATAAAATAACATACTCCAAGTAGTCAACCTCAGAACTCGAACGACATTCTCAATTTGAATTTAGGAAAGAATCTATCACCAGTTGGCAGTAAGCGATAGGTTTCCTGACTAAGGAACTTTGAACTTTTGAGGTCGCGATTTTAAAAACATAACCGGATACCGGATAGTTAAGGTTGTGGTACCAAATATCATGAAACAGCTTTTTCCCAAGCGAGCATCTTTAACAGTATCCTGCGATTACATTTCTGAGCAAGTCAAGCAGTACAAATCTTGATATGTTTTCAGCTACTTTTAACCTATGTAAGCGAACTAAATTTAATAAAAGTTCAAAACCCTGAGCACGCTAAAATACAGCGAAAAAGTAAATTATTTTAACATATACAGTATCCGGTATCCGGTTTCTGTTCCGGTAAAAAATTCAATATCCGTATCCGGTGCATTAACATCCGGTCGCACCCTGGTGATAAGTGCTATACACCGTCGAGAACAGGAGAGTAGCCAAGAATGTTTTGGAAGTAGTGGTTCAATATCAAGGGGTCCTAGAGAAACTCAGAGGGGCAGGGGTCTGAATTGGTTCGGGATTCAGTCAAGTCATGGATTCCGTGCCAACCGGATATATACATTAAGTTACGTGTGTATTTTAAATCAAACATTTCATTTCATACATAAATCACTAGCACAACTCTCTCTATGAATTCAAATTGCAATCCAGATTTTGAGCGAAATTCCAGTGAATCACGGGCTTACCAATATCATTCGAAACTTTGACACATTCTGTCGCATCCTGAAACAAAGCAAAAACTACTTACTAAAACAGCACTGCGTGCAGAGTAAAAGAACGACGAAAAACCTACATCCAATCGCCACAGAAACCGCTAAAGATTTTGGCAATAATATATAGTTAAAATCAAACTACAATGTTACATGTTGCAAAATTCCGTGTTAAACAAAGATTCTAGTTGTAGTGTTTGAAAAACTAGTTTTATGTATGCATTATAGTTCGCAAATTTCCGTTTCCAATTATTAAAAGAGCACAAACATCAAGACTAGTAAAATTTCAGTATTTTTTAAACAGTTGTATAAAACTAGAAATTGAAACTTTTAAAGCTGTGTATAAAAACACACGTACCGGATAAAATATTTCAAACCAATATGCTTAATTTGCCATGTTACACTTCAGCCACCATTGATTAGCTTAATACAATCTGAGTCGTACCTTAATTTCACCATCATATCCCGGAATCATGTTTACTTTGGCATCAGTCGCAATACGTTTACTTTGGATTTTGTCGCCCATGGCAAGTATAGCTTTGCTGTTTGGCCCAATAAACACACCTCCTTGTTCAGTCTGAAATAGAATCCAACAGCGTAATTAGGACTTTAAATTATTTCTCTAATTATTAGGGTTACTGAAAAGTTTTTGGGTGCGAAGAAATTGAATAAATTGTTTGGAAACCTCCAAAACCGATAAACCAATAGTTAGCTAATATCTAATTTGCAACTGCTTCGCTCAATACGTGTAGTCCCACTACGAGTGTCCTAATTTCTAGCTAATAAACGGCTTAAAATTCTAAAACTCCAATGCGAGGTTAACAGCCCACGATAATTGGCTTCCAAACAAAAAACTTTATCAAAATCAGTTCAGCAGTTCCTTGGATTATTTTCGGACCAACAGACGGGCGGACATTCACCTTTCGACCCCCGAGCACAAAACATAAAACGCTTCGCGAAACTACGAGCTTCACCCGGAGTTTCGCTTCGCTGAAAAATTCAATTAAACCTCAATAATCACACTTTGCAATTGCTCTGGTGAAGTAAATATGAAACAATTTACCGAAACAACAACAAAACACTCTATAAATTGAAAAATTTACCAGCTTCCTTGCAAATTCCGTATTTTCCGATAAGAAACCATAGCCAGGATGTACCTGAAAGGCAGGTGTACAAAGTACTAAAATTTTTAATAAAAATTTAAATAATATGTACAATTTGCACAACTTTGTAATTTATTATGAGGTACACAATACTACAATAGTTGCCCGTATTCTTAAACATAGGTAGCACACATAACCAGTAGACAGGTCTTGTATCTTTAGAAATAGTAGATGACGCGCCTCGATATTATAACTGGCTAAATTTTAGAGTTTGCTCCATCCTTCGAATGTTCGGAGTTTCAATTTCGTCGCTCCACCAGGAGGTCGATTGTTTAAATAGGATCTTGCATATCCTTTGAGTAAGCCTCAAACTACGTGCGCTACACAGCATGAACTTAATAACTTCAATGCTGAATTAAGTTCAAAGTCCACTGTAAATATGAGCGGCTTTTAGCACATGTAGCAGTAGGTAGAGTTGCATCAAATCAAAATGCAAACGCGGATCCGGCCCAGAAATTTTTGTCGAAAATACCCGGAATAATCTAACTCGGATGCAACACTAGTAGTGAGCGGCACTACTAGTCCAACAAAGTATATCGCATACCGCTTCAGCTCCTGTTGATTTGACGGCTTCCAAAATTTTGTCCATGCGTAAATAGCTTTCACTCGTTGGTGCAGGCCCGATACATACAGCTTCGTCAGCAAGTCGAACATGCATCTAGAATGTAAAATTCAGTTGGAACACTCGTGAATCATCATTAAAAAATTTTCACACAAAGAGGAGTAATACTAAACAGTTGGTCTGATCCACGTAGTACGTACTTTCACTGATCAAGTCTACTCATGCAAACCATAGCAACGCATTGCCTCGTATCGCAATTGGAGAACGTGTAATTTTGAGCCAAATAATTACCTAACCAGCTAATAAGACAAAGCGGCAGCTCCATTCATCGACACAGTAGCAAACCTTAATGACGACACGTAGCATCAGTCTTCGCTAGTTTGGTTTTAATGTCGTTGTTTGGATACAATCGCAACAAGATCCCAACTAGGAATCATGATGTTTCAGAAACAATGTTAAAATCGGGGTATAATCTAATCCTAAAAATTAATGTATAACACTTGTTCAAAAATTTTAAAAGTATCAAGTTACGACAACATTGCATGTATTTATATAGCTTACTGCGTTCGAATCAACATCGCTGTGTACCGCCACTGCTTTGATTCCCATTGCATGACAAGTCTTGATAACACGGCATGCGATTTCACCACGATTGGCGATCAGTATTTTGCTAAATTTCTGGAATCACACAAGACGCACTATTACGTGGCTTTGTAATTCAGCTGGACGAGGGTTGCGCTCAAAATATAACATAAAAATTTGCTCCCTTGCAACACAAGAAGTGCAACGTTAAAATAAAACATGCTGTGAATTACAAGCTAAAACATTCTGCAGTGCATGTTTTGAGCACAATCCTCCCTTTCTGCGATCGACGTTTTCAATTCCAACAATGAACTACTTCGATAAAATTGACAGTTTACAAATTAACAGCGTAAGACATTTGCATATATATTTATACACACACCCGGTGCTAAATAGTACTGATATACATATTTTATATCAGGGTGCCACCGTAATTCCTGTTCCGGTTCTAGCATATTTTCACCTTCCGGTTCCCGTAAATTTTTATCAGAATTAAAATTCCGGTGGTTACACGATATATTCAAATGTCTCGCACCCAAAAACCTTTACGTACTTCTGAAATTAGAATGCTTGTAACCATAATAATAGCTGAAATAATGTAAAAAGTCCTAACTTTGGTTTAACTCATTATTCAAATAAACCTGTAGCTCATAATTGGTTTAAAATTTTAAAACTCCGATACGAGGTTAACACTCCAATAATCCTCAGCCAGCCAACAAACAGTAGACACAATTCAGTTTAACATTTCGTTTAAATTTGCACTTAAATATCTGGCTATGGGTCCAGCCACTCCCTGAGGTGGATATTAAACTATCCGACTCCAACTCCGGTTTTTTGTTATCCGGTTGAGCCTTACATAGATACATACAAAGGTACAGAAGAATTTTATTTGTATAAAATAGAACGTATGTAAGATGTAACACATATTTTCGCACACCTTTTCAGAAGAATTGATTGGATCCAAAGTATACGCACTCCTGTCGAAATGCAACCGTCTAGATAACCGCCAGAAAACTTTAGGACACGCTAACATTGTACGAAAAGTAAAATTAAATAGAAAATAAATCACTATCACACAAATAATATCATTCAAGTTTAATTTATCTAAGAGTGTCTGAAAATACAAACGTCTGTATGCAAGGCACCTACCATAGGAATTACACTGCCAATCATCTATAACCCTCCAAACGGTCTCTGAAATGTGTATTTCACGCGCCCTTTACTGCAAAGCGACTGAAGGTTCGCTAAGTTGTTTAACTTTTGGCCACCGGCTCCTGTTTAGATTTTACGATGTGACCAGAAAAACTAAATGATTTGTAGCTTAACTATCCCCGTATTTTCGGAAGTTGAATCAGATTCATTTGATTTGAACAAGAAAAGCCAAAATATGTTATTCTTTCGCGTCAAATTTGGGTCCAAAGCACTGGAATCATCCGCAAAATAATCGCTTGCCAAAACCAGCGAAAAATAAAAGGTCGTATCCAGGGTGCAACCGGAATTCCGGTTCCGGCATTTTTTCACCTTCCGGTTCCGGTAAATTTTTACCGGATTTAAAAATTCCGGTATTATAATTTGGCCGTTTTATTAACTTTGCTAATTTTTAAGAATCTCTTTTGAAAGCCACTTGTACTCCGAATATAAGCCATTGATGGTGGATTTCACTTCAGTCGATGATGAAAATCTAAAATACAACAAAAATCTAAAATACAACAATTAAAATAAATATCTATGTTCGACTAAGGTTATTTCACAAATAATAGAGCAAAAAATAAGATTAAAATGAAATTTTTGGTGAAATGCATTTTTCACTTTCCGGTTCCGGTAAATTGTAATTCCGGTTGCACCCTGGTCGTATCGGGTACACCTGGATTGTCGTACACGTCAATTGCGCGAAAATTCCTTGAGGTGTGCAAAAATTATTTCAGCTTGAAAACTATAACTAAAAATTTGAGCCGTCATGTAGTCGTATAATTTATGTTAAACGTGACTACGCTATATCATATGCTGTGCCCAGAACAACCATTTATTGACTCATCTGGTAACTGCGGTGAAACAAGTACGGTCTCTCCTTTTCCCATCTTCTGTGGAGGCCTGTGGGGTTCTCCTAGGTTAAGGCATTTAAAAAGGAACAGATGGACAATCTTTCAAGGTTCAACCTGAGAACTTTTTTACACATCTGATACTGTTGTGCTAGCGTTTACTATACATTATTAAATTCTGGAATCATCTGACGGCGTTTTATAGTGCTAAATGCTCCCAAAATACTTATATTCGCGTTATAGTCGAGGTTTCCCGCTCGTTATAGAAAGTTTCAAATGTGTGTATTACATAGAAGTTATATGCTCCTCCTTACTCCGAAAGATATGGGGGCATCAAGCAGGGTGCAACCGGAATTACAATTTACCGGAACCGGAACCGGAATTTGAAAATTTTACCGGAACCGGAACCGGAAAATGAAAAATGCATTTCACCAAAAATTTCATTTTAATCTTATTTTTTGCTCTATTATTTGTGAAATAACCTTAGTCGAACATAACCTTAGTCGAACATAGGTATTTATTTTATTTGTTGTATTTTAGATTTTCATCATCGACTGAAGTGAAATCCACCATCAATGGCTTATATTCGGAGTACAAGTGGCTTTCAAAAGAGATTCTTAAAAATTAGCAAAGTTAAGCGCACCGTACTGGTTTACGCCATACCTGAGCAAAGATACATACATATATATACATTTAAAAAGCCGCTTTCGATATTCCGTGCTACAGCCGTAGACATTGTACCCGGTAGGTTTCTATAGCTGAATATTAAACGGGAACCATATATCTAGAACCAGTCGCTCCCTGATCACAACAAACATCCCTTATTGCTACTTGTTAATGTTCTAGAACGAATCCAGAAGTTCCATCGGATTTATATCGAACGCTAGCTACCGAATTACCGCTATCTGTGTTGAATGCAATTGTCTATATGTCGACTTTTGACTCCAATCAATATTCGCCTTAAATTAGAAAACAAACAAACGATAAGATCGCAGTGCCAAATAACTGCACTTGTTTAGACTGTCTTATTTATGTCTGTTGTGTTCCGAGTTTCTAATGTAATAAACGTTCGAGTCTTTAATGTTCTCTAATGTTCAGAACACAACTGAAGTTCTCAGCTCAGACTCGCAAATTAGGATTGTTGTACTTAAAAAACATTCACTGTATATTCTGTATATTAAAACTTCTGAAGAAAAACGCTTAGGCGTCCTTCCAAATGCGGGGGGTGCAGAAAGGCGGCAGCTTCCCTGATAAAACAAATCTCAACAAAAATATAGCTGCCCCGTTTTCTGTTTTTCTTGCGGAAACATACAGCTCCCCCATTTTCTTGTTTCTCAAAGAAAGCATATTGTTGTAAGGGCGTCTCTACACGGGAGCCATTGTGGACCGTTCCTCCAAATTTATTTGCTGCCCCATTCCCAAATAGACTTGAACCAGCCATTGCGATTAAAATTAATTTTTCGATCCGTTCCGCATCTTAATATCGTTGGTAAGTTTTCAAACTTACCCTTGTATTGAACGAAAAAAATCGTACAATTATATAAAGGTATAAAATACAATAGTATGCCAGTCAGCTGTGGCTGCCAAATCCGTAAGTAGATACAGAGGGGGCGACAGGTGGCGCAATCCCAAGTACGAAAATCTTCGTTCCCCTCTCTCGATCTAACAAATTTTGTACAATCTGAAAAGAATTCGATTTGTGTCCTTAGATTAGCCACTGCTTCGTATTTGGTTTTAAATGACCTATTGGCTAAATCTTAGGCTTAGGCTCAGGCTTAAGCTGATGCAAGGTTTTACGAATTAAAACGTTGCTTTAAATATGGATTAGATCCCAAATGGAATAAGGCTTAGGCTTAAGTAGGCTTAGGAGGCCCATGTATAGATCAGGGGCTTCCACTTTTCTAGGGTGGAAAACTTACGACCAGGAGTGCATCGCAGCCACTCCTGTATGACGACCTGATTTTTCGCTGGTTGGTATGAAAAATCTCGGGCATAGGTTTTGCTGTGGAAAGGTGGAAAATTCATAAGCCTGCATATTCCCTGGTTCGGTAGAGAAAATCTGTAGTGTAAAGTTTGTTTGGAAAACGGGAAAAGTGGAAAGTTTAAACGCTTTGATTTTCCCTTGGTTGGTAGGGAAAATCTGTAGTGTAAAAGTTTGTTCGGAAAACGGGAGAAGTGGAAATTTTAAAAGCTTACATTATTCTTGGGTTGGTAGGGAAAATTTGAAGCATAGGTTTTGGTTGGAAAACGGGAAAAGTGGAAAATTTAAACGCCTAGATTTTCCCTTGGTTGGTCGGGAAAATTTGCAGCATAGGTTTTGGTTGGAAAACGGGAAAATTGGAAAATTTAAACGCCTAAATTTACCCTGAGTTGGTGGGAAAATTCTGAAGCATTGGTTTTGTTTTTAAAACGGGAAAAGTGGAAAATTTCTACATCTAGATTTCCCCTTGGTTGGAAGAGAAAATCTAAGGCATAGGTTTCGTTTGGAAAATGGTAAACGTAGAAAATTCCAATGGAACGATTTAACAACACATAACAGATATATATTTGCTAAAATTAACAAGTTAAATATCATTTTAACGACCTGATTTCACTGCACCTGCGGCATCATCTCCGGTTCCGGCTACTTTTGTTCACTTCCGGCTCCGGATCTGGCATTTTTCACCGGTTGCATCCTACAAACTAACAGGCAATATATATTTCGACACTGGTCAAAACAAGAAACCGCGGAGCGGAACAGTGCAATGAACAAAATCTACTTTACACAGTTAAACCTAAATGAGCAGAGCATTTACCTGAAATAATACATGACTATTAAATATATCAGATTATGATAGTCCCAGCACAAGATTGGTCAAAACAAGATACCACCGAGTGGCCCAGTATTATAAGAACATAAATCTGTTAACAAAGTCGACGCTTTGAATGACGCCTTAAGGTTGTAAAAAAAGTTTTAATTTGTTTTAAAGACGTTGTTGGCTAGTGGCCGAAAAGCCGAGGGAACAGAAATATATCAAATTCGGTCGTCGCTGACTTCCAATCCAGGGTAAATCTAGGCGTTTAAATTTCCACTGTTCCCATTTTTCAACCAAAACCTATGCTTCATATTTTCCCACCAACTCAGGGTAAATTTAGGCGTTTAAATTTTCCAATTTTCCCGTTTTCAACTAACACCTATGCTTCAGATTTTCCCTACCAAGCCAGGGTAAATCTAGGCATTAAAATTTTCCACTTTTCCCTTTTTCCAGCTGAAACCAATGCTCCAGATTTTCCCTACCAACCCAGAATAAAATCTAGGCATTTTAATTTTCCACTTTTCCCGTTTTCCAACCAAAACCTATGCCTTACGCTTGAATTTTCCACATTTCCCGTTTTCCAACCGAAACCTTTGCTTCAGGTTTTCCCTACCAACCCAGCGAAAAAATCTAGGCATTAGAATTTTCCACTTTTCCCGTTTTCCAACCAAAACCTTTGCTTCATTTTTTCCCTACCAACCCAGGATAAAAATCTAGGCATTGGAACTTTCCACTTTTCCCGTTTTCCAATCAAAACCTATGGTTCAGATTTTCCCTACCAACACAGGGGAAAATCTAGGCATTAGAATTTTTCACTTTTCCCGTTTTCCAACCAAAACCTATGCTTCAGATTTCCCTACCAACCCAGGTTAAAATCTAGGCATTGAATTTTTATAATTTTCCTACCAAATCAGCGGAAAATTTAGCCGTCATACAGGAGTGGCTGCGCTGCACTCCTGGTTATAAGTTTTCCACCGTGGAAAACTGGAAGCCCCTGTGCTATTTAAGCTACGCTTAGGGTTAGGCTTTGGCTTAAGCTAAGTTTTAGGGTTTAGCTTGGGCTTAGGTTAGGCTTAGGTTTTAGGCATAGTCTTTAGGAGCAGTCCACCTTCGACCATATCCCGAAATTCCAAAATTCCAAAATCTCAACTTCGACCACATTCCGAAGTTCCAAAATTCCCAAATCTCACTTTAAAGCATATCCCGATATCCCAAAATCCCATATCGATCATAATCCAAGATCCCAAAATCCCAAAATCCCACCTTCGGCCTTGTCCCGAAATCACAAAATCCCACCTACGACCATATATATCCCGAAATCCCAAAATCACAAAATCTCGCTTTCGACCATGTTCCGAAACACCAAAATCCTGCCTTCCACCATATTCGAAATCCCAAAATCCCAGCTTCGACCATGTTCGAAATCCTAAAATCCCACCTTCGACCATAAATCTTCAAATCCCAAAATATCGCCTTTGACCATATTCCAAGATCACTAAATGCCACATCCCCGCCTTTGACCATATTCGAAATCCCAAAATCCCACATTCGACCATGTCCCTAAATCTCAAAATCCCATCTTCGACCACGACCATATATATGACGAAACCCCAAAATCCCAAAACCCCCCATTCGACCATATCGCGAAATCCCAAAATTCCAATATTTCACCTTCGAGCATATCACGAAATCACAATATCCCACCTTCGACCATATTATAAAATCCCAAAATCTCACCTTCGACCATATCTCGAAAACCCAAAATCCCATCTTCCACCATACCTCAAATCCTTGTGGTGGGATGGTGGGATTTTTGGACGGCACCAAGGTTAACATGGGACGTGCTGTTTATATTTTGACCCTGCTCGTAATATATACAATATCTATGTTTAACCCCTTCTCACATTGAGTTGCCCATACAGTATACGTTAAATAATATATATCGCACAGTGTTTAACAATTGTAACACGTATACATAGTACTATTATATCAACACAAGACGTGAGAGCACCCTCGGGCTCGAGCGTCAAGCTCCTATATCTGAGTGGTGATGGTATACGCCTCCCACTCCAGTCACTCGAGTTCGAATCCTGCGCAAAAGTAGGTCTCAGGGGAAATAGAAAATATTCATGTCATAAAGGGTTAGCGAAAAAATTTCAGCTTACTATCTATAACCCCTTCTCACATTGAGTTGCTCATAGGCAACTCAGCGCAGTGTATATACGTTAAATAATATATAGCACAATGCTTAACAATTGTAACACGTATATATAGTACTAAATCACCACAAGACGTGAGAACACCATCGGGCTCGAGCTTCAAGCTCCTTTAGCTGAGTGGTGATGGTATGCGTCTCCCACTACCAGTCACTGGAGTTCGAATTCTAGCACAAACGTAGGTCTCAGTGTGATAAAGGGTTAATTCCGTCGCAAAACTTTATGTTCTGCTACAGATTTCATGATTTTAGAGCTTCTAAAAATTTTGTAAACCGTTTGATTTTTGAGAATGTCTAAAATATTCATTGGGTCAATCGAGTGAAGTCAAGTAAATGTATGCCGAGGACTTCCTAGGAAAAGTAGTTGAATCCAAGATCTTAGCATACGCTTAAAAGTCCACTCCTAAGTCTAATCCAAAACATAAACCTGATAACTAAGATTAAGCCTAGCTTAAGGTAATTTAAGAACAGCGATAAACATTGTTAAAACCACAAAATCTCGAAATCCCAAGATCCCGCCACAAATATTAAAAGCTTCAGTATTTTAATAGCTGGTATGGTGGATTTTGGACCGCGCGGCAGAAAAGAATGCACGGCCGCTCTTTATAGAAAATTTATCGAAAAAGTGAATGTACGAGCATCTTTTAAGTAAAAATTAATATTTATTAGTCGGCGCTTTGCACTTGTTGAATGAAAATTTACGCATGGAAGACCCAGATGAATCGATATTTTTGCAAGTTGAACTGCAGGCAGTGATGAGCTTCTAGTTTTGACTTTGAACGTGATTTTACCGAGGCGGACCCAACAATTTGTGACGGGCGGGCGGGATAGGAAATGTTTATGAAACGCAAAAATTGTAAGGGACCATTTTTAATCACAAAAAATCCTCAGCACAGCGTTGGTTGTTTGCACGTTTTTTAGACAGTTTTTGTCTGAAATGAAAGCTATGAAACTAGGGGTGGGATCTCGATTTAAGTTTAAACCAAATTTGTAAACGCATTGGTTGGAATGCAGAGACATGCTCAATTTTTAGTAGATGTCTGATTTTTAAATCGGTTTTTACGTTTAAGTTGAGAAGGAGACGTCAAGATTCGGTTCGAATTTATTATAAATTTGCAGCCCCTGGAGGTGCAAACAGCTCATAAAGATAGCAATAGTCATTCAACAATAGAACCGACTTCAGGAACTATTGTATTGTTTGGCAAAATTAAATGCGTGTTGAAAACCTTCACTTTTAAAGTTAAAGCTGTATTCACACATCAAGTCATGTTTGTGCAATCCAGCCATTGACTCTGTGTCCCAGTGAACTGGTTAAATGTTTAGACACTTGAGCTCATGTTCTCAAATATATAGTAATATTATCAGTTAGTAATTGGTTTTCAAACTCACTAACTATTGTAGTTGTTGAACTCGAAATTGGTACAGGAGCGGAGTAAATTCTATGCGAACATTTACGGAATTCATGGCCTGACAGCAATCATTGTTCGAACTTTAGAAAACCTATTCATGACATTCATAGCTAGTGGTACTAAACTGGCTGCTATATCAAGCAAAATGCAAGTAAGATCGTTTGCGTTGTGTGTGGGACTGTGGGAGCCTAACAAGTCACCAAAAATACTAGAGTGGAATACTACATATTGCAGCCTTAGTCGGTTACCACAGCTGGATTTTAGGTGTATATTAGAACAAGAAGTTGATTTCGGTAGTTTAACCGGTATTAATTGTACTTTGTTATAATTAGGTTCCTATAATTATTTTTAGAAATAGTTGTTAATCCTAGTATGCTTATTTTTAGCATTTCAACTACAAGTTTTTAATTAGAGGTCAAAATTGTGTTAGATTCCATATGATGTGGTTAATTGCGTACGTACCGTATTATATAAATTACAAATTATGGCCATTTGTAGCACAGGGACCATTGTTGGGTTTTTAGAAACCGGGGTTTCCGGGCGTCAGGTAAGCAGGGAGAACAGGGAATTTGCGGTTGTCAGAACTGCGTGATCGGGACGACACTTGACATGGAAGTACTGTGATGATAGTCGGGTTTTCTCCTAAATTTTAACGAAAGATATGGCGACGACGGAAATCGAACCTCGGACGACATGCTTGCGAGTCAAGCACGCCTCCCATTACTCCAGGCGTCCGATATATAGTGTAATTTTCTCAAGTACTCTATGTGCACGTCTGGGTGGGTGCAACCGAAATTCCGGTTTCGGTTCCGGCATTTTTTCACCTTCCGTTTCCAGTAGATTTTTAGGTTCCGGTTCCGGTAAATTTTTAGGTTCGGGTTTTGGTAAATTTTTCGCCGGTGTTAAAATTTATTCCTTGGAAATTAAGATATTTTTCTAACAAATAACGATAAAATTAAATAGATTTCATTAGTATATATAATATGCAAACTTTAACAATCGCCGAAAATAAACCCTCGAACGTAGATTTCGCTTCCGTTGTTATGAAAATCTAAAATATAGCAGATAAAGTGAATAATTATCTCCAGCTAGGGTTATTTCACCAATAATATTGCAAAAAGAAAATTAAAATGAATTGTTTTGGTGATATTTTTTATTTTCCGGTTCCGGTAAGCGGTAAATTATAACTCCGGTTGCACCCTGATGCACATATATGCATGTGTCTTAACATTGCATGGCTTTGGTATTTTAACTTCCGGATGTTTGTTGAAAACTTCTGAAAAATGGAGACCATGCCATCATTCGTATTTATACCGGCTACCATGGAACTGATTGACTTACTTTTACGCATGTATTTTTTTCATACATGTAATGTAAATGTTTGCATGTGTCCTTGTACCTTCACAATCTATTAGGTGTTATTTTAGGGGCGTAACAGTATATTTATTTGCATAATACTACGTATTGTAACACTAAGCCTAAACTTCAGCGTAAAAATAAATCTTTGACTAAGCCTATTGCTAATCAAAATTATCAATCTTAATCCTAGTCACCTCTATTTTATTCTAGAAACCTTTAAAAGAACATGGGTCAAACAAATATTGCATCTTAACGTAACGCTACAAAAGCACAATAATGAAATAGGGTCGTAGTTTAAGTGCTAAAATGCATCGCGTGAGATTTAAAGCTTTGTCACTTTCGATGCTTTGGAAGCACAGAAGGAAGAATTGTTAGCTACGTTCTGATATTTGAATGTAATCTAGTCTTTAGTCTTCGGAATTCGGAACGAAGAACTTATTCGACAACGGGCTTAATGTTGAGTGGTTTTAACGAAACATTGTTCTTACGGATACGCTTGGTTAATACGTATTGTCACAAGTTGCGTAGACTGGGTATATACGACGCAGGGTGCATAGCGGAACTGGATTATACCGGAATCTGAACAGGAAATTTATGCCGGAATCGGAACAGGAAACTTATACCGGAATTGGAAGCGAAATCGGAACAACAATTTTTGTGACTATAGGGATAATTTGTGTAAACAGAAATATTGATTTAGGGTGTCTGTTGGCTGGCAGGTATACTCAAAAACGTCACATGGATAAATTGAAAATCAGTTTGGTTCTGTAAAAGATAAATGATGCAGAATTTTTATGTATATAATATACCACAACAAGCAGGCCTAAAATTAAAATGTCAAAAATCCCATTCCGATTGATTGTGCGATTGGAATCGGAACTCGTTTTGAATCGCAATTTTAATCTGCATCGAAATTCTGTTTGCACCCAGTACGTCGGTATTTTGTTCTGAGTGATTGCAGCTGAATGTGATTGTGTTCTTTCTTACGTGGTTTTGATCACATGAACCATGGCCGACAGATTATCGGTCCAGCACGCTACCACCGAGCCCCGCCTCACAATCAAGTACTGAAGTTTGGCAAACATGTATTTTAACTTGGGTTTAATTTCCAGACATATATCAACTTTGTGAATAATTGTTATAAATATAAACTTGCGCGACGATTGATTTTCATTCATGAGTCGAAGGTCGAACTCGTCGTTTTACAGCAGTAGTAAAGTAAGTTAACTGACATACAGGTTTGATTATGGCGGCATTCATTGCAATTTATCTTTATCTACATTTACTGAGGTTGCTTGTTTCGGTACCACGTTTTTGTTTTCGTATGCATGTATACCCATTAACGTATACATATCGCGTGGCACTGGCTTCAACACGCTACAATTTTTCAAATGCGGCTACCGTTACCGCGCGTATATGTTCCGCTTTGTTTGTGTATCGCTCTTGGGTGAGGCGTTACACGAGCTGGCCATTGTGCAGGTTAGGGGTGCTCGGATAAAATGGTCATGGCGGCGCTCTTGTGGTTTATTAACAAAAATTAAAGGACATGATTTTTCCAGAAATTATGGGGGGTCCAAAAATATAATATTTGACGACATTTTGTGGAAATTTTTTCGAGTTTTTCGAAGGGGAAAGTGATCTTTGGGCGAAAAAATCAATTTTGTTTACAAGCTGAAAAAATATGTGTCATTTGAACCGGTTGGACGAGATAATATCATATTTGCACGTTTCATGTACAATAATTGGGTTCTCTAGACTGCTGCCGAGTGGGCCCCTCCCCTAGTAGGGAAACCACAGAATCAATGGATTATTCACCAGAAATTTTATTTTAACTTGGAAACGGTTTTAAGAATTGAGGCCTTTACTTCCATGGCCCAATTCCCTTGACCAAGCATTTTGGAGACTGGGCTAGTTATCTTTTACTTCGGCTTCTTCCATAAGGCAGGTCGAGTCGAGAATGAATACGTACATATATAAATCAGAATTTTTGCAAAAACCTTGTTCGCATATTTTCCCCGGTAAACATTAGTAGGACCGTCGTAGCGCGGCACTGGTTGTGACTTGTTTTGGATGTTACGAAACTTTTGTTTTGTAATTACAGCCTAATGCAAATCGCAAAGCAGCTGCGTCATCAACAAGCCGGCAAGATTCGGAACGTGTCGTACATTGCATGATACAAAGATTGACAGATAGCGCGTTTAATCGAAATATGTTTTTTAGTGGATTGCGAAGTCGTCACGGACGCAGTTTGATAAGTGGTAAAGTGGCACTGTCTGAAAGTAAGTACGCACATAGATCTTTGATCACAAGTAGACTTTATCGCTGCTGGATTGAAATAACGAATTTGAAATTACTGAACCGGAATTTGAAAAAATTATCGGAAACGGAAACGGAAAGTCAAAAATACATGTCACTGAAAAATTCGTTTTAAGTTTCTTTTTTACAATATTATTGGTGAAATAACCATAGTTGGGTATGGGTATTAACTTTATCTGCAGTGTTTTAGATTTTCATAATCCACGGAAGCAAAATCTACCTTTGATGGTTTATTTTTGGCGATTGTCAAGGTTTATACGAATGAAATCTACTAATGTTTATCGTTATTTTTTAGTAAATTCTGGCCGCCGGAATACGTGCATAAATTCAATACAGCGTTCAAAGACACGGAACTTGATTTTTTTCGATTCTGTTTCAAATTAATTAAGAATAAGCTTAAAAATAAACAATTTACGTCAATTTTGCTGAAACTCAGCTACGGCTAACTAAAACACAAACAGTCATAATTCAGCAGTGCAATATCATCGCACTTCCTTTTTCGGCGAAACAAATGAATTCCTGCTTTTTGTGAAATGTAATTCCTGGTAGAACCCTACCGGAAAATGAATTCCAGTGGAACTCTTAAAAAATTTTCCCATAGACATCAAAATTTTCTCGCTCGCTAGTCTGCAAACATTCAATATATCAATATTTTGATTTTAATTTTGTGTTATTTTATCACTTCATTTTTTTGGTAACAATTTCGTAGAGCCTATCGCCTCTACCCCATTGTTATAAACAGTTGATTTTTAGCAGTAGCTGATCCTGGCAGACGCTAACTTTTTTGTAGTATACCTATTTCGCGACTGTGTCATGCGTGTTATGCGTTTTTTAGACAAAACTGCGACGTCTCGGTTAGTTTCCGATGACAAAAGTTATGGCGGTGCATCAGTTGTAAACGACAACAGCACTACTATTCAGCTTTCTACGGGCGATCGTAAAGCGTTGTACGCTCCGGCGAAAAAGCAAGTACCACATCCTAGTGAAGCGTTACGCGCCGCAGCCGCAGCTGGGACTTTATCTTCTGCGGACAGTAT
This sequence comes from Enoplolaimus lenunculus, assembly GCA_030248215.1. Taxonomy (NCBI): domain Eukaryota; kingdom Metazoa; phylum Nematoda; class Enoplea; order Enoplida; family Thoracostomopsidae; genus Enoplolaimus; species Enoplolaimus lenunculus. The sequence goes on from JASANG010001639.1 coordinate 78,233, forward strand.
TGGGTCTGTTGGTGGCCATCAAACGACGAATTTCGGCGGTGGGGGTGTTTCGTCAATCTCTCAGTTGTCAACATCTGGATCGTCTTCTTTAAGTAGCGGGTCGGAGTCAGAAAACGAGTGCCAGAAAGTTGGTGGTCAAAGTGACAAAGATGGCGATGATGATGAGGATGATGATGATAATGATGAAAATGGTCTCGACCACGGAGGAGGTCGCGGCACAAATAAGGTAGACGAGCAGCACTCCCAAACTGATTTACATGGACACGAAGCTCAGCCGAAAAACTCTATTCAAACACCGAAAGGCAAAAATAAAGCAATAAAACGACAGCGCCCTGAAGCCAATTCAGTTGGACTAGAAGCTCAGCTGAACGACTCTATACAAACGCCTAAACAGCTATCGCCAAAAGCCAGGCGTGTCGTGAAGAAAAATCGAGAACCGATTTCATTGAGTATTCAAGCTTCAGTCAAATTCGCTAACGACGATATCGTTAACAGTAGGACTTCAATGGCTGCAACAGGAGTACTCGATGGCAGTGGCGGTAGCGCTTTTGACGGTAACAGTAAAGTGAATCATTCCGCCACTACTGGTGATAGCCGACGAGGGGTAACAGGTGTTACCTATGACGATATGTCTTCAGATGAGGAGTTAACTGACAGTGCTACGAATGCTATGGAAACGGGAGAAGTTGGCGGCTGTGCAGAAATCGTATTGAAATACAGCTCTGAAACACCAAAGAACTCGTTATCGCAAAAAAGCTTTCAAACATTAAAGAAATCCGTGTCGCAGAAATTACCAAAAGTTACGAAACCTGCTGCGGATAGTATTCAAAGCGCTACGCCTGAACTAAACTCTGTTAGTAATAGTATGACAACTTGCAGGCAAAATTTTGTGGTCAAAGGCAAATCGAACGTAAGTGGCCATGCTGAGATGTCTGGAGATTTAAATGCACGTGATGGTCAGCAGGCTGTGCTTGACAAAACGTTATCTAATGATAGACTTGATAAGGCGATTAAATCGTTGAAAGAAACGTCTTCAATACTCGAAAAGCGTCTCAAATGTTTTAGCGGAATCGGAGGTATTTTTTCGCAAGAGCATGGGTCACAACCGGAAACGCAGCAACAGTTGATCAAGAAATTATCGAAACAGCAACAAAAACAACCACAGCAGTCACAACCAGGTGAAAAAACGAAACAGGACCTCGAGCGAGTTTTGCAGGCAGAAAGTGGGCAAAAGCAAAGACCGCCAAAAGATCGGACACAACAAAAGTCTGACACAGGAAAATCACGCGAAGGGAAAAATGAAGATCAAGCATTTGAGCATGAGCAGCAACTGAGGAGTTACCACAAAAAGCGCAAGCATTTACAAGCCGAGCTTGAACCGGGAGAATGTACAGGCAATAGTCGTTCCTCCTCAATTTCGTCAGATTTAGAAGCTGCTAACAAAATGCAAACATTGAAAAACAAGGAAACAACCCGTCACAGCGAAGAAAACGCAACGCCTGACAAGCCAACTGCAGTAAAAATTGTTCGTCCGAAAGTTTCGATTAATGCCGTAAAATTGAACGTTGATTGTGACACTGAATCTGGGATGTCGCAGGTTTTATCAACTGGCACAAAGGTAGATGCAAGTAAAACTACTCGTATGACAGGACCTACCATAGTTGCTGATTCTACTTCGACTGGACACGACAAAGGTATGAGATGTGTGAATGGAAACTTTAACATATGTAATAGCTATTTTCCAGGGTCAACCAGTTACCAAAAAATGTCAGAGCCGAATTGCGATAAATTAGTATATACCAGGGTGGCAACAAAGGTTCGGATTCGGCAAAAATTTGAGGTTCGGATTCGGTTGTGGAAAAGCCGAATCCAACAAAGTTCGGCAATATGTTTTTCATTTTTAAGCAATAAAATTTTTTAAATACCTTGCTATAAAAATCAATGTTTTTACTTCAAGTGAGAAATCTCACAACTGACGTCGGGAAGAAATATATTAACGTATGAAAAGTTTTACGGCTCGTATTGCGTTGATATTCTGAAACAAATTATAGATATATCTGAAATTTGCATCATGCAGGATTCGGCAAATTGGCACTGAATTCGGATTCGGTGACATCGTGGATTCGGTGCCACCCTGGTATATACTACTACTAGTACTACAACTGTTATATGTAATAACGATGTTTCTACAAGAATCACAGTATTAACTGAGCTTCTTGAACAACATTTTTTATCGTTTGGAACAGAATTCATAAAGAAATAGTGTGATATTGGTCAAGAATAATTGTCTAATATAGCGTTATGTTATTATACTTTTCTTCAATAAACATCCCTAAATGTAGAATAAGGGAGTCAGAGCCGGATTTGTGTTGTATACACCCTTCTATTTTGAGAATTAATGCTGGACTGAGTCACCGCATTTTAATTAAGCTATACAGAAGTTTTCAATCAGAGACCACGGCTGATGTTTTGTTGTTTCTGTTAAGTTTAAATCACCGTTTTTGCGTAAATTACAGCCTGAGCTAAATTTCCAGTTATTGCAAAATTGTTGCACGCTCAGCAAAGATGCATTGCTAACATGTCAAGTTTTCAATTGCTTTCACTTAAATTGGTAGTTTCTAACTGTTCAGATATTAAGCCGGCTATCACCAACGAAGCGTTGAAAATTCCAGATGTTTCTTTAAACACACGAATTCGATTGTCATATGACAAAAAAGCGTAAGTTTGAATATATGTTGGATATTATATAATTAACAAGAAATTTAGTAGGCAGATGCGCGTGAGCGTTGACTCAGTGTTTTATTGATATCTTGACCAACCTTTTCCTTTTTCAGTTTGCTTTTACATACGACATACGTTTGATGCGTACGTATGTAGTTGTCTTATGTTAAGAGTGTTTTGGTTCTAATGTATTTCATACAATTAGCGTTGGTTGTGGAAGTATCTGATAAATTCTTTAACCTCGTTAGTTTGCGTACAATAGTTACTATTCAGAATGTGGTTCCGGGATGTTAAAATCACTAAGGTAATTTGATTCCGGGTATTTTTGTAATACCCGGAATGATTTGTTGTGAAGACTTGGATCCGGAATTTGTTGAAGTGAAGACCTGGATCCGGAATTTGTTGAAGTGAAAACCCGGAGCGGAATTTTTCGGCGATAATACCCGGAATAAACCGGAATACCTGAACCCGTTATGCAATTCTAACTATGAACAAGTGAATCGGCGAGTGGTTGATATATATAATTTGAACCGCTAAACATTTCAGACCTAAACCGTCAACTAAAAGCGCGACAGGTACTTCAATGTCCGAACGAGTACTATCAATCTTATCATCTGATCCTAACACTACAACAAACCAGAAAACACAATTTCGAATTAAACCAAAAAATTTCGCTATCAAACCGTCTACCAGTGCGGAGCGTAAAAAAGCGCTAGTTACAACAGTATTTACGGCGACAAGTCCTCGTTCTTCTAAGGTAACGGAAATAGTGTCGTCTGACCAACAACAGCTTACGTCTACTGCTCGTTTAGAACAAAAACGAAAGCGCCATGAATCAAAGCAATCAAAACCAATGTCTCCTGAATTTAATACTTCGAGTGATTGCATCGACGATATTCCGTTGCCTCCGGTGCCGCCTATGGTCGAAATGCCACCACCGTTGCCGCCAGAGCCACCACCAGAACTACTAGTTTCAGGCGCCGCACCCCCGCCATCACATCCGGCGCCGTCTTTACCTAAGCTGCCACATTCCGGGCCACCCCCTCCGCCTTGTAAGTATTTAGGACTTGAATTTGATAGCCATAGACTTAGAGTAGAATGATAGCCATAGACTTAGAGTAGAAAAGTGCATACTGAGGAAAGTGAAAAAATATCGTATTAGCAGTGATTAGCGAGCTGCTTTGTTAAATACAGATTTGCATTGAAATAAATAAGGGTAGCGCTCACCGCAAGTTAAAACATTTTTGTTTACAAATATGCACTACCATGTGTCGTCAATTTATGTGCATTGCTTTACGATACCGGACGACCCAGACGCCATTAAAGTAGTCATAGACTATTATAATGGTACCTATATCGAGACAAAAAATAGAAATGACTGTCATGTGAGCTCTGTTTTATTCCTGCTTAACAATGCTTTTTGATATATGGTTTTTTGTTGATAATTTTCCAGATTAAACGGGTAAATTCTAATATGTTTGGAGTCACGTACGATTGAAATAACTAACTCGCTGCTAATCTGATGTAATATTGAAACCGCACTGTTGACGGTATAGGACCTTTCAAACGACATTAAAGCCTATAAACATTGCACTTGCAGGCTATTAATTTGAAATAATTTTAGCTCCAGCCATACCATCAACGTCATCGGGACCAACCCCTGTAAAATTGCGACGTTCATGGAATCGCCAGGCAGCGGAAGAAACACAAAACGCTTATTCGGGTTCTACAGTAGACGCTGTTTGTAGTAAAGCAAGCAGTGCCTGTATGAACCATCCAGGTACGCCACAGAATCATCTTCCACCTTTTGGTCCGGTGATGCCTGTTGTTGCACAACCAACATTACCTATGTTTCCATGCGCACCTCCAGCTGATTTCAGTATCCCACCGCCGCTTAGTGAATGTAATAACCAGCACCAGCCGGTACGTAAATCTGTTCCACAGCATTGGATTGAATACAGTCAGCATAATCAGTTACATCCTCCACATGAAACACTCGGTCGTAATACACAACCGGTCATAAAGAGCAATCAGCACCCTAGGCACGGGTTAGCTGGTCCCCCGCCGCCGCCACCGCCAGAACCAAAGGATATCGACGAGCGTTTGCAGTTATCGCCGCAAATATCACCGGCAGCTAGCACAGCTACTCCTGGCCAGGTAAGACACCAAGAGAACGTGGTAGAATTGCTCAATTCAAGTTCGGGTTCTGATGGATTTCAGCCAGTAGCGGCTGGTGGTGCCTGTGACGCCGGCGGTATTGCCAGCAGTAGACCGCGCCGATCTAAAGCGCCGTTATTAGGTCAGACACCTGTGCAATTGTCAGAAACACCGGCTAAAGGTAATTTTGCGACAAATTCCCAACAATCTGATGGGCTGACTACGGCTATAGAGCATCGCGGAGATGTCGACTTGAGACAGTATTTAATCGCGAAACGCGCTGGAACAGCTACAATGGAGCCGGTTGCCGAGGAACGAAAGATGACACCTGTCCGTCGGCGCCAACTTCACCCCAACTCACGTTCAAATTACAACGGACCTGACAGGCAGCATGGTCCGTTCGCAAATAGCACGAATTCAGCGTGCCCTCCACAAAATGTCCGCGTTTCGGTTGATGATCGCGGTTCTGCTGACGAAACATCACCGTCAGTAACGACCCAACAATCTTCTGAACGTACTGCTTACTCTGTTGAAGCAGGGCAGCATGTGCAAACAGCGGCTGAGACAAATAGCAGCAGTTACAACCTCGGTGATGACGATGAAGATGATTTTGACTATGAGCGTCGATATCGGCGGCATAGGGCGCCGCCGAAAGCCGATGTGTCCATGCCATTGGAAAGTGTTAGCCACCGGTCAGCCAGACGCCACTATAACGAAGCTGATCGCGAGTCTCCTGGTGAGAGCAGCATAGACGATAATGCAACCGAATTTATCCGTCAATCGTCTCGTTCGGATACCTTTGACGCTTTTACGGTTCAGCAATCGGATCAGGTTTATCGCCGCCGCCGTCGTGGAACACCTTCGTACGGCAACGAGACAGCAAGGCACGCTAGCAGTGAATCTAGTAGACGAGAAGATAGTACCTATAGAAGCAACAATGACGATAGGCGGCATTATTTCGACAACGACGGTGGTGTCATTAGTGATGATGGTGATGGCGACGTCATTGGTAGTCGATACGAATATCGACGACGCGATGACTCGTATAACGACCGTCGCCGTCGTAGTCGTCGTAGTCGTAGCCCTAGCGCCGACGATGATGGTCGACGATATTACCGTCGTCATCGCAGACGCGATTCAGGCGCCTATGACGACGACAGTGATTACGGTCGAGACGGCGACTACGATCGAGACGGCGATTACGACCACGACGATCATTATCGTGAGTCGTCTCGCAATCGTAGTGGCGATTATTATCGTCGTAGTGATCGATCGCGTCGATTACGCCATTATAGTGATGATGATGATGATAATGATGATGATGACTTTGATGATCATAGACGATACGACGACGGTGATAGACGCCCAAGATTTTCGCGGTATGATCGATATGAAGGCGGTGGCGACGGATGTCCGGATATCATGAGTAGACGCGATGAGTCGTCGATTAGACGCCGTCTCGGAAGGGGTGTGCACCAGAGAGTAGCGTTTCCTAGTAGTCGGCAACAGCCGTCAGCGTCTGTTGATGCTATGAAACGAACGTCAACCGCGATTATGGAACGGATACAAGCGCAAGACGCCGGTGCATATTTGCATCACCTCGGAAAAAGGGACGATAACTCAAGGACTGGTATAGCTAGCGTTGGGTGTAATCTTCAAGACGGTGGTATGCCGCAGCAGCCGCAAACGAACATGGCTGGGTGTTCGATTCCGTCGCTTGTCACGCCTAACAGGCATCAATTTTCGGCGATCGATGTATCACATTTAGCCGGGGGTGCGACCGTAAACGCAAACAGCAACAACGAAATTATAATGCTACCGCGGGTAAACTTTGCAACTGGTGTCGGCGTGCACACGATCGGAATAGGTGGTTCCAACATAGACGTTAATCATCAGGCGCAGTTTGTAAATCATAACGTTATGCAACAACAGCAATTGCATCGTGGCGGAACGTTCTCTGTAAATACGGCTGATATAAGCGATAAATTTACATTTTTCTTCACCAAGAAATATGTGTTTTCGAATCATTATCCTTGTGATCGGCTTGTAATCGATGGAAATGCTTTCTCGTGCACAGAACAGTTTTATATGTTTATGAAAGCAAGTAAGTATCACTTATTGTAAATACTTTGTATTGTACCACGGTGAAACCGGATGCCAATAAGTGTGTATTTCAAGAAAAAGTAGAATTTAATCGTGCTATTTTAGTGTTACATGCTATAGTTGTTATGATTTCGCTCCCACAACGCTTTTGGCATAGTCAGTACAAAATAAGGTTATGTGATACTTTGTAGTGATAAATATCCGGCAATGTTGAATGTCAGAGCCTGGTATTGATTTTTTGCGTAACCGGGTATCCCGTTTCACTTTGTATTCTGTGTGTTTTGGGATAACGTCACGTAACGAATGAATACTGGAGCAAGTATTTTAAAATTCGTCTAATGTCCGAAGTTAAAAGAAATGGACTAAGTTTTCTTAACTTATATGACTCTTGCGAAAATGATGTTTTGCTTGCTGACGCACTTAAATTTTTCAACTGGGTTTAACAATATCTAAAGGTAGAAATAATGAACAGCAAGTCGAAAGATGATGTATCTGCTTGTAATATTGCTAATTTAGTGTCGTTTGATGATACCGACTGCGCAAAAGAAATATTGAACACAAAAGATCCAAAACGAATGAAAACGCTAGGTACTGCGGTGATGAACTTTGATCAGAAAAAGTGGGACGACATATCGCATGGTATCATGCTGCTTGGCAATATGGAAAAGGTTAGTTTTGGTCGTTATAGAAATCTTGGTTTTTATTTTGACCTGTTCTGGCTACATTGGTGTGACTAATTTGCCTAGGAGCTGTGTATTTTTCCGCACTTTCTACGTATGAACAACTTAAGTTGCATGTTTTACAATTTACGTTCAATTCAAAATCGACCTAAGTCATGCCTCTAACAAATCAGAGTGTCAGTCTCCACATTTGAAAATTCTTTCAGTATGTCAGTCTCAGCTTTTAAGTAGAGACTTGTATTCCTGATATCTGTGACGCATTCAGTATGCGCTTACGTTTTAGCTATTTTCTTATGTTTTAGTACGTTCAAAATCCGCATTTAAGAAAAGAATTATTCATTACGGCGAATACAACGTTGGTCGAATGCAATCCGGTTGATTTACGGTGGGGCATAGGTAAGAAATTTTTGTTTTTTGTGTGTAATAGCAGATATTAAGAGTTAACGGAATACCACAATTTTACATGGAATCTAAACTTTAAGTGTACATATTTTTATTGTTCTGTAAACTGTTAAACTTCAATCGTAAACAAGTCATAATTTACGGATCAACTTCTCCAAAAAATGGGTGTCTCTAGTTTGAGTGTAAAATAAACGCAGCTGTAAATCTACTTATTCATTTTGTCATTTGAAACCAAAATAGTTTAATAAAAACAAAGAAATTATTCATTAATGTATTAAAATACGGAACCGAATTTCATCACAAAGCAAGAAAAACAATAATTGCACTTTATGGTTTATACCATGGGGGAACGAGCTAGATGTTATGCATTCAGAAATGAGTATCACCGCAGCCTTAAAATTCATATAATCACAAATGGCTCAATTACCAGTTTGGGTATAGTTTTAAATGGTGCAACGCTGGTTATAAGTCATATTTTCCGTCGGTTTTGCTGAAACCCATTGATTTCTATTTAAAATATTTACGTATTTACTTAGTTATTTAGTCATGTATTGCGGCATAAGAAACGTCTGTGATCTGTTTGCCGAAACAAATGCTTTAAATATAGTGTTTGTCCGATTCCTGTAGCAATTAGTCCAATCGCGTTTAACGCCGACAAATAAGACACTTTTCGTCGAGTATCTTCAGCGTTTTTTCGATCAACCCTTTCTTGAAGCCTGAAAATTATAATGCATTTTGAAGCTGAACATTATTCGCAGATGTATAGGATAGACAAAAAACCAGTCAGACGTTAGTTTGACAGCAGTGAAAGTACAGATGTGTTTTGTCGTTCACTTCAATCCTTAAGCACTAAAGCAGTACTCCATGAAAATTAATATGGAAAACTAAAACTTTTGGCTTGGTCGGCCTCGTCGGCTATTATTCTCACTATTTGGCATTTGTCGGTTAGCCATTATGCTTAGAAACATTATTATGATTTTGATTTAATTTTTATTTACCACAAAACATGCGGTGGCAGAAATTATTTCACTTTATTTCGTGGATGTTGTAGCGTTCAGCACGCATTGTTATACAACCTTTTGTGTTCACAGTTACAAAAATATTGCGCTATAAATATAGTTGCGCTCTAAAATTGTAATCATTCGCTCCACGGTGCAAAGCGGAACTGAATTATACCAGAGTACCGTGTTTCGTACCGATATTTTGTTTGGTAAGCAGCAATGTTGGCAAGTTTGTCGTGAATCGATTGGGCAAGAGTTTCTTTTTCGTTTGGCACTTTTGGTGCTGCTTCACCGTATCGAAATCTAAAATTGCATGACAATGTTTGTTTTAAAGTTATCTCTTCAGGTTTGTTCAAACCTTCGCTAGAAATTTGTTAACTAGATTTGTAAGTATTACTGGATTTCATGCGGAACAGCCTCAAAAAAGCAAAAATCAGAGCAATAACTTACCCCATGGCTACACTTGATGTCCGATCAAGCAATAAATAGACAGTTTTGGTCATGAATGAATAGTTGTTTGCAAAACAAAATTCGAACGTTCCAAAATAACTCAAAAACGTAAACGTTTCTCCAGGTGAACCAGCGCTTGCGTAGAGTTGAACTTTGTGCGGTGTTAAAACTACGATGGCCACGGTCTACAATATAATTACAATAATGCAAGGGTCACGCCATAACGTAGGAAAGATTATCAAGCTCATGTGAGTAAGCAAGAGTTGCGTTCAAGAAGTCTGGCACGTACCGCTTCGTTTTGTAGTACAAGCCATTGTTTTGATGATATGAAGACCTGAAGATTTTCGCAGCCTGCTTAGGACCTACATATTACATAAAGGAGCCAAAAGTTGTATATGTTTCTATTTTTTAACAAAAGGTTTGGTTATTTGACCAAAACTTAGTTGAAATTTAGCCATCTCGTCATGGATAGGGATTAGCGAATCTTGTAAATTTTTGCTCTTTTTGGTGTTGCTGTACGACGCATTTGAATGTTGCTAATTGGTATATAAGTCGTTCAAATTAACGCACCGCATGCTCGTTCAGTACTTTGAATTGAAATGTATAATTCGCTGAGTCGATGAAATCTTCAGTGAAACACGTAATTTCGTTATCGGCGAGCATGAACGTTAGCTCGCTGCGGTGCGTTGGAACGTAATCGTCCGGGTGCTTGGTGTAGTAAACTGGTTGAATTGGTGGTTGTACGTATTGCCAGTTTACAGCATACTGCTGTTGTTGAAATTGCTGTTGGTATTGTTGCTGTTGTTGTTGTTGTTGGTCATATTGTTGCTGATGTAGATATTGTTGTTGCTGGTCATATTGTTGCTGCTGCAGATGTTGTTGTTGTTGTTGTTGTTGTTGTTGTTGTTGTTGTTCATACGGCTGCTGTTCGTATTGTTGTTGCTGCAGTTCTTCTGAAACAGGTCGACATATCAGGGTTCACTGTAATTATTGTTCCTGCCGGAATTCCTGCAACAATCTCAAAATTGAACTTAATGTCTCCAAAAAATTTAACTACGTTCAGCTTCTGTTCACAACTTGTGTTTCAGTTGCACATTCATCATTATTTGACGTATGTTTTTGTAGAAATTGGAAAACTCGAGTGAAAACGCAAAACATGCGACGAGCAACGTATTTTATTTTTCGTTATATCATCAGGTGCAATCGGAATTCCGATTTCGATTAGAATTCCGATTCAAAACGAGTTCCCGATTCCGATTAGAATTCAGATTCAAAACCAGATCCGATTCCGATTAGAATTCCGATACAAAACGAGTTCCGATTCCGATTAGAATTCCGATTCAAAACGAGTTCCGATTTTGATTGCACAATCAGTCGGAATTGGAATTTCCACATTTTAATTTTAGGCCTACTTGTTGTGATATGTTGTATAAAAATTCTGCATCATTTATCTATTAAATTGTTTTCGATAAGTTAACTGAAATATAAATTACGAATATTTCTAATGGAAGATGTACCATTGCCGATGGCCGAATGCAACTTGCTTAGAAGTTTTCAGATAGTTTAATGCCGATATCGATGCCGATTTTTATTTTGAAATTTTGCCGATGCCGATGCCGATTCCAACTTTAGTACACCATGCTTAATTAACAGATAGGATATCACATTGCATCATTATATTAAGATTGAAACCCTAACCATCATAAACGATTACAATTTTATAAGAACGGTTGGTTTCAGTTAATTTTTTTTCAAACAAACGCAAAAGAGAACAGTTTTCCTGACCTAATACACTGATATGCGCCGAGAAATGAAATTGATAGCAATCTAACTGACTGTTATGTGCAAAAAGTCACAAAAAATTGCCGATTATTACCGATACGGATTAATCGGTACAACCCTAGTAAAAACAAAATCATAAATTTTGGCAAATTATATATACTTAATTAATAGGATTATGTTTTACATTTTGTTGAAATCTAAGCTTTAATATCCGAATGTGGTATGTAGTTTCTATGTGAGGTTGAAATTTGCATATCAACAAAAAACGTTGTACAAACGCGATGCTTTCATTTAGTTGTGTTGAAAGTGAAGCTGGCTTACGTTGTTGCTGTTGTTGAACATTGAACAGATAATTAACCCCCGAGTCGAGAATTTCGGTCTGTGGAGAAGTAAATACCGAATGTTTTTGTTCCCCTTCGTTCAACTTTTGAGGTTGGTCGTAGTCGTTGTGAGCGTCAGATTGGATGTCCTGGTTGTCTTGGTTCTGTTCGAGCTGTTGCGTATTATCATCCTCTGGTGGTATTGTGTCTTGGCTTTGAGTTGGGAACGAAATGTACAGAATGATTATAAACATGATGTATGAGGCATCGTTGACAGTCATCCCTTCTAGGTTATACTTTTCTACTTGTCAGCTGTGTATGAATAAGAATATATAAGATGTAAAAAAAGAATCACAAATCTGTGAAAAGCTGTGAAACACATTTAATCAGAAATTAAAAATTTAAAATCCGTTGAAGGAATGGTGCTATCTTAAACTTGTTCAAAGATAAATAGTTGAATCATTTTAAGTTTTGAATCATGCAATCGCTGCAGGCCAGGATGCCACCGGAATTCCGGTTCCGATTCCGGGAAATTTTTACCGGAATTAAAAAATTCCGGTATTAAATTTTGGTCGGCCGAAATTACTGAAAAATGCGGATAATAATTAAGCAATTTCATTAACGTAGATTATGCTACCGTCGATTATGAAAATCTAAAATACAGCAAGATAAAGTGAATTCCTATCTACAACTAAGGGTTATTTCACCAGTAATATTACAAAAAGGAAATAACAATGAATTTTCTGTGGCATGTATTTTTCATTTTCCGGTTCCGGTAAATTGTAATTCCGGTGGCACCCTGCTGAAGGCGCATGTAATTTCCCATTAGATGTCGTCCTTTGCCAAAACAAAGCGATAAATTTGAATTTTATAATTAAACAATGACTATAAGGGTAACAAATGCTAAGCCATATCTATTCGAGTTTGCGGTATTGTCAGTTAAGCTTAACAAAGTAGTATAAAAATTTGCTGGTTAATAGGATAAACATCTGTTGTGTTGCTGGCATAGCGTAATATTTCGATATAAATTTGTGCATGTAGTCACGTTTGTGTTTGGTTTCACGACCAAACACGGAGGCCTCACTGAAACAAGATTGTTTGCCAACTTCAGATTTGTTTTGTTCGACACTAAAGCCAAAAAATAAGCGCAAATTCATCATAAGTGTTAGCTTTTTAACGTTCAGTTTCCCATAAATACTTTTAGAACGTTGTATTTCGTTATGTGTACACCAGAGATGTACCAGATATCCGGTTGCGGTTTAATATCCGATGCACGACTCAAATACTACTAATAATGCGCAAATTTATATATATGCTATATCTTGTTAACATCATCCGGTTGGTGTATTAGGTACAATTAATATCCAGTAGGTCTGTGGTATACACATAATTTAGTTACAGATCATACAACAATTAGTGAAAGCAAATATTCAAACGTGAACAAAACTAAAATTAGAAATCATATATGTCGGATTTATGAGAAATTTTGCACATTTGTGCTTCTCATAACCAACCGTCGTTATTACGCTTTGAAAATCAATTTTTCAAAAAAAAATGTTTTTTTTTCGATCCCAAAATCCCCCTGAGACCGAAAAAGTTTCATTTTCAAAAACTTAAGTAATTTATTTTTTCAGTCGACGCAGCTTAAAGAGCTGAGTCGAGTTTGTTTCATTTATTGCGATTAAACCAGTCATTTATGAGTTATAGCCGAAAAAAATTTTTGGTGCGCTGCACGTTTAGCGTGTAGTGACCACAACGGAAAAAAGCTGTCATATGTAGACCACATAGCCAGGTACGCAACTCAAATATCATATGCCTACGTACAAATACGTACCATAAATATTTTTACGTATTGCTTGGTGTGTTTTTATATAATTTTATACTGTATTTTTGCATTGTTTCTATTTCACTTGTTTTTCAGGACTATCAATCGAAGACCCGCGTCGTTTTGATCGTAAACAGTGGCGTGGTGAAAATCGTTTAGGTACAATTTTAACCGATATTCGTGACACTTTAATGACAGATGCACAATACGCTGATGAAGTTAAAAACGCATTGCGTGAGCGTCAAATTAGACGCGATCGCCGATTGACGTTATAGGTAGCGTATCACAGTTCAACGATTGAGAGGCTGGTGATTGGCTGAAATGGAGTTGGAATTGAAATTGACGTTATAGGTAGCGTATCACAGTTCAACGATTGATAGGCTGGTGATTGGCTGAAATGGAGTTGGAATTGAAATTGACGTTATAGGTAGCGTATCACAGTTCAACGATTGATAGGCTGGTGATTGGCTGAAATGGAGTTGGAATTGAAATTGACGTTATAGGTAGCGTATCACAGTTCAACGATTGACAGGCTGGTGATTGGCTGAAATGGAGTTGGAATTGAAATTGACGTTATAGGTAGCGTATCACAGTTCAACGATTGATAGGCTGGTGATTGGCTGAAATGGAGTTGGAATTGAAATTGACGTTATAGGTAGCGTATCACAGTTCAACGATTGATAGGCTGGTGATTGGCTGAAATGGAGTTGGAATTGAAATTGACGTTATAGGTAGCGTATCACAGTTCAACGATTGATAGGCTGGTGATTGGCTGAAATGGAGTTGGAATTGAAATTGGAGCGAAGAAGTTCAAATTAAAATTGAAACCAAGTTTGATTTATGTAAACTTGTGGTCGACTGAACACTGTTGGTAATGTTGTTTGTTGATGGAGAAATTTTTCAAAGAATTGAATCAATGAGTCGTTGTTTGTTAGGGACCTTGACGAATATCGATGAAATGTAGTAAGGGTTGTGATTGGTTGAAGTGAAGGCAAAGTTGAAATTGAAATTTCGAACGAAAAATGCAGAAGTACTGGCCGGTTATGATGAAAAATATAGTTTAAAGTGATGAATCAATGGAATCTTGGTTTGTGGCGGGACTTTATACCTTTATACCCAGCTTGTCACGTGTTTGGAAGTTTCCCGCGGTCAGTTCAATGGCTATCGTCATTATAAAACGGAATTGTTGTGTTTGACAAGGTGTCATTTTGATTGGTGAAGCGAAATTTAAAACAGAATGATAGACGCGGAAGTGTTGCTAATGTTGAACAAAATTGTTCAACAAAACGTGTCGTAGTTGTAGGAATATTACACACCGCAATTCCTCCTCGATATTAGGGTTTACCGGCTATTGGCAATCCAGTGAATTGTGCTGTTTTAAACCTCTCGTCTGCAAATGACATGCCGAGCCAGGGTGGGTTTATTTTTGCATGATGCTTTTGTAACTCAAAACGAGGCTTTGTTGTCAATGTAAAATTTTGTTTTTTACTGCTATATGGTGAAATTGTAATTTTACCGGAAACGAAATGTTATACCAATTTCGTGTGTAGTTGTATTGTTCTTTGCTCAGTTTATATTATGTTCAATTTGAACGTTTTCTTTTAACTTACTCGCGAACTTTGTTTAGCTACCTATTTCTGGCAAGTTTTTCATTCAATGCGCCTCGAACGCTGTGATTATGACATTGGTCTTTCTTTGGTTTACTTACATCGTTATTCTGTGCTCCCTTTTTAGGCAGGATTATAACGGTGACTCAAAAGTCAATATATATCAGGGTGCAACCGATATTCCGGTTCCGGCATTTTTTCACCTTCCGGTTCCGGGAACTTTAGGGGAATTAAAAATTCTGAAATTCTGGTAGTAATAAATTTTGGTCGATTTCTTTAAATTTGATAACCTTTGAGAAGCTTTTTTAAAGCCACTTGTGCAATTAGTGATGATCAAAATGGAATTGATTTATTTAGTATTGTATATAAACCTTGACAATCGCCGAAAATGAACCGTCGAAACTAGATTTCGCTGTAGTGGATGAAAATCTAAAATGCAGGAGATTAAGTAAATACCTATCTTTAACTTAAGGTTATTTCACCAATAATACAGCAAAAAGGAAAATAAAAATGATTTTTCGGCGGCATGTATTCATTTTCCGGTTCCGATAAATTTTTTCAAATTCCTGTTCCCAGGGTGCAACCGGAATTACAATTTACCGGAACCGGAACCGGAATTTGAAAATTTTACCGGAACCGGAAACGGAACCGGAAAGTGAAAAATAAATTTCACCAAAAATTTCATTTTATTCTTATTTTTTGCTCTATTATTTGTGAAATAACCTTAGTCGAACATAGGTATTTATTTTATTTGTTGTATTTTAGATTTCCGTCGTCGACTGAAGTGAAATCCACCATCATTGGCTTATATTTGGAGTACAAGTGGCTTTCAAAAGAGATTCTTAAAAATTAGCAAAGTTAAGAAAACGGCCAAATTATAACACCGGAATTTTTAAATCCGGTAAAAATTTACCGGAACCGGAAGGTGAAAAAATGCCGGAACCGGAATTCCGGTTGCACCCTGCCTGTTCCGGTAAATTCTAATACGGTTGCATAGAAAATATGATATTTCAGTGTATTTCTATTCATTATTTTATA
The DNA here is from genome assembly GCA_030248215.1 of Enoplolaimus lenunculus. Lineage (NCBI taxonomy): Eukaryota > Metazoa > Nematoda > Enoplea > Enoplida > Thoracostomopsidae > Enoplolaimus > Enoplolaimus lenunculus. The sequence goes on from JASANG010001639.1 coordinate 94,319, forward strand.
TATACACTGCCGTTAGCATCAGGGATATCATTAGGCTTGTATATATTGCAAAATATAGTAATCTGCAAAGTGTTGTGAAGAATAGTACCGTCTTAATTGCAGAATTTATTTTAACTTAGACATTGATGTTGACTTAATATCGTGTTGTTGTGTTTTGTTTGTTTGTTTGGTTCAGAATTTCTAAAGTCATATCTATATTATATCTTATCGTTATACGTTTAGATTCGGGATTCTTAAACAGTTAAGTAATGCTGTGATATCTGTCAGTCAGGGTGCAGCCGGAATTACAATTTACCGGAACCGGAATTTGAAAATTCTACCGGAACCGGGAAGTGAAAATGCATTTCACCAAAAATTTCATTTTAATCGTATTTTTTTGCTCTATTATTTGTGAAACAACCTTAGTCGAACATAGGTATTTATTTTATTTGTTGTATTTTAGATTTTCGTCGTCAACTTAAGTGAAATCCACCATCAATGGCTTATATTCGGAGTACAATTGGCTTTCAAAAGAGATTCTTAAAAATTAGCAAAGTTAAGAAAACAGCCAAATTATAACACCGGAATTTTTAAATCCGGTGAAAATTTACCGGAACCGGAAGGTGAAAAATGCCGGAACCGGAATTCCGGTTGCACCCTGCTGTCAGTCACTGTGAACTGCTATACTTCGTTTTTAAGAGAAGGCTGCTTGTGTTAATTTATTATTTTGTTTACATGAGCATATATACGTCATTCTGAGCTTAAAGGCTCCGACGAAAACGAATAGAGGTAATATTATGGGAAACGAAAACGGCTATTAAGATGTTCAGAAATTGTGTTATTTGTTGACTATGCAATGGGAGACCAAATTTGCAAGTTTTTTTAAATTTGGAATGTTAATGCGGGTGCCACCTGTATAAATATAAGCTATACGCCTGTCGCACCATACGACAAGTTATTGGGAATAAAAACGCTGGGTTTTCCTGTTTTTATGTAACGTAAGCGCAAATTAAGCTGTTACACGGCAGACAAATGCAATGTTGATTAGTCAATAGGTATAATGTATAGTTTAAAAGTATAGGCTTCTGATATAAGTATCACATTAGGTTAAGTGAATTCTATATCTAGTTGTTTTAATTTTTGACTCAAGTTAGTGCTTTCGTGGAAGGGTGTGTTCCATTTTCAGACTCACATAACCTTGAATTCAGAATGCTCCTTGGTAATGACTGTGGTTGAACACTAAGATCTTGTGTTTGCTAACGCTTTGTGAGTTGGTACGTTCTGAAAGTAAAAATGTCGTGGAGCGTATTTTGATCTGAAAGTGCATTATCTTTTTTTAGCGCGTTTCATTTTACTTTTGTGACAATTGTCAAGAAAGAATTTCTGAAATTTCGCAGAAAAGTAGCGTATCATCAAACAACATAACAACATATTGCAGATATTGGCTAAAATTAAGTACTAATTAACCGTCATTTTACTACATAATTTAGCCTCCCCTCTGGCTCCGGCAAGTTTCGTTGACCTCTGGCTCCGGTATTTTTCACCTCAGGTGACACCGTGCTGTTTATTAATTTCGTAATTTTTATTGCATATTGAACTGCAGCATATCTGTAATGAAAAATTGCGAGATATATTAGTGATTTAAAACTAATTTTAGGCCTAAAAACGAATGGTATTTCTATAATGGAAACGGACACCGATTTTTACCAGAAACGTATATCCGGTTGTACCCTGAAACGTACGTTTCGTTTGGTTTCACTTAGTTTACCAAACAGTAGCTTTCAAACCAATTTTGTTGACAACACTTCATTGGCTATTGAATTAAATTTCAACATTTGTTTTAACTTTCCAATTCACTCCGCCGTCTGTCACTCTTTTATTCGTTTGCAATTGCATCCGAACAGGATAACCGAGCCGTCAACGCATGAGTGCACCCGGAACAAAATGTATTAATTTGCGGATGGAAACGGACACCGATTTTTACCAGAAACGTATATCCGGTTGTGCCCTGACCCTGACACGTACGTTTCGTTTGGTTTCACTTAGTTTACCAAACAGTAGCTTTCAAACCAATTTTGTTGACAACACTTCATTGGCTATTGAATTAAATTTCAACATTTGTTTTAACTTTCCAATTCACTCCGCCGTCTGTCACTCTTTTATTCGTTTGCAATTGCATCCGAACAGGATAACCGAGCCGTCAACGCATGAGTGCACCCGGAACAAAAAGTATTAATTTGCGGAGGTCAACTTCTAAATGCAGTAAAGTTTACAGATAAACTCGTTGAATGACAAAAAGCTTTAACCCTTTCACTCACAGAGTATACTATGAGCAACTTAATACAATAATGTACGAGCAATACACACACTGTGAGCAGTGTTTAACATTTATAACATATACGCAGTGTAAAATCTTCACAAGACGCGAGAGCCCCCTCGGGCACGGGCGTCAAGCTCCTTTTGCTCAGTGTTCATCGTAAACGCCTCCTACCCGCGAGACTGGGGTTCGAATCTCACCTTGAAATTGCATTTCATGTGAAATTGCAAATATTCATGTGAGAAAGGATTAAATTTCACTTTAACGGAACGAGCGACTTGGATAATCTAACGTTATAGAGATGTAATTATAACTTTCTTTTAGCACCGCAGTATTTGCTGTAACTCATTACATTGATCTTCATAAAACGCAACTTCTTTGTTCGTTTTTTTGCTTTGCCCGTAGCATCTTTCCGCAACGTTAGCTGCATTTAAGATGAGTGATTGTACTAATTGTATCTCAAATGGTAAGTGTTTTGTAGCTTATGTGAGAGGTATTGAAAAATGCTAGCGTAGTTGAGGTATAACTTGAAGTTGTTTTAGATTAATGTTATAAAATGTTTGGCCCATGTATAGAACAGGGCCGGAACAATAGTATAAGCATATTCCTAAGCCTAAGCGTAAGCAAAAACCGTTAGTCCTAAAGCTTAAACTGACTCTATTATAGCCCCGCTAGAAAACGATCAAATTTTCAGTTATGGTGCAGCGGAACTGGTACACGAAGTGAGTCATGTTAAAAACCTTCATGACGTGTCGTTCACAACTTTGTGGTGCGGCAATAAAATCGACATAGCGTGGGGTTAGCGAGTATTAGCAAATTTGAAGTTTGCCACATTAGCACGTTTGAAGTTTGCCGCTCGTTGGCCAGCGCTATGTCTTCGAGTGTAGTAGTAGTAGTAGTAGTTTTGGAAAATTTTTGCGATGGTACGCTTTAGTCTTATAGTAGAAATTTTATAGGTCGTCCTCTACCTGACGAAACTTGGTATCCAATGGGTCATTCGTTAGAAAAGTCTGCTGATGGTAAAGAAGCGTTCACGTTTTTCTTCGGTGGCCCATTCAGCAATTTCTATCCTTCACCGATATCAATCGACGGTCATCGATTTGCTACTGTAGAGCAATATTTTCATTATCGGAAAGCTGGTAAGACTGCGAATGTATTTCGCCGTATAACCGAAGTGTTCTATCCTTTTTGGATATTTGTTTACTTTCCCGTCACACTATTGTTTAATGGACGGTAAATCCCCAAAGTGTTTGTGGTATCACATTATCACATGTTTAGGCCCAGGCTAAGGTGTATTCTCAGGCTTAGGCTTAGAGGCAGGCTCAGGTTAGTTATGTGTGGATACAGAAACTAAACAAGTGTCCTTCTTTGTTGTTTAGATGCATTGTTTTATTGAGAAATTGTTAGCGATTGTCCAATTCTATTTTAAGAAGCAATATTGTAGTTTTTTGTTATGGCATACTCCAAGTCAAATTTTAAGGTATACCATGAGAATGTGTATTGTGACTGGACGCAGCGAATACAGCACAACCTAATTGTTTGTTTGGTTATTATTTTTGTATGTCTTGTAGTTCTGTTCGATGACAAAGAATCACAACAAAAGTTGCTCGTTACAAAAGATCCTGGGAAAACAAAAGCGCTTGGTCGTCAAGTGAAAAATTTCAATGAAGACGATTGGGAGCGCGAGCGATATGGAGCAATGAAAGACGGGTGTGTGGCCAAGGTAACCATTGAAAGTCTTATATTTCGGTTGAAGTTTTATTAAAAATTTAAAATGTTGCACTCATTCGAACTTGTGCTAAATTTTTGATGATAATTATTAGCAAGAGTGTATGAGATTCGTTAACAAGAGTGTGCAACTCTGCGTGTCCCGCATGGTACAAAATGTATCACCGGGCATTACGTTTTTGGCCTACCCCTTATTTAGAGGGGTGGGGTAATTATAAGTGGAGTATTTTTGATGTAGGATGCATACGAAGCCGTGATTGGCACAGGTTGTATAGCCCCCCTCTAAATAAGGGGGTTGGTCCAAACGCGACGCGTACCTGGTACATTTTTATACCATGCGGAACCCAAGACTTGCATACTCATGTATCATGCACTGTTGCTAATAGTGATGCACATTTTGAGTTAAATTTAATTAAACGTCTAACTTAATTCCATATTGGCAATGACAAGCAACATTTGCTAATTCGGCGATGAAATATGTTTCCATTTCCAATTCTGGTTCCTGTTCTTCTTCCAGCAAAACAATCAATTCCTGTTTCGGTATAAACTTATTTTTTGGTTAGAAGCCTGCCGTCGTTGTATCGGCGTTATTTTTTGAAATTTTTATTTCATTGTCTTATATACTTTTAGTACACACAGTGTAAAGAATTGGGCGGAATTTTGCTGAACACAGGTGACACAACTATCGTTGAAGCATCGCCAACAGATTGTGTATGGGGCATCGGATTGACGGCTGGTGATCCTGCGGCAGTCGACCGAAAACAATGGCGGGGACGAAATTTGCTCGGCAAAGTTTTGATGGAAATACGCGAAGAGCTACGGCAGGATAAATATGGTGGTACATGAAGTTAAACGTCTATTGGGGTGCAACCTGATTTCCGGTTCCGGCAGAGATGGGTATCTGGGTCGGGTATTGTTGTTTGCCAAGTTTTTGAGCATTTAAAGTTTTAACGTTATTATTCGTTGTGTTAGAATTTGTGGGTTTAATGTACACTTGCTCCACAGATTTTGAAATTATGACATATTGGCACGACTTACGTGTAGGATTGACTTAGGCTTATGTATCAGCTTAGACTTTGGTTTAGACGTAATTATAAGCTTGGTTCCCGGCTGAGGCCTATGCCACTTATCCTTGACAGGTCGAAACCTTATGAAATCGATATAATACACACGCTCTGTTTACCTATTCTTGCCGGCCAATGTCCGGGATATGACGTCCGTTACCTCAAAAGCAGAATGCCCTGGCCTTAAGTTAATACTTTAATCCCCCTCTTGACTCTAAGATTACATTACAAATTCTAGGCAGTTTGGAGACAGCCGAAGAACATTACGGCTGCTCAATTTCGTCGAAGATTTTGGGGCGATGAGACTTTTATCCTAGCGCATCCCTGCTCTTGGATAAAACTTCTGACCTCCGTGGCGTGCAATTCCCTCTACCATCCGTTGGGTAGGAAAAATACACGCTACCGTTTAGCGTTCACTGGCTCTTCTCAGAAATATAAAACGCTTTATGGATTCACGGATCCAGGGTATCTCTACCTACAGTAATTAGGGCTGTGAGATGAACGGTACAAGAGTCGATTCCCGTTTATATTTTTGTACGTACTAAATTGCAATAGTATAATTAATAATTGACCACAGCTTTTCAGTCTGAAACGTTTGATTTAAAAAATTTTATTGGACCATCCGTCGTGAGCCGAATTTTGGACGCGTGGAACAATAGTCAACTGTTTAGTTTTTTTAGTGCTAAATGTAAAATGTTGATGCAAAAAAATTTCTCGTTCCAGTGATCTTTATTTTTCGAACCCCGTAACTGGAATAATCATAAGGGATTGGTTTTAGGTTTTGGAATTTGTGTGTTTAAATTTGGAACCTCGATGTGACATTTTATTGCACTGTGTTTTATTTGATAACTTCGTTCGTCTCTTTTTATATATGTGTTTGCTTGTTTATTTGTTTGCTTGCTTGCTTGTTCGTTATTTTAGTTCGTTTGTTTGTTTGTTCGTTTGCTTGTTTGTTTGTTTGTTTATTTGTTTGCATTTGATCACTGTATTTTATTTGTGTATTACCTATATTCGTTATTATCATACTGTAATATTTAAATCCGGTGGTCAGCTTGTGATAATTGCTTCTGTGATTTGTTTTATTTTGGGTGAATTACCGGTAAACATATTTGCGTGTCATAATTGTGAGAACCTCGCGCTAGTCTTTGACATTAAACAATTAGTGGGATACCTAAAATCATGTTTAAGTTGAAAAATAATACAAACTATGCCATTTAGTATATTTAACCAGAAAAAAAGATGTAAAAGGTTGAGTCTGATCCGGTACACTCTAGTAAATAACTATTATATGTATTTTGTTTACCTTTGAAGCCTAAAATAAATATTTAGTGATAAACTCTAGGTGCCAGTCTTGGACGGGAGTTTGAATAGGCTACATTGTTTGAAAATTGCCTAAACGTTGTTTCGTGTAAAAATCATGTGAGTTCCTCCCTGTGGGTGTATATTATATAGCTCAAGTTACTTTCAGGGACTTGCGATTTCCGAGGGACTCTAATAGAGTAAGCTTCTGCTGCTTCGACGAATTTTTTATGCATCCGGCTTTGACGTTTTTCGCCTCCAGTTGCACTTTGGCGCTTATGTTTTAATGCCGATACTTATTTTTTCAATTCATTTTTTTAAACTTTTAAACTAAAGCTATTTGTTTTGATTATGTACAGAGTAGCACACGCGAACATGGCTTTTTCGTTGTCAGTTAGGGCGGTACCATATTTAACACGATATTTTAGCTTTCTCTAGCGTCGCGTGGACGCCGTCCGGCACTTTACAGCACTTTGCGCGAATTTCTTGAAGGATCGTATATATACGCACTTAAGTGTATATGCTCCAGTAAGTGATATATATTTACACGTTTCTGTTAATGTTTATGCTCTGCTCATGTTTTTGTTTAACTAGTTTTCGGGAATGCCGCTGTAATTTTATGCGGTCTCAACCAAGCCATTTCTCAATTAGATCGATTTACCGAGGTTCTTTAAGAGTTAGACTTATTTTTCTGGAGGTGTTTGGCGTAAATCTTGTTGTGTTGCTTGCTGAGATTTTGAATGTTTTCGCCTCGGTTTCTAACTTTTACCATACTTCGAGCAACTGATCTAAGCTCCATGTAATGTGACGCCTATTTCCGCGGCAACTGCCACAATACATCAACTCACAGAAGAATTTTGGTGAATTCACGCAGATCATACCGGTTGCTGCATGACGCAGTCCAACTCCTAAATACTCCACTGATTATGTCGCTCACACGTTGCCATACGTGCACTCCGCACATCCATCGTCTTCCTATTTTGTTTTGAAAAGACTAGCTATACTGTTGTTGCGTAACTGTGTGCGGAAACTTTATCTCAATAAAAAATGTCTGCATAGAGTTTATTGCATTGACGGACATTTTGTATACTGTTTGCGTATTATGTTAATATTAAATATAGAGTTGCGTGAATTGTCAGACTTTGTCGTTACAGTCTAAAAGGTGTCGCCAGAAAGCGCTAAATAAGCTAATTAATTTACTGCGAAATTTCGTTGCTTTTTGCATCTTCGCCAAAGTTTCCTTCTAAAAATTGAATTTTCCCGCCAAAGTTTGAATTTCGCGTCAAAATTTGAATTTTCCCGCAAAAATCTGAATTCCGCGCCAAAATTTGAATTTCCTCGTCAAAATTTGAATTTCCCACCAAAGTTTAAATTTTTCCGCCAAAATTTGAATTTCGCGTCAAAATTTGAATTTAATTTGAGTTTCCCGCCAAGATTTGATTTTCCCCGCTAAGGTGTCCCTAATGTGTCTATCATATAAAAATGTTGTCCACTACATTGTTTTTCAAACATTTCAATGTCCTAGACAGTGTCACTGCAAAACAGTCTTGTCCGGATAGAGTTTTCGAAAAACTATGTCTGCGAATGGCGGTGATACTATTGGAAAATGAAGGGTTTCGATAAAACATATGCCAGACAAGCTATTGAATTTCTTTTGGGAGGGGACATTTTCTGTGCCTAGTGCACGTATGGTAACGTGTGAGTGACATTACTCGCCAACCATTTTTATATGATTTTTTCAATGTTTGATTAAATCGCTTCACCAGTCCTATAGTTTGTGGATGATAGCAGGAAGATAAAGTATGGTTTTTGTTACCGACCTCGAGCTGTGAATCCTGTTTTCGCTTTCAGTACTCTTCAAAGGTAAAGAACAAATATATTTCATAATGTTCCTAACTATAATTTTGTAGTCAAAAGCAACAATATCGCAAATTTGGAAAGTAATTTTTATACGCAGGGTGAAATGTACTGTCAATACTACTTCTGAAGTTAACATTTTATGCAAAACATAGGGTACTAAAAGTTGTCATTTTATGTATTAAATTCATTGCTCTTTGTACTGATTCTGTATAAGTCGCTCGATATTTTTGTTGGACATTAAAGAGGGCGTAATGACAGTTATCTGCAGGTTGGCTGGTTACTTCTCACGCCGGTTACAATTTGGTCCGCCTAGCAAAGTTTAAATTCTATGGGTTTCAATAATGTTGAGGTCTGTTAAACCTCAGGGCCAATGTAAAGAACAGGGGCGGAACAGTATTGTAAGCATATTCCTAAGCTTAAGCCTAAGCCTAAACTTAAGCGTAAGAATCCTAAGCAAAAAATGTAATCTAGAGTCTAAACCTACCCTTTATAGACCCACCAGAAACCTGGACGTAGCTAGAAGTAAACATGGGCCGCTTTCAACAGTTTCACGCAGTAAAAACTCAAAATTGAACTGAATAAAAATGCATATGAATGTTTTATAGTCAGTAAAACTTTTGTAACCATGCAATGACGATAACTCTATAGGTGTTTCCACGAATTTAAATCATGAAGGTATATCCAGAAGAAGTCTGTTGAAATAAGCTAACAGTGCGGGCCCGCAGCCAAAAGGAGGCAAGGGGGGCTGAGCCCCCCTGGAAAATTTTTCCCCCTAGAAAGTTTTCAACCTTGCTTGTAACTCATTGAAAAAAAATTTTTTAGTCCCCTTAGCAATGTGAGCTGGCTACAGGCCTGTAGCGGTGACCGCAGGTTTGGCCTTCCGTCATATATCTTTTTAACACTTTTATTTCGTTTCGTTTCCTCCAAGATACTATTGACAAATTCTGTGACCTGGTCTGCCAATTACACATAGTTTATACCTGAACAGACGTTTTTTGCTTGCAAGTGCTAAAATAGCTCGTTTTCATTGATACAAAATAAATATGCAAACGTAACAAAATAATAATTATGAAACCGAGAAGATATGCATTTGATTAAATTAACGTATTGATATTTGGTCGAACTAAAAATTGTGACTGTGTTTCTTGGCGTCGGAAATGACCAGGTGAAATTGGACGTCTTCGACCTGAAAAACTTTCAAAACGAAATTTAATTCGCATGATTGACGTTGGTTTCCTTAAAGGATTTGTTTTCTGTAGTGAGGATCGTGTACTCGCCGAAATTAGTACTTCAACTTCAGCATATTGCCAAAATGTGATGTATACCAGGTTTATGATGTATAAATTTATTTTTTTCTCGTGATCAGTATGCACGCGTTAGAAACAAACTCATTCAAACGAAGAACAACCAATCAAAATCAGTTTGCATTCCAGTATATTTGCTTGTGTTGCCTTGAGCACCAGTAGCTGTTCGTCTCATAGACGTTTACTATAGTACTTTGTTTCGGAGCTGACTTGTTATTGCTTGCTTTTTCAAGACAGATCTGTTTAAAAAATCCATACCTGTAATCGATGGTCTTCGGCGTCCACCGCTTGTTGACCGATGACGTGGCGGTGGTGCTGGCAGTGTCCGTACTGGCTGAAATGTGAAAAAATTACTACTTTTGACTTAAATTCAAAAAATAACGACTCAAACAGTTGTATCCATTTTCTAGAATAGATTGTGGGAACTGTTACAAATATCCATAACTATAAACAACCCAACTGAGAACAGAAAAATCAAGAGTCGACTGGAAGAAGTCTTTTATCTGTTCGGGCAGCGCGGGACCAACAACACACCTTTTGAAATTTAAAGAGATTTTTTCGGCAAACACGACAATGTTATTTTCCGATATGCACTATTCATTTTAGGTTTGTGAAAAACTGGTTCTATTTTGAATGTTTCTGGTAGAAATGCTTTAAAATCGTTTATTTCATATTTGGGTCCATGTTTAAGTAACAAGTGCAGCCGTGTATCTACGAGTTCAAAAACTTCAGTTTAAACTGAAAATATCTAAGCATAAACCTTCCTGTTAGTTTAGTTAATCTAAAAAATTAGTTTAATACTGGTGGATTGGCTTAAGCTTAAATCAAGTTAAAGTATTTAGAGCGTATATACTGTTCCGGCCTCGCAATATTCTTCTAAAAATAAGTTTACTTAAACTCGTTTTAAATTTAAAAATACGTTTAGTTTATGTAAAACTTAAAATTCTAGTTTAGTAAGTCCGTGCAGCCATTTAAGTTTTACTTAGACAGATATTCAAGTCTAGTTAAGCTATAATTTACGCTTAAGTTTTTGAGAGAAGCATATTCCTAAATCTAAGCCTAAGCCTAAATGTATGGATGAGCCTATTCCTAAGCCTAAGCCTAAGCTCAAGCCCACGCCTAAGTACAAATATTAATCTAAAGCTTAAACTGACCCTTTTGTAGCTCTTCCGGAAAACGATCCGGCCTGTTCTAATACATGGGCCCATTTTTGCATGGTTGAACTTAATAAAACAAAGTTTATGTTTCGTAATCAATATTTTAATCTCGCTCAAAAATTTGTTTAACACAACATCATAAGACCCACCGATTCTGATGAAGCTCGCGAAAACGGGGGGCTAACCGAACCTGGTCGTATGGGAGGAGGCGACACGACCCGTCGAGTATGCGGGGCTCGATTTGCTGGTCGATATTTGAGCACTTGAGCAGGCCGGTTTCTTGGTCCTGGGCGCCGAAGGCCTCTTGTAGGCGGAATACGTCTTGGCTGGAAATTCAACAATAAATTCTCGTACGCAACGCTTATAAAAGGAGCAAATGAGCTGGTTCTAAGAATCATTTATGCATCTGTTGATTAACTGTTTTGAAAGCTTAGACTCGGTTGAAGAACATCAACAACAATCTGAATGCATCAAACGAAGTTTTAAAGACGCCTTCTATGTGAAATATTTAAGTATTGGGAATATTGGTCGGCGATGAATCGTTTTATCTTGGAGCTATAGTAAAGATTTTTTAAAAAAATTCAACTTTTCAATCAACTTTTTCTAAAAATAACAAGCCTAATTTTTTTACCAAAACATTAATTCGTTCCGAAACCTATGGAACAAATTAACCAATTTATCTGGGGCAAGGCTGACTGAAAGTAACGGTTTGCTATGAAAATCATTAAGTGGGTTTGCTATGAAAATCATTAAGTGTTTCATAATTTACATTAAATTAAACATTAAAATTACGTCTGGCTTCTAGCTCGCTTCGCCTGTGAATTTTTTTCGGGGGTCATATTTTTAGACTGCCTAGGAACGTTTCCTTAATATGGCTTATACCGGCTGTCGTGGTACAACTTCTTCATCGGTTTCTTCTGTGGGTACAATTTGAGGCAAAAATGACCGGGTCCCTGCGGCACCGGAGGTTCGTGACCTCCGTCGTCGTTTTGGATCATTAGCGCCGCCCCGTAACATTGCCATATCATCAACAGTTACAGGTCGACGAGCTTCAGACCCTGGCAGCGCTGGGAATAACTCTTGACTAAAACAGATGAAAATTGGTCTAATTTTGCTTGCCTTATTTCGGATGTCGTTCGGTATTTCTGTCCTCATTCAAGGCCAGTAGCAAGCCCAATATACTAGAAGGGGGTCAAAAATATGGAAGATGAACCATGGTCCATCTGGGGGGGATAGTTAGCGACCAAAAACGTTCCATGTAATGTTTATCGGCAACAATAGTTCCCGTGGCCAAACCATCGAGGCAGCAAAAGTTTTACGAACCATACGATTTCAGTTGCAGTGAAAAACTCGAAATTCACAGCATTTCTATGAATTCTCAGGTGAATAGTCCCCCAGAGTCAAATACAACTCACTGAGTCGAACGTTTGACTCCGGCAGAGTCGAATTTGACTCTTTTTGTGTATTAAACCCGTGGAGCCTATTTCGGAGAGAGTCAATTTGATTCACCGTTTTTGCAGTGTATTTTCATATCTTGGGTCCATGTAAAGATCAGGGGCGGAACGTTTTTCTGTGGCACTGTAAAAGACTAAGCTTAAACTTTAGACTATTTTTTCGTCTAGTCTTAGAAATAAGCGTATTCTTGCGCTTATACTTCGGCTTATGCTTAAAGGCTTAGAAATTATGCTTATACTACTGTTACCACTTTGTTCTATACATTGGTCTTATCTTGTATATTTTAACGGTTTAATTAAGGATTGCAGACATGAGCAAAAACAAAATACTGTAAACATCCTGTACGATGCAGTTGGGACGAGCTCATAACGTAGTTGGGTCAATGTAAAGAACAGGACGGAACAGTATAATAAGCTTATTCCTAAGCCTATGCCTAAGCCTAGGCCTTAGCGTAAGAATGAGTTTATTCCTAAGCGTAAGCGTAAGCCTAAGCCTAAGCCTAATAAGCCAAGCAAAAAATTAGTTTAAAGCTTAAGCTAAATCTATTCTAGTCCCACAGAAAAACGTTTCGCCCCTGATCTTTACATGGGCCCGTAGTTGGAAACGGAGGTCATATGCTACCAAATTTCTGTCAAAGTACATTAAAACTTACGATAAAGCGAGAACATCTGTTCCTCTCGGCATTGAAGCGTTTGTTTTTAGTCGTCGAAGCTCTGAGTACGTCAGCGTCTTTTTGAACAGCAAATGGTCTCTTCTGTAAAATAAATATTTTACATTTCAATTTTTAAATGTAACACAAATGTTTAAAGATAGTAAACTGAAAATGCTTCGCTTAACCCTTTCTCACATGAATATTTTCTATTTCCCCTGAGACCTACTTTTATGCTAAGATTCGAACATACCATCACCACTGAGCTAGAGGAGCTTGACGCTCGGGCCCGAGGGGGCTCTCACGTCTTGCAGTGATTTAGTACTATGTATACGTCTTGCAATTGTTAAACACGATGCGATATATACTATTTAACGTATATACACAGCGCTGAGTTGCCTACAGGCAACTCAGTGTGAGAAGGGGTTAACGAAAATACGACTTCTTAAAAATTAACGTTTATTGCAAAAATACCTGGTTGTCTCGTGATGCTTAACACACAGATGTTTTACAATTTATTAAAACTTTAAATGAATTGATGCTTCTATGCTGTTAATTAATTTTATTCAAAATTGAGCGTCCGAAAATGAATTTTTCATTTTGCACTTCGTGCACAAGTTTCTGGTAGCATTCATTTTGACAGCTTATATCACCGAAAATTTTCAAAGGCAAGGCTGAAGATAAATTTTTGACTACACTTTACGGATAAATGTTAAGAATTACGGCCAGTGTAGCGGAACAGTATTATAAGCATATTCCTAAGCCTAAGCGTAAGCCTAAGCCAAGCAAAAAACTTAGCCTAAAGTTTAAACTTATTCTATTCCAGACCCACAAAAAACTCTGTGCCCCTGAGCTTTACATGGGCCAAAATTATACAATAATGTTTACTTTTCACGCTCCGCTTCGATCATTTCGCGATTCCACGATTTTATTGCGAGCTCTCTTGCCTGCAAACAAATAAAGAATACGGATTGGTTTTGCGAAAATATTTATTCAATACGATACTCAAAACGTATGAAATTGTTGTCGACTAAATATATCTTAACTCCAAAATCCCACGATAGTTTAATATATAGTTTACAGTTTGAATGGCCAATGTTCCTTTGAGGGGCGTAACAGTAGATTAAGCGCATTCCTAAGCCTAAGCCTAAGCCTAAGCCTAAGCATTGCAAAAATGGGTTTCTAAGCCTACGCCTAAGCCTAAGCAAAAAAATGTAATCTAGAATCAGAACCTCTCTTTTATACACCCACCAGAAACTTGGACGGCCACTTAAAGTAACATGGGCCGTTTGAATTATAGCCGCGAACGGAGACGGCATTTTCGGATGACGCAAGCAAACCTTTCAACAAAACTTGACGATATACTTTCAAAATAAGAAAAACAGTAAAGAAATAAAATACGCTTAAAGAATGTTTATTTAAAACTATAAACTTCTAATAATATTTTGTATTATTTTTTAAATTCTTATTTGAAATCACGGATCACACTTTATACCTCATCGTTCAACGGCAGCAACTGAGCGCTGACTTGTTCACGAACGACTTGGTAATGATTGAAAATATTTTCTAGGACAATCGGATATTTGTAAGCTGAAATGAACGCAAAACTACGGTCTGGATCAAAGAAATAAGGTTCACTTTTTGGAATAAACATTAATATCCCACCCAATCTATATGTATACTCGGTGGGCATTAAATATTAAGTATTACGGTAGCGCTATACTTTTGATGACGTCCGGTGCCGTCCGTGATTTGGACGGCGCTGTCTGGGCATCACGGTGCGGTATCGTACGCGAATTTACTCATGTACTATACCCTTATCAGTTTATTATTAATTCGGTTTCAACGTTCCATAATTTTCCCCGTGAGCCCTCACATATTGTGTCTTTTGTAATAGGCACCATACGTAGCAGTGACAGGGTTGGTTAACAATTTTCAGCACTGAAAATTTTTTACGATACTCAGGCCTGTAGCCAGATCAAATTGCTAGGGGTGGTAAAAATTTTTCAAGTAGGGCATACAAGGGTTTTCGTTTACGTACTGCAAGCAAGGTTGTAAATTTTTGTAGGGGGTTGTAAAATTTTTGCAGATGGAGCTTGGCTGAGCCAGAGTGGGATGTGGGTAAGAATTTTTTACCCAACCGCGCTCCACCCACGCAAACAAGAATTTTTATCCCGCGAGTATACCCGCGCAAATAAAATCTACCCACGACCCATCGTTTGCTCGCGTCTGAACTCAAACAGTATTTTGAAGATAGCTGATGATTCGCGCTTTGGCCCATGTTACTTTAAGGGGCTTCCACGTTTCTGGTGGGTCTATAAAAGAGTAGGTTTAGATTCTAGATTACATTGTTTTGCTTAGGCTTAGGCTTAGGAACACATTTTTGCAACGCTTAGGCTTAGGCTTAGGCTTAGGAACACATTTTTGCAACGCTTAGGCTTAGGCTTAGGCTTAGGAACACGATAACTTACAGTTACGCCCCTCAAAGTAACATTGGCCCGCGCTTTAATGAAATTTTGCGATAGCTTTAATGAATTTTACAAATGAAATTTTACTAGAAACAACAAAATTTCAAACCCGGCTAAGTAAAGCACGAAATGCCCCAGACCAGAAATAAAACAAGCAGTAGCGTAGGCTTTCCACCTTAAAACTTAAAAGCTTGCCGCGGGTAAAAACTCTGAATTTTTTACCCGCGTTATAAAAACCTTTACCTGCAGGTATACCGGTACCCGCGAGTAATGTGCCACTCTGGATTGAGCCCCATTGCCACATCCCTTTGGGGCTACGAACCCGATAATACTAATATCCATTTTCCGTTTTTGGTAAATTTACCATTCGTTTTGCGCTCGGCTTACGTTCAATTAAATCGTGCTGTTCGTCAATTAATTTATCACAAATCATTGAGTATTTATGAAATGTCAACATCATATTGTTGTATCTTTGTATTGTTCTACTCCGTAACACATCGTCCGATTCAAGCATCAATTCTAAACCAAAGTGTAAAATTATGATACCAGTCTTCGACCCACCCCACCCGTGTCGCCCATTAGTCCCCCGAACGATATACCGCGACCAGGGTGTGATTCACTTCGACTCATTATAGATGACCGAATACTTAAGTGTCGTTTATTAATGTTCTGCTTACGATATAAAATCATCTAATGCTAAGTTTAGATAAAAGTTTTGTTAACTGCTACAGATTCGAGATAGCGTGTTAAGGTATTGAAATGACCAGAGGTCAACTAAGTTTCAGAACTCTGTATAAAAATCCGTCAATCGAAATGATGCCCTCCCTTTAAAGACGCTTGGAGTATCATCCGGTGGTAATGAGTGCTAAAGGTCAGCATCGTTTGTGATTGATGTAATAATTTATGACCACTCAAAAATTTCTATTTCCATGCGAAGTAAAAACAGAATGACAAGCAAACCGGATAGCATCTTTTACAATTTGTTGTAAAGTTTGCCAGCTAATCTAATTCACATTTAACCAGTGTCAAATATGTGAAGCATTAATGACAGCAATTTTGAGGATTGTACACTGCACAAAATGGGGAGCCAAATTGACACTATCCAAACAGGCTTTTCAGGACTATACAAAATCAGTCAAATTCGACTCCACCGAAGTCAAACGTGCAACTCAGGGAATCGGATTTGACTCTGGCGGAGTCGAATTTTGACTCAATTTGTGTAGGTCCGAAAATCCTATTTCGGAGAGAGTCAATTTGACTCACCATTTTTTGTAGTGATATGCAACTTTTGTACCTGAAGCAATAGAACTGGCTATTTCTCTGTATATAGTGGAGTGTTTGTTTTCGAATATAGAGCTTTTCGGAGAATATGAGCGTATTGGTTTTTACGGTTTGGTAACTTTGGTTATCGGGTTTCGTTATCGTTTTAACCTACTTTTAAACTGTCAGGTACGTTTTGTCAGCGCTATTAATTTTTTAAGTTTCGTTTCTGTAACTTACTTTCAGCTTCAACGTCTTTCAAGTTTCCAAGTAGCACCAAAATTTCACTTTCGTCTCGACAAGTGATTTTCTTCGGTAAACTCTATAAAATTGAACAAATAAAAATTAATCCAAAAACAACACCGTCTCAGGCTTGCTTATATATCTGAGCTTCGCTGTACTTGATATCTTTGCCGAATTCTCAAGCGTGCACCTATATCACCAGTTGGTAATATTTCTTGTCATTTTAAGATCTGGGTTTCGAAATACAGGACATTTTTCAAAAATGATTTGTCCTAATTCTGCGTCAATTTTGTGATTACCAGTCTCAATTTTTCATAACTGTGACTATTTATCACTCACTGATGTTGCATTCTATATACTGCAAAAAATGGTGAGCCAAATTGACTCTCTCCGAAATAGGCTTTTCCGGACTACACAAACTGAGTAAAATTCGACTCCGTCTGAGTCAAATTCGACTCACTCGAGTCACTTTCATGTATATACACAATGGTGCTTAGTGAGTCGAATTTGACTCTGTCTGAATCGAATTTTGACTCAGTTTGTGTAGTCCGGAAAAGCCTATTTCGGAGAGAGTCAATTTGACTCACAATTTTTTGAAGTGACATGTGAGGATACGGTCGTCTCTTGCGATCTGTAACAAAATTGGGGTCTTTTTTCTTAATATAAACCTGCGTTTGTATTAAGTACAAAAACAATAAATGTTGTTTATCCTAGCTACAAAATCAAATAAAACAATCTTACTTTAGCTGTTGTTGCTGATTTTTGCTCAGGTGGACCCTGAGTGGATGATTTCTCTTATACACAAGATTGTGCAACTACTAGGGTTCTGCATGGTACAAAATGTACCATCGCACGTTGTATTTTTGCCCGAACCCCCGTCAATTGAGGTGGCAGTCACCACTTAAACCATATAGTAAACATATGAGTAGCGGCTTTAGCTATAAAGTTCAATATATTACTACAACGTGCCCCCTAAATAAGGAGTTTTGCCAAAAATGCAACGTGCGCCTGGTTCACCCTTTTGTACGCCGACTGTGCCCAGTTGCACCGTCTTACCATAGCGTAATCATCCACTCTTGATTTGACTAAAGTAGATAAAGCATAAAGAACTTACTTCTTCAATAAAAGCAATCTTGTTGGTATTTTGACCAAGTTTCGATTCAATTTCAGCTTTATCTTTGTAGAAATCGTCCATTCGATTTTTCAGTTTTCGAACTTCTTCGCGTAAATGACGAATGCGTTCATCTTCAGAGAAATCAGCTGAAACAGATATATTGAAAGCTTAAAAGCGAAACCTTGATCATCATTCGTTTACTCAAGGTGGGAAGAACAGTTATAATAAATAAATTTGCGTAAAATTCTTTTATGTTTCGAAAAAAATTTGCGGCACAAAAAAAAGGTGGGCGGTATTAATATTCGTGCCGGCTCAAACGTGGACTTGATATTTCAATGAATAGCGGATCAAAATGAAACGCCATCCGGGATTATTCACTCCAACAATGATCAGAACCAAAATTTGCTATTAAAATTTAGCACTAAAATGGCGGCGTTCGGCTTCTCGCTTGCGTCGCTTGAGCGTTTATTTCTACTATAACATCTGGCACGATTCGCTCTTTTGGGAATTTCTGGACCCGCCACTAATTTCCATTGGTCGTTGATGTATCATGAAACCGCCTGGGCATATACAAACGCTCAATAGGCTTGAAATTATTTATTCGAAATCAATTTATACAAATACAAAGACTCAGAATTCTTTTGCAGTACACTATAAAAAATGGGCAGTCAAATTGACTCTCTCGGAAACAGGCTTTTCCTGACTACACAAACTGAGTCAAATTTTACTCCGCCAGAGTCAACAGTGAATCGAATTTGACTCTGGCGGAGTCAAATTTGACTCAATTTGTGTAGTCAGGAAAAGCCTGTCTCCGAGAGAGTCAATTTGACTCCCCCTTTTTACAGTGTAGTTTACGCTTGTTTTTGGCTCTACCTGCAGTAGGTGACGACGGTAAAATATAACCAGCATGTTTGAGTCTTCGACGTTCTACGCTTCTGAAATATGTATAGTAAGGTTCCATTTTTGTCTGGTCAACCATGCCGCTGAACCTTTCAACACTTTACTTCCTGTTATAGTTTGTCATTTTAAAGACCGATTGAAAATTTTTTAGCCCATTTAAAGATCAGGGGTGAAACGTTGTTCTGTAAGAATACATATAGCTTAAGTTAGACAACTTTTTGCTTAGACAATTTTTTGCTTAGACTTAAGATCAACCTTCGATATAAGATCATTCTTTACGTTTAGGTTTAGGCTTAGGCTTAAGAAAATGGCTTATGTTACTGTAATGATCTTGTTCTTATACATTGCCAATTTTTTTACATTTAGACAACTTTTTGCTTAGACAATTTTTTGCTTAGACTTAAGTTTACCCTTCGGTATAAGATCATTCTTACGGTTAGGTTTAGGCTTAGGCTTAAGAAAATGGCTTATGTTACTGTAATGATCTTGTTCTTATACATTGCCAATTTTTTTACATTTAGACAACTTTTTGCTTAGACAATTTTTTGCTTAGACTTAAGTTTACCCTTCGGTATAAGATCATTCTTACGGTTAGGTTTAGGCTTAGGCTTAAGAAAATGGCTTATGTTACTGTAATGATCTTGTTCTTATACATTGCCAATTATTTTACATTTAGACAACTTTTTTTTTTGCTTAGACTTAAGTTTACCCTTCGGTATAAGATCATTCTTACGGTTAGGTTTAGGCTTAGGCTTAAGAAAATGGCTTATGTTACTGTAATGATCTTGTTCTTATACATTGCCAATTTTTTTACATTTAGACAACTTTTTGCTTAGACAATTTTTTGCTTAGACTTAAGTTTACCCTTCGGTATAAGATCATTCTTACGGTTAGGTTTAGGCTTAGGCTTAAGAAAATGGGTTATGTTACTGTAATGATCTTGTTCTTATACATTGCCAATTTTTTTACATTTAGACAACTTTTTGCTTAGACTTAAGATCAACCTTCGGTATAAGATCATTCTTTACGTTTAGGTTTAGGCTTAGGCTTAAGAAAATGGCTTATGTTACTGTTATGATCTTGTTCTATACATTGCCAATTTTTTTACATTTAGACAACTTTTTGCTTAGACAATTTTTTGCTTAGACTTAAGTTTACCCTTCGGTATAAGATCATTCTTACGGTTAGGTTTAGGCTTAGGCTTAAGAAAATGGCTTATGTTACTGTAATGATCTTGTTCTTATACATTGCCAATTTTTTTACATTTAGACAACTTTTTGCTTAGACAATTTTTTGCTTAGACTTAAGTTTACCCTTCGGTATAAGATCATTCTTACGGTTAGGTTTAGGCTTAGGCTTAAGAAAATGGCTTATGTTACTGTAATGATCTTGTTCTTATACATTGCCAATTTTTTTACATTTAGACAACTTTTTGCTTAGACAATTTTTTGCTTAGACTTAAGTTTACCCTTCGGTATAAGATCATTCTTACGGTTAGGTTTAGGCTTAGGCTTAAGAAAATGGCTTATGTTACTGTAATGATCTTGTTCTTATACATTGCCAATTTTTTTACATTTAGACAACTTTTTGCTTAGACTTAAGTTTACCCTTCGGTATAAGATCATTCTTACGGTTAGGTTTAGGCTTAGGCTTAAGAAAATGGCTTATGTTACTGTAATGATCTTGTTCTTATACATTGCCAATTTTTTTACATTTAGACAACTTTTTGCTTAGACAATTTTTTGCTTAGACTTAAGTTTACCCTTCGGTATAAGATCATTCTTACGGTTAGGTTTAGGCTTAGGCTTAAGAAAATGGCTTATGTTACTGTAATGATCTTGTTCTTATACATTGCCAATTTTTTTACATTTAGACAACTTTTTGCTTAGACAATTTTTTGCTTAGACTTAAGTTTACCCTTCGGTATAAGATCATTCTTACGGTTAGGTTTAGGCTTAGGCTTAAGAAAATGGCTTATGTTACTGTAATGATCTTGTTCTTATACATTGCCAATTTTTTTACATTTAGACAACTTTTTGCTTAGACAATTTTTTGCTTAGACTTAAGTTTACGCTTTGGTATAAGATCATTCTTACGTTTAGGTTTAGGCTTAGGCTTGAGAAAATTGCTTATGTTACTGTAATGATCTTGTTCTATACATTGCCAATTTTTTTACATTTAGACAACTTTTTGCTTAGACAATGTTTTGCTTAGACTTAAGATCAACCTTCGGCATAAGATCATTCTTTACGTTTAGGTTTAGGCTTAGGCTTGAGAAAATTGCTTATGTTACTGTAATGATCTTGTTCTATACATTGCCAATTATTTTACATTAATTTTATGCAATTTGCAACAACCGGTTGAGCCATACGAATTGGGGCTGTATTTTTAATAAAGTTTGCGCTGTGCGCTATTTGCAATCTTCCGCACATCGAAGCAATTGCTGTATTCCGTTCAAATTATTTGAATTCCAAAACAAAAACAATCGCTTTCGACTACAGCAAATCAAAAATTTTCCGAGCCGGTCTTGAATTTGAATTTTAATTTATTTCGTTTCAACTGGAAACTGTGTCATACGGTAGAACCTGAAACTTACGCTACTAAAATCGAATCTTTGACTGATAAAATTAGGGCAGTTTCGTACGCTTTGTCGTTGATTTCAATAAGGCGTTGCCTAAAATAATTTGATCAACAATTGTTTTGTCGCAGGTAACAAAAGCAACATCATCATACATCTGGTTAAACAGTAGGCTTGGCTTATATTTTAGACAGCATTTTTGCTTAGGCTTAGGTTTAGAGTTAGGTTTCGGCTTACGCTTTTTTTAACGCATAGACTTAGGAGTAATGCTTAATCTACACTGCAAAAAACGGTGAGTCAAATTGACTCTCTCCGAAATAGGCTTTTTCTGACTACACAAACTGAATCAAAATTCAACTCCGCCTGAGTCAAAATCGACTCAATTTGACTCTGGTGGAGTCGAATTTTGACTCAGTTTGTGTAGTCAGGAAAAGCCTATTTCGGAGAGAGTCAATTTGACTCACCATTTTTTGCAGTGTACTGTATACGACACTAAAAGTAACATTGACCATAACTTGTGTACGGTCTCAATTTTTAAGAAAAAATCAAATATACTTAATTGTTCTCCAAAGTATGGGAGATTGTGATATTACCGTGGAAATTGGATAGACCTGTTATATACATGGGCCAATACAATTGTGTCTTAAGACACACTCCAAAGATATATGTATCGTAGTTCAGACTTTTATTTCTAAAAACTTTCAGAAATATGGGTCTGAAAATTTTAAAACTTGGAAATGCAACGCATTATTTGATAAACGATTAAAACAAATATGTCTGCTGAGCCTAAGCCTAAGCCAAAACATGTGCGGGAAAGTAGTTTACAACAAGCCAAAATATTCCTCGATACCTGAGTGTTTTTTCTTCGAGCAACGCCGATATCATATCGTCTTTGAGCAACAAAAATTGACGCCGTTTCGCCATATCGCGTGGCAGTGGCTCCATTTTCTTGGGCACAATTAGTTCTTCGCCTGAAAAACATTACAAAATCTCTTATAGTTTTCTGAGCAGCACACTTGACTGGTTACATATTTAACAATGAGTCTTCACTATTTGGCTTTATCGAAATGCGAAAAAAATTTACACAAGTTTATCTTTGCGTTTCATACGAATAAATATACGAAAAGAACTACCGAATGGTTAGATACGAAAAAATGTCCGCTGGCTATCACTAGTAACAAGAGTGTATGATGCAAGAGTATTAGGCAGACCCGCCTTATTTAGCGGAGGGGGGCGGGCGGTCGCTGTCACATGCAACAACCCTAAAATAAACAACACGCAGAGCATTTCTCACGCCGGATACTTAAAGTACCATTGTTCGCGCAGTTTGTACCTTTCTTTAAAGGTTGGGGAAAAGTCGAAACCGCAACGCATGCCCAGTACATTTTTTCCTACACTGAGTCACCTCAGTTGCATAATCTTGTTCAAGATTGCACCATCCACAATTGCTAGTAACCAAAACTTAATATGTTTTGAGTACAAAAAACGGAATGACTTACTCGAATAAGGCATCATTGCTTCTTGTAACGCATAACGACTATGTGCCATACTCATGCCCATTTGTATATTCGCATTATCGCGTAGGCGTTCGACTTCGGCACGCAGTTCACTGATAATCGCGTTGTAGTACGGCGACTCAAACGGTTGGCCGGCGATTACACCTTTTGTAACCTTAAAAATTTCAAAATTTCAAAAAATATTTTTCACATTTTTTTAATATTTTTCATTATTTTGCAATTTCATGCTAAAATATTACATCATTTGTATGGGCGCTCATATTAATTATAGTTGCTTGCGCACTAAGCATAAAGACTAAGCCTAAGCGATTTAGTATCCCAGTGCGCAAGCGGTATATTTAACATCGGCCTTTATATATGTAATGAAAAAATTATCGACACAATCTATTTTGTAATTATTGGTGAACCATCAATTGTGCTGTTGTTGCTAAAATGATTAAAAAATTTAAGGTGCGTCCAGGTTTCTGGTGGGTCTATAAAAGAGTTTGTTTAGATTCTAGGTTACATTTTTTGCTTAGGCTTAGGCTTAGGCTTAGGAACACATTTTTGTAACACTTACGCCTAGGCTTAGGCTTTAGCTTAGGAATGCGCTTAACCTACTGTTAGCCTCTGAAAGTAACATTGGCCAAACAATTAACACCGAAATTTTATGGCATACACATAAATATTTCGTCTGTGGACATTCGCCTAAAATTTGGTATTTTAGGTAAAACGTTTTCATAGCGGCGAAAAAAGCCTGACCCCGATATCTGCATGATCTCATACATTGGCTAAAAAGTTTTTTATCTTTAACAATATTAAACGGTGATAGAAGGTATTTATATTCCTTCAGAACACCAGGATCCTCACATCGTCTTCCGGAGATGCAATACCAGACAACGCTTTTTTAAAATCGAATCCAGAATCAGCGTCGCTAGACCGACGTGACCCCCGGTCACGGCTAGAACGTTTTCGTTTATCGCTTTCCGTCTCTTCTTCCTCTTCATCTTCGTCTGTCTCCGTCGATCCTCGCGTTTTGAGTTCTACTTTTGGCGACGGCACTTTGACTTCTTCCGCGATCTTTTCTTCATCTTTTTCTTGAAGTGATCCAAGCGACGGTTTCGATCCGTGACTTCCTCTGCTCACCAGACTCGATTTGCTCGGACTCTTCGCCGCCGATTTCAACGAGCGTTTGCTTTTATCGGGTGGCGGTGCTGGTGCTGTAAACTGGGTTGCAAGCTGGACTTGTTTGATTTTTTTCCGAAATCGACCAGCCAATGAAAATCGTCCTTTTTGTTCTGGTTCTTCCGGTTCCGGTTCTTCCTCTTCTTCGTCTTCCTCTTCCTCGTCTTCTTCCTCTTCTTCTTCTTCTTCATCATCAACGACAGCCTCAACTTCGTCACCGCCCATATGCTTCAGTGATGATTTAACGGCTTTAATTGATCGAGCAAATCCTTTGAAACCACCGCTTTTCAGCCCACCAATCACAGATCGAGATGCAACCGGAGGTTTAAGCGATTTTCGTGATTGCGTAACTGTGGTTGTATCTTGTACTGAGTGTGATTTGCTCAGCGGACGTGGAGATTTCGTCCGACTAGTGGCGGAGCCAGTTGGTGACTGACCTCGACCTTTGCTACCTTTCGGGCTCGCGGCGTGCTCTGGAATTGTCTCCAGCGGTTTGGAAGCCATCACTGAAGACGTGGTCGGCGGTCGTGTACCTGCTGGGGCGTCTTTCGCCGATCCGGTAAGACTTTTACGCGATGATTTTGGCGTCGCGTTCGTTGGAGAAGCCTCTTCTTTCGCTGGCTCTGGCATCCCGGTGCTTTGTTTTGATGATTTTACTGTTCGACGCGAGCTACCTCGTGATGATTTTCGAGAACGATTACTAGGACTTCTTGGAGCTATATCTTCACCATATACTTCGCCCTCTTCATAATCCATAATTTCGTCTTCTTGTTCGTTTCCTAGTGCCATAGTTTCAGCTAGCTGTATTTGCTCAGCGCTAGCTTTAAACAGCGTCACCATAGGATCAGTGCTTGTGACCAGCGCTTTTGGTACTTTTCGGAACATCCAAGACTTTTTCCTCGATCTATCTTCACCATAGCGGTTGCCGGTTGCAAATACTCGTCCCAAGAAACTGTTGGAACTGGTATCTATACCTGCAGTTTGTACTACGGGCTTGCTTGCGCTTAGTAACGCAGCACGGACTTCTGACCGCTCTCTAGAATCGGAGCGACCCAAGTGTCTTAGGATGGTTTCCATTATTACAGATTTTTATAATTTGTAATAATTGAATTATTTGTTGTTTATTACTTGTCCAGTAGCTAGCAACGGTAATTCGGTAGGAATTAGCAAACTTTGTATGAAAACTCAAATATCCAAATAAATTAAAGTTATATATAATTTAAAAGTTAAAAACATTTCGGCCAATATATAGAACAGGAACGTAACAGTTGTACAAGCATATTTCAAAGCCTATGCCGAAGCATAAGAATGAGCGTTACACTTAAGCCTAAGCTTACGCTTGAGCATAAGAAATTTCAATCAAATGCAAGCCCTAAGAAAAATTCAACCACAAACCAAACCATAATTGTCTTCAAGTTGTCTGAGAAATTTCACAGTTTGATTTTTAGTGCAAAGTCAGTGGTGTTGCTGAAGCGATTTAATAGTCTAAACTTTGAACAATTTCAGAAATTCTATCACGATAAAGTTTTAGCATTTTTCTCCCAGTTGGTATTTAAAAAATCACACTTTGAATTGATTTTTAAATTCGCTCGCAATAAAAATAGGAAAATATCATTATCTTTGAGCATGAAATTCTGTGAATTGCCATCACAACTGCGGTTGGTGAACGAAAAACTTGCTTTATTTGTAATATTTTTGGCTCGGTCGGCGTAAACCAGCGTGTTGCGTGTTTCTTCGTAATGAATCGGCGCCGGACTAATATTTGCAATCATCACCGTGATTGAGTTGCCTCCCAAGCTATCTTTGAGCAATCGGGTCAGCTTACTGTCACGATAATTGACAAATTTTGCACCTTTTTCAGCTAAAAATGGTGACACAAACCAAAATTTTTACCACCCGATATTTCGCTGATAAACTGTATAGATATATATAAACATATGCATTTATATTTATATATATTATATATATTATATATATATTTATATATTTAGATATAAATATCAAGGTTCAACCGAAATTCCTGTTCCGGCCGGAGATCCTTTAAAAATTCAATTCTTGTTCATGTTCCTGCATTTAAAGCGGCAGGAATCGAAATTTTTACGGTTTTGTCGCAAATTATGCCTAATCATTTAAAAATCGGAAAATGTTATTTCGACAAGATTTTTTTCAATTACTTCAATTTTTTTTAATAAACTGTTTCTGTTGTGTTTGCGCAGAAAACAGCTCAAAATTTTCTTAAGCCGTTTTTTGCCAAAGTTTTCTGAAAGTTCCAACAGTAATTCGGTGATGAAAATTGCTTCAAATTCCTGTCCATGTTTCGGCAAAATTTAGTTCCATATATATTTATATATAAATATATATAAAAAATATATATCTATATATGTAAATACTGCTTGCTGACTCAATTCTAAACATTGCAATTTCGAGACTAAAATTACTATAAAACGGTGTCTAAACCGAAAATAAGTTGTTTCCGTTTTCTGCGGTATATAGTCATTTTATACGCCACGATGCGAAAACACTTATACCTTAAAACCTCGCAGTTTAAGTAACCCTGCAACCCGAGTTCGTAATTTGTCAAATTTTATACTGCAATTTAGGGTCATTTTTCTGACGCATTTTAGCACCGAAAACAGAATTTAAATAATTATATACCCCGCAAGAACAAGAACATGAGCTGAAAAATGAAGGGATATGAGTAAGAAACGTTGACTAAAGTTTAACGCTATGGTGCTACATAAAATACAAAACCTGTGCTATGTTTTCTGGCGTAAAAAATTATATTTAAAGTGACTGTCGGGGAAATTGTCACAGATTAATGAAATGCTATTTTGAATACTTTGCTCATGATGTAGTGGCCCAAATAAGAGGGGGCAATAATATTTATTTGGCCTCTCCGCAAGGTATACCCCCCTGTTATCGGTTACGGACTGTTATTTATTGTAACCCGCGCTCCGCCACCCTTCGTTGCTGACATATGTCCGGTACTGCGACTATCCGTTGAGTTAAACGTTTGTTTGTCTTGTGTCAGTAGCTTCAGCGATATGCAAGGTTATACTTAGGAATGTAGTTTCAAAATTTAAGTACGCTTTAATGTTTCGCTCTGAAATTATTTGGTGCTGGAGTCATTTATGCGCTACAATTAGGGATAATTGACATTTATGGACTCTAATTAGGGTTTAGGGACTCTATCTGCTTACGGATTCTTATTAGAGATACGGACTCCTTTTGATTGGGACTCAAAATGGGAACCCACCTCTTATTACCCCCCTCTTATTCTTATCACTACAGTAAACGTTTAATTCAACGGATAGTTGCAACACCGGATACGAAGGGCGGCGGAGGGCAGGTTACAAATAAATAACAGTCCGTAACCGAATAACATGAGGGGTAGTAAGAATTGTGAGAAATAAACAAATTTGACTTACACAGTGTATTAATAACGTTACCCAATGCGAGAAGCGATTTATTGATATGCGCTCCTTCTTTGAGTCTTGCATCGTTCATCTGAAACAAAATATAAGTCGTTTTAAAGTGGACCAGCGAATCATGGAACGTCCGTAGAAAATCATATTCGGGCGTTGGCGCCGAATTTGGAGGACTCCTACAATTGCAATTGAAGATTGTTCCCTTTTAGACCGAAACTATTTGGGATCACGAGCCCAATTTTGGGTCACGGCCCCCAATGCCCCGCGTGGGGACGCCAATGTATTGAATTTGAATTGAAAGAGCCGGCACCGAAAAATGGTCAACATATTCGATCATAAAGACTGGTATATCGTTCACGATGGATTAGTAAGGCATACTTATTTTTTAGGTGCTATCAATTTTGAATTTGGTAATATTTTCACTAGGTGTAATAGTAAAATGTGTGCTTAATTTTACATAGGGCTGTCGCAATATAAATTGGATGATGCATAATATTTTCACTAGGTGTAATAGTAAAATGTGTGCTTTATTTTACATAGGGCTGTCGCAAGATAAATTGGATGATGCATAAATAACATAAATGAATTCGACAAAGGGAGTGGCGAAGCTGAAGTTGTCTTGGCTGTTTTCACTACACCCCCAATTTAGTATACGCAAGCTAGTCCGTAGCCGTAGCCGCCCGATTTCCTTACACAAATATTCTGTTATAAATAACGCTGCTCAAAACGGACAATAATATTCAAAATCACACTTTACTCACATTTCCGTCTCCAACTTTTTCAGATCCAGCTAAATCAATTAGCACAAGTCGACCCATTTCTTTTGTATGTTTCATTTTAACTTCAGACGGCAGGTCTTCTTTGAGCGTCACATTGATCTAAAAATGACAAAAATAATTTTCTCCAATTCTAATAAATTTTGCCCCATAAAGAATCAAGAGCGGGGAAAATTTTCTGTGGGATTGCAATAGAGTATAAGCTTAAGCTTTAGTCTAATTTTTTGACTTAGGTTTAAGTTTAGGCTTAGGCTTATGTATAAGTTAGTCTAATTTTTTGACTTAGGTTTAAGTTTAGGCTTAGGCTTATGTATAAGCTCATTCTGCATTTTGGACTTTGGGACGGAAAAGGACGCGTTTTTCTTTTTTGAGTTTGAAACTGTTATGACTATGTTTGCTGTTAAACTATAGCAAACAGTATTCGCTGCGCATAGATTCTACACTGCAAAAAATGGTGAGTCGAATTGACTATTTCGGAAATAGGATTTTCCGGACCGCACAAACTGAGTCAAATTCGAATCCGCTAGAGTTAAATTCGGCTCACTGTGCTACTCAAGTCTGAGTTCCTTAGGCAGAGATTTGAATTGGAGAATGCTACACAGAACATATGTCAAAGCCGTAGCAAATAAATTTAGCCCAAATCCTAACAATCTTACACTATAATAGTCCCGTGGAAAAATCGTTCGACTTTCCATGTATAACATAATTCTTAAAATTATAATGCAGCCATGGATACAATTTAATCAGTAAAAGGAAAGAAGGAATGTTGTGAACAGGGTTTTTGATTTCTGTTGACTAGTTTGCTTGGCAGCTGAAATCTGAGACTGTTCTTTGGTGCGAAAAAGGCAAAGGGGCAGCTTCTGACGCATAGTGCGCCCTCGAAATCTTAGCAACAACAATAATAAAAGCAAAGATTGCATTATTGATGTGGTCTGAAATTTTTAACCTCAAAATGCAATTAGGTCAGAGAATACTCTGATGGCAGGTAAAAATTGACTCGATGACAATATCTGTTCTGTTAAATCGAACGAATACAGGTTCAGTAAATGTTTGTCCTATGGTTCGTTGCCGGGTTCACATGAGGGTCTGTCTCTACTGTAAATCATTTTCCTTTTCAACGTTCACAAAAATATGCATTGCCATTTCTGTCTAAATCATCATCTTAAAAATTTTATGCCAAAGGCAAAAATTACGCTATAAAATTTTGGTTTTACGCGTAATTTGACCATTTCAATGATTATTGTCTAAACTTCAAGCGTTTAACAACTCATTACAAATTTGAAAGAAGAATATTTTGATTGATTAATTAAGTTTACCCTTTTTTTCGTGTTTTTCCTGAAGCGGATGCTGGCACAGGCAATCTCTATATATTAATATGTGTCGGTGTTTTATAAATTATAAATTTATACGGTATTCAGAAAATTTACTTTTATGGCTCCATTCTACGAACGTTTTATGTAGGACTATTAGCTGTAATTTTACTATTTATAAACTAACACAAAAAGTTATTAATAAAAATTTGCACAAAGTTAATTCAGTTCTTTGATGCAGTTTAAGAAAAATATTTAAAATAAATTAGATGCTACTCAACCAAGCGGAAAAACGCATCTCGAAACGAAATACACGCGAATTAAAATAAAATTTTAAAACCGTATTGAGGTTATTAATCAGACTTGGAAACTAGAAATTTTGTGCTATAAAACTAAAGGTTCTAACTACAAGGAAAGCAGTATTCAGTGTATTTTAGTGTGAAAACGTGGTTTTAGTTTCGTTTCCATAAAAGGATTTTATGTTTATTATAGACTGTGGGTCGCTTTATTTTCTACAACTGCTGCATACAATGTCAATAATTGTCCTACAAGTATTCAGTCGTTAATTGCGTTGTATCAATCAGCGTACAGACAGATTGAATTGTAAGTTAGGATTATTTATAAGTTTAACTAAAATATACTCTTGTTTGCCTGTCTTTTGGGCGCTTTACGACGTTCACCTGATAGTTTTTCTAAGGTAAACTTGTGATTCCCTTAAATCGCTAAAATTTAACAGCCACTATAACCGAATCTTAACACATTGGTCCCAATATTTAGTAAATGAATAACAAACTTGAATCAATCATGGTTTTGCTCTACCGCCTTAAGCGTACACTTTGTATGAATTTGTCAAAATGTTTGTGTACCAGATGAGCAAAGCTAAACAGTGTAGGTCACGAATATTATTGTGGAGTAACACATCATAGGTACACACAAAATGAATTGTCTTTAAATTTAAAGACTCTA
Organism: Enoplolaimus lenunculus; assembly: GCA_030248215.1. Taxonomy (NCBI): domain Eukaryota; kingdom Metazoa; phylum Nematoda; class Enoplea; order Enoplida; family Thoracostomopsidae; genus Enoplolaimus; species Enoplolaimus lenunculus. The sequence continues at coordinate 124,855 of JASANG010001639.1, forward strand.
AAAATTGTTATTTCAGACATTAATAGACTTAAACAGCTCAAAAATTCGTGCCTGAAATGGTTAAAATATAAATGTATTATATTTAAAAAATCACAGTTGCCAATTTATAAGACATAAATGTCTTCCTTTCGGCATAAATGTCTTCCGTTCTAGAAATAGTTGTCTTATATTCAAGAGTTAATTTTCTGATTAAAAAGTTGCTCTGTTTATATTCCTAATAGTAAAGATGTCGTGCCCCAAACAGCTATTTGCTCCTGTTGGCAACTGAGACGTCTCAAACGACAAAGGCAGTCCAAAGAACTACCGGAATGCAAACTACTTATGATTATAGAATGGCATAAAACAAGCAGAGGTTGGAATGCAAACTGTTTATGATTGGTTGCTCAGGCTAAGCTGTGTTCGAGAAAACTGACTTGCACAATAATTATTTGCCTTCACTGTATTTGCAAATTCTATACATTAAACAAGGTTAACATCGAATTCAAGCAAAGCTTTGTGAGTATGTGCCGTAATGTTTAATCGAATACATCGTTATGTGAATAAGGCTGTTTTCCACCTCTGTAATCCTTCACTGTTTATTTTATAGTTTACCAATATGTTGAACGCAAATAATTACTGTACAAGTCAGTTTTCTAGAATATGGTCAAACCTAAACAACCAATCAAAATCAGTTTGCATTCCAGTAGTTGTTAGGCTTGCCCCGAACAGCAATTGTCATTTGGGACGTTACAGTTACCAACTGGGGCAAATAGTTGTTAGAGGTACGAGATATATAAAAAATCTAATTTTAAGAAAATTTTGAGTTGAGCCCAGCCTCCCCAACCCAAGTTTACGTACAGAACGTATCTCAAGTTGTAAAATTAAAGTATTCGGTTCTACTTCAGCCACCTAAGCCATTTTTCCTGGAAACGTTTTATTTTTCATTTCAGAAACATGTCTTATACTTTAGAAATATTTGACCAAGTCGTTCATAAAACAAAGTCTAAAACTTCAGACTTTAATCTTAAAATTTTCAGATGTATATAAATCTCGAATTTATTGTTTGAGATTTCATACTGCGTGTACGCGTAGTAATTGTTATGCACAGTGCAATATTCATTACTGCACTATACACGTATTGCTCTGAGTTGCTAGTAGTCAACGCTATGTGAGAATGGGTTAAAATTGGCCAATCAACCAAATATTAAAACGCTTACCAGTAATATGGCATGACTCCGTGACGAAGTCTGGTTACGAGCAGTTGGTTCACATGTACGGCGACGGTTGCCTTGAACTAAATGTTCAAGCATCTAAAACAAACATAAGAAACTTAATTTTTTTGTTTGCAAATACACAGAAATTTTTCGTTGAGGTAACGATGGACGAGTTTCAGAGAGTGTTAAAATGTAATGACCTTATGCCAACGCGTGTCACAAATAGGTTTATGAATGGTCGTAGCCAGGATTTTCGTTTGGGGCACACAACTACCTTAAATATAGTATGTTAATCGTACAAAAACAGTCACTACACACAACAACGACAGACAAAACTATTTTGGTACATACACCACTGAAGCAATGGCGGTTCAGAATAGAAAAGCGCTAACAACTAGTGTATGGGAATGAAACGCAGCAGATCATAGTTTCAATTTATTCATAAATGAATTTCTGTGAATACCATAGGAAGGTCATGGAAACCTTGCCCCCCCTCCCGACTACGCGCCTGTTTGTGACACATGCTGAGGTTGGGTCAACAAAAAATTTTCGTCGAGGTAGGGCTAACGAGTGGTTGTTAACCCTGGGCTACGACAAATTTAGTTTTGAATCAATTTTTTTCAAATATTGGAAAACAAGCGTTGCTGTTAAACGACACTGAACTGTGGATTTTTGTTGGGGCAATGTTAACATGCAAATTTAAAATTTTACCAGGGGCCATACCAGCTCTCATGCTGCTAGGGGAACAAACAAATTTTAGGAGCAGCATGCCGTTAAAACAAGATTACAAGCGAAGCTAAAACATTTCTAAGAAGACGGGCCAAAACTTCGGCAGGGGTACCAAGTCCCAGCCCCGGCCCATCATTAGGCACGGGCGCGAATTTCACACGGTTCACCTGCTGACAACAACACATTTAGTGAACCGTTCGAATTTTACATTGTGCATGGCGTATTAAAGTAGACGATTATGGTTCATGGTGTTTCTGAGCGTATTTATAATTATAATTATGAATTGTATTACATATTTTCACAAACAGCGCAAGTATGCGCAACCATATATACGTATTTAAAAGTTTTTGCCAGTACAGGGCCCTAACAGTTGTGTAAAGCATAAATGTAAGCCTAAGCTTCAGCGTAGAGCGAGCTTATACCTAAACCTAAGCCTAACCATAAGAATTAGTCTACAACCTAAACTTACTCTTGCAGTCCCACAGAAAAACGTTCCGCCCCTGATCTTTGCATGAGCCAAAGTTTTGAACTTACGTCTCTTGATGAGGTCGCTTTAATTTCTGATAACCCTTGCACATAAACTAAGCCCCTGTGATCTTCACGAAGCTCTAGAGCTGTTGTCGACGGCTGAAGTAAATCTTTGATTTGCTCGTTATAAATCTAAAATAGTATGACATATCGGCTCATGTTAATTATAAGTGCCTGCTCGCTGTAAGACAAAGAACTCGAACTTAGACTGCAAAACTAACTACGCTTAGGCTACTTTGGATTAAATTTAGATTCAAGCCTGGGCTTAGTAGACAAGTTCCTATCGTTAACATGGGCCAAAATATCTATTTTTGGTGCGGCTTGGAGGTCGTCTCTATTATTAGCAGTTAGTGTGTCAGGGTACCAATATTAGAACAGCTGATATGCAGAAATTTCTAATTTCAAGCTAACAGTTAGTTTTGTTTTTTAAGTTGGCCAACCTTTTTAAACTATTGTTGCTACACTGTAAATTGCGGTGAGTTCATTGATCATTTCAGCAAGCGAGTTGGTTATTTCTGAATTAATATCAGAAAACATTAACTATACTCTCAATTGAATTAATTCTAGCTCTACGTTGAGTTGACTCGGGGTGAGTTGATTAATTAACTCAGAATGAATTGAATCAACTCAAAATTCTGAGTTAAAATCAACTCACTGAAATTTACAGTGTAGTTATTTCACAAGTGGCCAGTAATTTCACAAAAAAATTATGTTTTTTAGAACAACGGTTTAAAAGTAGTCCTTCAGAATACTGTTGCTTTATCTTCCTTGTTTTCAGTCTGTCTATTTTTGATCTTTTAGTGCATAAAATGTCTTCAAAGGAATTTGCATATAAAATTTCTTGTATTTCTCGATTTCGTTTACGAAATTTTGGTTCTTGCAAATGCACATACTTTCGTTTGAAATGGTTCTCTGGCGGTGGGTATGCGTTAGTCATGTTATGCTTTTAACGCAGTGACATCTGTAGATGCAGTGAGCAGAGTAAAACAAGAAACGTAAACAAAATCCCTGTTCTCAGATCATAATTTGGATTAGCCGTTTTAAAAAATGTGAGGAAAGTCACACGTCCTGTTATGGTTCTAACTAAAATATTGAAAATAAATTCTTTGTGGTACCAAGATTTAGCATTCGTCCGACTGTCAACCACGTGGCATATTTGAAGCATGTATCATAAATTGTGTATTTAAACCGTTGCGTTTTGCCGGCAAACTCGCTTGTTTCGTTTTTTGATTTAAGAAGGTGTCTTTGGCTGCCTTCAGTTTTATTGTAAGAAGGTGCTTACTGCAGTCTGCTCTAATATTAAGAAGATTGTCTGATGCAGTCTTCGGGCAATAGCTTACAGATTATACGTTCCTTCTGGAAGCCGTACCGTGACTCAGTTGTCAAAATACACAGTGAGTTTGCGAGTTTGTTGTTGGCGTTCCCTAGTAAACGCGTTTTGAGGAAAGTACATTAGCACTTGACTATATGCTTGCTGATTGAACCTTATCTCGTAATGAAGGAAAAATCCGTATCAAAATGCAGTACAAGTGCAATACTCTTTACGCGAAAGAAAAAAAACACCAAAACCCCATACAAACTGGAACACTTTTACGCATACAAACTGGATGGCAAGGTTTTCATTTTATTGGGCGATTATTGACGTCTCCTGGCCGGCTTCACACTACGGGTAGAAACTAACCTCACAATAAGACATTCGAACATAATACTGATTATGGTTGCCGGTTTTGTTGACAGATTTGAACAAATCATCTAAGGCACGTGCCATCACCCCTGGTCGTTCGCTGGTCCCAACCATTGTGTATGTCTTACCCGCGCCTAAAACCAAACAAGCAGTTGCACACAATATTGTTTAACCATAAAAATAATTGTTTATTATAAGTTTTTACAAATTAAAATTTTTGTCAATGATCAACCATACGCCCTCACCATAATAAGATCTTGAACGAAAAATTTGAAAAATATTTCGATCATCACAAGGGGTCTGCACTGCGGAATTTTGGAGGACCCAACCTTGCCCTGTGTCATATATGCTCCCAAAATGGAATCCTAGCTATGCTCCTGGTTATGAAGCATAGTTGTTTTTACCTGTTGCACCGTACGCAAATACGGTTGCATTGTAGCCATCCAAAATTCCGTCGATCAAGTGTTTCGCCGTCTTTTCGTAAACTTCTTTCTAAATTTAAAATATAAAAAAAATAAACAAAAATTCACATGTTTTTTCTTTGCTATACACAAAAGATATTGTGGCCAATGTTACTTTTAGGAGCGTAACAGTAGATTAAGCGTATTCGTAAGCCTAAGCCTAAGCCTAAGCGTTGCAAAAATGTGTTCCTCAGCCTAAGCCCAAGCCTACTAGAATCTAAACCTACTCTTTTATAGACCCGGGCCGATATAATTATGCCTTTAAAATTGAAACAGCTCAGATCCTTAGATATTTGTAAACTTGGTAACACGGTTGACTGGTATGCCTCGATTAGCGGATTTAAAAATTTACGATGGGGGTTCGCAATATATAGTGAAAGTAAACCCTGCAAGTGAAGCGAGCTAAAAGCAAAACACTACCTTAGTGATAACTACCAAAACCAACTTCTGGTTTTAAGCCAGTCCGGCAAGTTCGATGCCTGGGTTCCTGAGGACAGATCAGTCGCCCTCAAGCCCATATTTAGGGTTCCACACACCTATAGCAGCGCCTGCCGATTACTTCAAACTAAAATTCCTACAACTGTGCACGTTTGGTTTCTCGCTCGCTTCGCGCTAGCGAGTTTTTTCACTATTATACCTTCGGTCTGACTTTTTTAATGGCTTCAGCCACTTGATAACTGTGCCTTTGGGTTACGGGGTGCGAGTACCTGCGGGTCCTCCCTTTGCGTATCTAAAACATCTATTCCTGTCCATCTGCCACCGAATACAAGACGACAACGATAGACCACTATTTATTAAATTTCAAGTTCCGATATCTGTCTAGTGCTGGTCTATTCTAAAATATTAGGTATTACGATAATTCGTCACCCGACAACTCGTCTACAGACCGAAGCTACAAGTGTCGTAATCGACGGTACGTCGTACGACAAGCTGTCGTACGCCAAGCTGTCGGGCGACGAATTGTCGTAGATTCAAAATATTGCACCAACATATCGATCCCGGACTTCTAGCGTAAGCGGCAGACACGCCAACGACAACGCCACTGGCCTGTATACGAATACGACAAAGCCAACACCGCCTCCATTTATGCAATTAATCCTAAGATGTTGCCTATAAATACCTGGGTAGCATCGGGACCCAGAGCTCGGTCGAATATAAATTTCTTTTCGCGAACTCGATTTGGCCGCTTGTCAACTTCGTCGGAATCGCGTAATACAACAACCTGGAAACAAACAATAAAATAATAAAAAATTTTAATGCTAAGGGTTGCGCTATACTTGTTGACGTCCAGCGCCGTCCGTCAGTGTGCGTCACCCGTAGGGCGCTTGAGCAATCAGCGATAGATACCGCAGGGCGATATACGGCGACGGACGGCGCCGCATGGATGACGGACGGCGCCGCTTGGGTGACGGACGACGCCGTATGGGTGACGGACGGCGCCGAATGGGTGACGGACGGCGTTGGATGGGTGACGGACGGCGCCGGATGGGTGACGGACGGCGTTGGATGGGTGACGGACGGCGCCGTATTGGTGACGGATGGCGCCGTATTGGTGACGGATGGCGCCGTATTGGTGACGGATGGCGCCGTATTGGTGACGGATGGCGCCGTATTGGTGACGGATGGCGCCGTATGGGTAACGGATGGAGCCGTACGGGTAACGTACGGCGCCGTATGGGTGACAGACGGCGCCATATGGGTGACGGACCACGCCGGACGGGTGACGAACGGCGTCGAACGACAAGTATAGCGCCACACCAACGAATATTGTGGATTCACAGTAAACAAAAAATGAGTGGTGTTCATTTGCTGTTAACCGCCCATATTCCCAAATGCATATAGCAACTATCATCAGTTGGTAATACGTTTTCAAACTTACTAACTATTGCAATTTTTCAACTAAAAATTGGTACAAGAGTAGAGCAAGTCCTATGCAAAAAATGTGCTGTGGAAAGTCACAAGATCTATCACCGACCGGCGAAAGGTGCTACACACATTTGAGAATATGGGCCAACATTTAAACTGAAAAAATATATGCGCCCAGAACTTCACAGTTGGTAACCCATTTAAACCATAATGGATTTAGTGCATCATACGGCATCCTAGAATTTCTGTGGCAAACTTGATTCTTCGACGATTCGTCGCCCGACAAACTGTCGCCCATCATGTCCCAACGTCAATGAATTATTTTAATCATAATGATAAGTGTTATCCTAACCTAAGCCTAAACCTAAACATAATGATGTAAACGGCTACAGTTGTCGAGTCGATGAAATTTTCACTTAAAAATGTTGTCAGGCGACGAGATGTCGGGCGACGAATTGTTGTGATATTGGTAAATTTTCGCAAACCGCTTGCTCGTTTGAATTTTATTTCAGTAAAACCTTTTCGGGTGTAAATCGCATACCCTGTCGTCAAGACGGAACGCAATTGCAATGCCTGATTTTTCACGCTCGTCAGGTGCAAGAGGTCGTATCCTGATTGCAACCTAAAAATATACATACTGTAATACTCTAAATAAAGTGTTTTACCTACACTGTAAACTCCAGTGATGTGATTTTAACTCAATGAGTTGAATCACCTAGTCTGAGTTAGGACTATCAGAACTCAGAATTGTGAGTTGATTCAGTTCATTCTGAGTTAATTAATCAACTCACCCAGAATCAACGCAACTCAGAGTGAGAATCAACTTAACTGAGAGTGAGTTAATGTTTACTGATATTAATTCAGAAATAATCAATTCGCAAGCTGAATTGATTAATCAACTCATTGGAATTCACAGTGAACTGAGTATAATGGATGAGCCAGAAAATGGTAGAAAGCAATACGTTTAATAATCAACCGTGGCTTGCACTTTAATAATGCGGGAACTGGCCGTATATGATTTAAAAACAGTAGCTCCCACGCGATAAAGTTGGCCATAATGATAGAAACCGCTTCGGGAGCGAAACGAGCCAGAAGCCAAACGAAATTTTAATAATTTAAAAACGAAAGACATAATTATTTCATAATTTTTCTTTTAAAATATGTTTTGGCTCAAATGCAAAATTTTCTGACCGTAAAAACGGGAAGTGTCATCCGTGTTCCTGCTGTTTGTGCAATGCAAAACCGTATATAGGACTCAACTCCAATGACCGTCTATGTAATAAATATGTTAGAAACATTTGTTAAAGAAAGCGTATAATTGCGTGCTCAACGCACTGTATTTTCTTGACAAAAACTTAAATATGTTAAATTGTGAACAAATAACTCACTTATGCCACTGGACAGTGGAAGTTTAACTACAATTTAAAACTTCGGCCCATGTAAAGATCAGGGGCGAAATGTTTTTCTGTGGAACTGCACTAGAGTAAGCTAAGCTTAAGACTAATTTTTTTGCATGGCTTAGGCTTAAGCTTACGCTTATGCTTAGGAATATGCTCATTATTACTCTTAGGCTTAGGCTTAGACATAGGACTTCGCTTATAATACTGTTCCGCCCCCGTTCTTTGCATTTACCAAAACTAAACGTTTGATGCTTAAAATATTTAAGTTAAGCTCCCCGTTTAGCAATATTTCTTGATGAGTTATTGAATTTTGGTTAACTCAAAATTTACTAACCAGAAAGCATACAATAAACTTTTAATCAGTCAGAGCAGTTTGATAAATATATCTTCTAATGGCATTAACATCGCCAGCTCAGATACCAATTCGCAGTTACGCTTAGGCTTAGGTTTAGACATAGGCTAAATCAACAATTCCATAAGAAGAACTGCCAATCCGTACAAGATTTCTCCGAATTCTTTCTGCGACGATAGAGTTGTTTCACGTAAACTGCTCTCTTCAACCTTAATTCCGGAATCAATTAAGAAAATTTGTAATGTTGCGAAAACTATTAATACTGTCAAAATATCGTGGCAAAAATACATAGAAAAATTGGTCAATATGAAGAACACGGCAGCAAGAGTAATAAACATATCGCTAAGCCTAAGCGTGAAATTACACCTAAGCCTATGCCTAAGCCTGAATCTGAGCAAAAAATTAGTCTAAGACTTAAGCTTATTCTATTGCAGTCTCGCAGAAAAACGTTCCGCCGCTGATCTTTTTGGCCGAAAAATTTGAATCCGTCGGTAAACAAATCATCAGCGTGCCACAAAAACTAGCAATAGTTGCAACACACAGTTGAAAATGTGAAATTATAAAAATAGGGTTATGGACTCGCCAGCATATTATTCTTCGATTCAGTTTTCTTCGCCGGGGCTACAGCGGACGGCATAGTTCGTTTTTTCCTTTTGTTGTAGCCGCAAAATATAATAATTAGTTAGGCTTTATTCAATCTAGATCCTATTTGAGCATTATATGCTAAAAAGCTAATCAATCCTCAAAACCTAGGAAGCATACTGTAACTTCGATAGCCGTTTGCGGTAAAAATCTGTGTACGTTTTCGTTCAGCAGAAATTCCGTTGTCTTCATGCTCATAATTAGTTGTAAATCACTCATGTAATTTTTCATTGCTGATTCGCAGCAATTTTTTCTATTTAAAATACAAACCACAAAATTTATAAAAAAATTTGAAAATTTTGTATGCATCCGCTGTCTTTGTATAAAAATTTAGAAGAAAGTGAATGCACGCCTAAATTGTAGTTGTGGAATTAGATAATATTTTTAAAACATTTATATTTCAGTACCAATTTTTCGTTTCCGTTATATGTACTATCCGTTTGCACCCTGCTAGAAAGCTAAGTATTTAAATGTCATATTAGTACGTTCATATGTTGGTAAATTCTGTTCCAACCCAACCATGGGAAGTACTGCCGGCGAAAGCGCCCCCACATACCCTTTAATTTAGGGGGCCCTGACCAATGGTGGCCCATCTTGGAAAACTAAAATATTTTTCGCGGCCATGAAGTTATTGAACTGTGAAACACGTAACTGGGAACCCTCTCGGACCTGGTGGTGGGACCGGATTATCCTAGCGCGGGTCATGTTGGGAAGAATTACTGAAGAACTTAAACCATCTGTCTTCGGCAATTATAGTAACTGCCACCTGTCTAAGACTGATTGATATATCGCACTGTGAAAAGCATTCTCAAAATTGCTATTAACCCATTCTCACAGCTCATTGTTTCGCTTAGGTTTAGGCTTAGGCTTATGCTTTGGAATATGTTAATACTACTGTTATACGGTGCTGTTCTAAATTTACTTAACAATAGAACTCTGAATCTGCCCATGAACAGGGAGCACTTTTAACAACATTTAGACTGGCAGGGAGGGGCGTACGCCCACCATAAGAATTTTTTGTGTTACACTGGTAAGGTCCCAACCTTACAATGTTTTACAATTTTTCCAGCAGAATTTTTTGTGATAAAATCGTGGTAAGGTACCTATTTACCTTACAATATTTTACAATTTTTCGCCCTCAGAAATTTGTTGGTGATAAAATGATGAGGTCTCTACCTTACAATTTTTGCGTTTCATAACATTTGCCAGACCGCCATCTGTAGAAATTTTTTTGATCCGCCTCTGAATCCTGGCTACGCTTCTGCCTGTATTAATACTGAATTTTTTGCGTAACTGGAATGAAAACTTCATTAAATTCGGTTCATTTGTGCATTATTTTAGATATACACCATTGGTCAAAAGTTGTCAATACGTATAAACAAACGACATTCTATTTAGAGTAATAAGCTTCAATGATTTCTAGCGACAAGAATATGAACCGTTTTTATATATTTTTGACAAATGTTTCATTTTGGTATCATAAAAATTCGTCGCGCGACAATTTGTAATCCGAAATTTCATCGACTCTACAATTCATAGCTGATCATTATGCTCAGGCTTTGCCTAGGATTATGCTTATAATTTATTCGTAGGATTTAGGGCACTGTTGGGCGAACAAGTTGTCGGTCTGCGAATTTTCGTAGATCCTTTCACTTTTTCGTTTCGTTTCATTCAGTCGTCCTCGAGTTATGGAAATAAATGTTTACATTTCTTGTAAAGTTCAGTAAAATTAGGTTATGAAAGAAAATGTTGATAGGTATACACTCAGAAATTTAAAAATTTATATTATTGTAATTTTTAATCACGTCCAAAGGAATGTGTCAAAATAATAGGTACAGATACTTGTAGAATTGCATAAAGTATATACTCTATACTCACTAGCGGATCTAGAGGGTGGCGGTATTCGTACTGCCCCCGGCCAGATGTGTTTGTCATAAAATGGTAAGGTCCCTCCATACCTTACAATTTTCCTCCTCTGAAAAATTTTTTGGGCAAAATTACAATTTTACTCTCAGAAATTTTTTGATAAGGCCTTATAAGAATGGTTGTTAGTGATAAAATAATAAGGTCCCTACCTTACAATTTTTCCCTACGAAAATTTTTGGGCGATAAAATCATGATAAGGTCCCTCCCACCTTACAATTTTTAAGTTTCATAACATTTGCCAGCCCGCCATTCCGCCGGAAATTTTTTTATCCGCCTCTGCATATACTAATAGTAGTTCTGAAAGGTATCGATTGAAAAGCGAAACGCGTTTAAAATTGCGTTTTACTTTTGATACGATTCTTAACGTAATCTTGCGAACTTGACTCATTTCATGCTCATATTTTTTTGAAAATTCAAAACCGTAAAACGGACAGCAATAGAATAAGCTACGGGCTTTAAACTAATTTATTGCCTAGGCTTTAGGCTTTATAGGCTAGGCATAGGTATACGTTTATTTTTACGCTTACGCTTTGGAATATGCTTATGCAACTTTTAATAAAATCGCGTTCTATGCATTGGCCAAAAATTTCTACGTTTACATTTTCGATTCCATAGCGCAAAAATACAGCAGTCATACAACAACAAACTTTGACACAAAAAACGCTACGACACTTTTGTAAAATTTAGTTATTTCACAAATACTTTTAAAATTCCTTAAAAACTCCATTTCACAACACACCCGCGTATAAGTGACTCATTTGTCAAAGTGGCATAGTTCACACAATCAATCGTAAACTGTACCAATAATGGCAGGAACGCTGCTTAATATAGTACTCCCCCTCGTAAAAGATCATTAGCCGTATAGACCCTAGAATCTATGCCTAAGCAGGGTGTACACTCTGCATTTCACAACCAATTTTTGTCTAAATAGGTTGATCCAAAATGTGGCTAGAAATTGAAAAAATTTACCACTGCGGCAGATAGGTCAAATTTAGCCGCCACGGAATCGTAGCGGTTTACTTCAATCCAATATTCGTTAGGCTTCCCTAAGCTCTCGTTAAACCTACCTACCTCTCTCTACCGGTTTCGTTGCCATAGTTACTCTACTAACACTGCAGTTATTCGTGCTGAATTGGTCCTGTGTGAACCTTTAAAATCATTTTCTTAAGGACTTTATGTGTGTCTAAAAATGGCTTATGCCCGGTTTTGGCCCCCGTTTTAAACGGCTGTAGAAATGTAAAACCTTCCTCCTTTATGGTGTTTACTGACAATTGTTTCCGTATTTCAAGTTTTCTATTCAGGGTACAATCGGATATTTGGTTCCGGTTCCAGCTCCGGCAACGACTCCTATCTCCGGCTCTTGTTGAATTTTCTATACTGGACATTCATGCATTGCGCGGCCGATGTAAAGATCAGGGGCGCAACGTTTTTCTATGGGACTAGAAAAGAGTAAGCTTAAGCTTTAGATTAATTTTTTTGCTTGGCTTAGATTAGGCTTAGACTTTAGGCTTAAGAATATGCTCATTATCACGCTTAGGTTTAGGCTTAGGGTTAGGCTTAAGCCACGCTTAGGTTTAGACTTAGGGTCAGGCTTAGGCTTAGGAATATGGTTACAATACTGCTCCGCCTCTGTTCTTTACATTGGCCCATTTTGCTGACATGCAACTATATAGAACAATTGTCAAAGTTTCTCAATTCATTCTGCCTTAAAATCAGCTCACTGGGATTTCCAGGTGGAAGTCAAAAGCCTAGGTTTTCAAACAATTAGCTAAACTTATTGTGTTGAACTTCTTTATTGAGTCAGAATTCTGAGTTCTGAAAATCCTAACTCAGACTAGTAGCTCAATTCATTGTGACTTAAAATCAGCTCACTGGGATTTCCAGCTGGAGGTCAAAATTTAGCCTAGGTTTTCAAACAATTAGCTAAACTTATTGTGTTGAACTTTCGTAATACAATGGAAATCTTAATCAAGATATTTGTAAATTCGCTAAAACGGAAATAAGAACTTGATGTGTATATATTAAAAGCAAGTTGATAGAATTCACGTTTACCGAAACACCAGTCATTAAATACAAAAATAATACGAAATTTCAGCTGTTGCGAGCATATTTTATTCGTGACTATTTGAGATGCACCATGTACCACCCGTCGATATCACAGATCGTCATAGCAACAAAATATTTAATAGAAAATAAATACGCTTTGCCTCCGGACACTCAGGATTTCCTGATTTTAAACGGAACAAAAACAATTCGGCGAAGTTCTCAATAGTTTTTTGTAAAAAAATAGGTCTGGTTAGGAATCGTATCAAAAATACAAATCGATTTTCACGTATTGAAAATAGCATCAATTTTGATAAAATAGCATTCTAACAAACTCTAAAAGCGTTTAATTTTCGCGACAACCAAGAATACTTTTAAGCCAATATCTAAAACAGCTCTTGTACTTTTTCAACCCAAAATTTTACGTCTAACCGATTTTTTTCAAGGTAACCCGAATGATTAATAGGTGGAAAACATATTAGTGCTGACTGCTAAGCGTAAAAGTTCAATCATAGGGCGCTCTTCACATACACATCATATTTTATTGATTACTTGACTGCCTGTTTCGCAAAGTGTTTTGAAATCGTTTTATTTTAACAAGGGTCTGGTTAACAGCATTTATTTGTATTGTACAAAACGATCTCATTTTAATCAAAAGCAACTGAAGTTTAGAGTGTAGTTTTCGAATACAGCCCAGGCAACCATTGCGGTACAGTCCTTAGGTTACCCTGTTAACAACTTTTTGTTTTGGGAGACAAAGGCTGTGACGCTTTAAAACTTTACCTAAAACTAGCGACCCCAGGCGTTCATTATGTGGTGTATGCCTGCATTCGCTAATGCGTGCAGCAGTGGTCAAACTGGGAAATATTAAATTATAGATTGTTTTAAGTTTTTATCAAGCCGTCGATGTGGTTTCCATCTGTTCCATTTTTGCACAGCAGTGGCTTCATTTCACAATTTTAAGGTTAGTCGCCGTTGCTCTACTGCTCGAGCCCATTTATGTGCTGGTAACTGTCGTCGCGTTTTCTGTTAACCAATTTCATATGTGTAAATTTTTGCAGTAAAAACTTGCTCGTGCAAGTCGCGTGTGCACTTCGGTCGCAAACGGATTCGAAGTTCTTGCAGCTGCAAATTATACGCAAGTATTCTGCATGCTAGTAGATTTTATGTAAACATCATGAAAACGTTTTCAAGTCCTGAAATTTCGAATAAGCCTTTTTTACCCGTGAATAAATTTAGGTATGAGTAGCCTTGCAAGAGGAGTTTCTTTCATTTTACAAATATCATTGGCTCAACTGATAATTTAGAGTTTTATGTTTGATATTTGCTGCAGTCGTCTGAAAATTATTTACCAAACTTTCTGGCAGGACTCATAAAAAGTGATGTTTTAATACTAGCAGCTGCAAGAATTCTATGCAAGTTGCAGTTGCGAGTTCTCGTTGTAAAAACTTGCAGGTGTTATTTGAGCTTAAAATATAACTACTTAGCTAGTAGGCGCGTGCTCTTAGCATTATGTTTTGTTCCAAAAATTTAACCATGTTAGACATGCTTGTCCAAAAGAGAAGTTATAATATTGTTTATTGCATGTGCACATAACGGACAAGCATGTATCACATGCTTACATGTCCTTATTTTCTACAAGGTTGTCCCTTGACCGTCCATCCTATGTTCGACTGGATACCGTGTTCATAGCGCGGCAGTTTACCATTGCGTCGGCGGAGTAGCCCCCATGTCAGTCTAGGTAGGAACCGGGACATCAGACCTTTTTACTAAGCAGCTGGAAAATATCAGCCTATGGATCCTTAAGCGAGCACTCTACCAATACGCCACGTAGCCCGCCTCTCCAACTGCGTTTTTCGTCGACTATATGTGTCGACCGTATGCTGACAGCTAGCATACATACAGTGCACTGCACTATATGGCATGTGCACATAACGGACAAGCATGTCTCACATGCTTACAAACAGTGGTGTAGGTGCCTGGAACTTCTTCCGCGCAGAAAGCACACCTAATCAGTAATCCCTTTACAAGTACATCGGCATATTAGAATAACGCAATCATAGTACAAAAAATTTACTACCAAAAACAAAAGTAGATTACTTTTTCGTCGATTATGAAAATCTAAAATACAGCAGATAATGTGAATGCCTGTCTCTTACTAAAGGTTATTTCACCAATAATATTGCGAAAAAAAATTAAAATGAATTTTTCTGTTGCATGTGGTTTTTATTTTACGTTTCCTGTAATTTTTTAAATTCCGGTTCCTGTAAATTGTAGTTCCGGTTACACCCTTCATCCACAGAATAAAATGATAATTTAGCGTTCAGGACTTAGTCGTTAGTTTCACCCATGGTGTTGCCAGCGTAAATCTAATTTGAGTCTAGTGCAACCTAGATTACTAGGCGTGTAAAGTCTTGCAAATTCGGTATAACATTTATTGTGTTTTGTAACTTTTGTAAAATATGTTGTTCAGTAAATTTTTTAAAACCAGCCGTACCGTTGGTCAAGAGCGATCAAGCTCGCATAATAGATCCCGAACTTGGGCGTTTACTTGAAAATCTGACAGTCTGAGTCTGAAGTCCATTTCTGCCTAGACTGACATCGTGGCTACACCGTGAGTGCAATGGCAAATTGTCGCGCTTTGGACGCGGTATCCAGCCGAAATCGGATAAACGGTCAAGGGACGGCCTCGTTGAAATTGGGGCATTTAAACACGTCAGACAAGACATGCTGGTCCATTATGATGTGCACGTGCAATATAGTGCTGTGCAGTGTGTAATGCGAGCCAGCAGGTCGACATATAGTCGACGATGGAAGTAGTTGAAGGAGCGGGCTTCGTGGCCCAGTGTTAGAGCGCTTGCCTCGAAATCTTAAAGCCTGTAATTCGATCCCCGCACTTTAGTCCCGCTTTTCCACTTATTTACTTAAAAGGTCTGAAGTAGCAGTTCCTAACCTAAACTGATAAAAGCTACATTGGGCAAAAAAGCAGATCACGTTTATAGCAGAGGGAGCACCTTTATAGTTACTTGTGCCCTGTAAGATTAGATAGATAACAAATATGACAAAAGCGAAGAAAAAACAACTGAAACGGTCGGAATTGGTTGCAACGCGAAAGAAAGCAGAAAACAAACCTAATCCGTTTGATTTAAAGTATAACCGCATGAAACATCAGGTATTCTCTTTACAATGAACCATATTTTGCAATGTCCTAGTCCCATGTGAACAGGGTGCAACCGGAATTCCGGTTCCGGCATTTTTTCACCTTCCGGTTCCGGTTCCGGTAAATTTTTACCGGATTTAAAAATTCCGGTATTATAATTTGGCCGTTTTCTTAACTTTGCTAATTTTTAAGAATCTCTCTTGAAAGCCACTTGTACTCCGAATATAAGCCATTGATGGTGGATTTCACTTCAGTCGATGATGAAAATCTAAAATACAACAAATAAAATGAATACCTATGTTCGACTAAGGTTATTTCACAAATAATAGAGCAAAAAATACGATTAAAATGAAATTTTTGGTCAAATGCATTTTTCACTTTCCGGTTCCGGTTCCGGTAAAATTTTCAAATTCCGGTTCCGGTTCCGGTAAATTGTAATTCCGGTTGTACCCTGCATGTGAACAAAGTGTTTTGATTTTCTGACTTTTGTAAATAAACACTTCGAAAAGTTTCTTTGTAGTTAAATTTGGAACACCGTAATGTTGTTTAATGATTCGTACGGTACCTTAGGCATTCTGCAAAATGTGTTTGTTTCTCTAGCGTCTAAATAGAAACATTTTTTCAATCTTTACGCCGATTTGCGAACAAAATCTAGCGTACAACGCATTTTGTGAAAAAACTTTATTGGTTTCAAGTCATAACTTCGAATTCAATTGACATTTCGCCAAGTTTTATTATCCGACAATGTGGCAAAGTTAATATTTATGTATGTTTCATATATAAGTCAAATTGGCACAGAATCCACGATTTCACCGAATCCCAATTCATTAGTTGTTCAGTAGAGATATGCTACAATTATTTGATTTGAAATAAAATTGACAAAAAAATAAAAATATTGATTTTGATAAGTTACATATACAAATTTTTTTGTTTAAAAATGGAACCATATATTGTTGAACATTGTTGAATTTGGCTTTTGTATTCGGCTGTTCACAAGCGAATTCGAAGCCGAAGTGTCAAGTTTTGCCGAATCCGACTTTTTCTTGCTACCTTGGGTTGTTTATCAGTTATGAACTTTGCAGTCAATTAGAACCAAAAGTTCTACCAAAAGGAACTTTTCCTATGTAGTTCAACATTCGTATATATTATATAAAACATAAAACTTTGGTGGAATCTAATTTTGATGTTTTTGACCCGACCATTCAATCTGATTACATAACTATACTTCGCATGTGGAGAAATGATTGCTTCGATGAGACCAAATTTGCCGTTCTTTTTCGAAATCTTCATTTTGACGCAATTTACTTACCGGGGTAGGCCAAAATATCGTGTTTTCCAATTAGTGGGGCTTGCTTTATTCACTGGCCCGCCGGCAGCCTTGGTAAACCCCGTTATTTGATAGGTTGAAAGCTTAAACGAAGTTTGGATTTTGTTGTCATATATAAGTAAGTTGTAAGTGTAATGGAAAAGGTTTCATACACGTACACATAAACAAAGATAAGAAGTTGTGCGGCTGCTCAGTGCGAGAGCAAAAGATGTGGTGTCAGTAAAAAATTTTAGAAAGCGGTCGTCTTGCCGGACTGTATAGTGTATATTCCCGACGAATAAGAACAAACTGGAATACGCGGGAATAGAAATGGAGTTTCAAGTTTTTTTCAAAAGTGCTTCAGCTTCTTGGTCGACATTCAGCTGGTCAACCAAAACGACATGTGAAAGTCGTAGGAAACAGAATCGTATCAGCAAAGCGAGGTCAGCAGAATCGGGATCTTTCGCTTGGAACACAATACAAACGGTTTGGAAAGCGAAATAAAATGATCGATCGCAGAATAGGGGAAAGAGACGGAAGAAATAGTGACGAAAGTGTTGCTATGTAAGTGAAAATTTATTTGTGGTTTAAGTGAGCAGTTGTGAGCAGTACAATCTAGATTATAAATTGTTTTCAAACGCGGTTAGCTATGGTAAACTAAATAAATCGACCTTTATTTGAAAGTTTATGTTAGGTTGCAGCTGTACATCTCTTTCATCCGGGAGTGGAATCGAGTGTTATTAAAGTACTTGTTAATTCCAGGCGGTTTGCTTTAATTCGGGCACAACGGTCAAAGCGTTCTTCGCGTTATAACCTGAACAACGATGACAACACTTTGTCTCATTTGGGCGCGTCTCTTGCCGAAGTCGAGAAGTTTGAACGCCCGGTAGCGGATGATGATTTTGAGTAAGCGTCCACCGGAAACGCTTTTATAGTGTTGAGTAAAAAGGACATATTGCTTATTTTGACTGAAAGTATAAAATATTTGAAAACTAAGCTGTTTCCGGTGTTTGTAGGCCGAATTTAAGAACGTCCTTTACTTCAAATAATTGTCATCTATTTCAGTGTGGAGGCCAGAGCAGCACTTTAGTAATCTAACCTGCCTTATGATGTTATGCTGACTTGTATAAAGTAAGCAAGGACTTGTAAATACGATCGCTTTCTAGGACTGAAGGATTGGACGCCGAGTTTGTGTCAAAAGCTCATTTTGGTGGTATTCCGGATGATAACCCGAATCCAAATTTGATTCAGCCGTTGAAACCAGGCGAAAACGTTGAGAAGCGAAAACTAGCGTTATCTGAGTTGATTAAACAGTCAAAACTAGACAAAAATGAGCGCCAGGTCGGTTACTTATTTTTACTTTTCCATAGCGCCAAGTTGTCTGAAATTGTTAACTTATACATTGCAAATTTGATAGATTTTCTGTGATTGTTAATTAGGGTTAAACAACTTAAATCTTAATGCATCACAATATATTCGCAGTAAGCTCACCTTGAAAATTCCTTTATCTTCTTCAGATTAGGTTACTCTCTTAATTTTCTTAACACATTTGTTTTGAGTAATAAATTACATTTAAGAAAAGATTACGTGTCAATATTGAACTTGTGGTAAACTAACGAAAGATTCGAAAAATAAGATTAGGTTTACTTAGAAACTACTTGCCAGAGCAAAATATTTTTTGACTACTACTGCATTTACTAGTACAAAGCAGGATTCAAACACTGTTTAGGATTTGCAGCTTGTTGCTCTGCTAACCAACTCAAGTAACGAATTGGTTGAGGTTACAGTTGCTAGACAAATACAATGTCCTACTGCTTTAACTGCCAAAAGCTTTTTGGTAGCTACAATGATTGGACAAACAGTTTAACTGAGAAGCACGACAGAATTATGATTGCGTTGCCTTTACTGAGAAATGAGTTTCTAGTTTCAATTTTAGGTGAGAAATGAGTTTTTATTTTAAATTTAATTTTAGTTATTCTTAGCAACTTTTGCGCCACGGATTTTTCGGGGGAGGTGAGCTTTTATATTATTTAATTGGTCATCACTCAATTTTTTGGCTAAAAATCCAGCTGTCTACACCACCTTCCCCTGACATCTGGTCTTAGCACGTGGCGTGTGATTATCGCTTTAGTCGATTAAAGACGAAACAGCGGAAAAAATTGAGGATTTAGACAATCAGTGGAAAGCGTTAGCAGGATCATCGAAACTGCATCAAGGGAAGTTGGGTGAGAAACAACAAGATATGGCTGTCGATGATTTTGAAACACTGGTTAAAGAACTACAGTTCGAGGTAATCTTGCTAAATCGAGGGATCTCTAGCAAAATTGTTAGCCTGCTGAATGAGTCGACGTGTATTTTTCGCTCATTTTTCCTACTTGTAAATGGCAGTTAAAAAAGCGATGAAACTGTCAGGTAGGCTTGAATATGCATACACATCAAAGCAGGACTACTGCGTAGTGGAAAATAGTAAAAAATAATATGGATGGTTTGAAGTAAAATAAAATGTTTTGAGCCTTCTTGGCATGGAGTTCCAGCAAAATTTAGCTTCGGTCGCTTTCGCACAAGGACTTTGCTTGGTTTGTTACTTCAGACATTTTTTAACTTGTTTCGGGAAATAAGATATTTGCTCGTTATCAACCAATTGGTTTGGGTTGATAAATATTTGCCAGGCTTACGGTATGGTTTTATCAAAGTGAATTTTTCAGAGTCGTTCTGCGACAGCTACAGATAAACTTGATGCTCCTGAAGTAATTGCGCGACGAGAGAAGGAGAAGCTTGAGCGACTAGAACAGGAGAGAGTGGCTCGTATGCACGGCGAGGTTGTGCCTCGGATGAATAAAATCGTGGGACGAGAGCATGTATCGGCTGATGACCTTAAGGTATTAAGCTGTGTTGTGTTTAACTTTGAACTGAGGTGAGGTGATTTGGAACTAACGCCGGTATTTTTAGATGTGTGGAACACAAGTTTGAGTGTGAGATTTCTAGCATTTGTTTGGTCCTACTCTTTTGAGTTTCGTAGCTGCGAGCAGGCAATGACTCATTTGGAGGCTCTCATCAAAATAGATAATAACAAACCTTCGTTGATGTAACGCGACTAAGTCATTTTTTATTAGTATGGTGACGTCGGTGGACAGTGGAAACAGTTGTATTTTTGAGTTTTAGTGCGCTGACCACATGTTTACTGTAAGATTATGTTTTATTCGATCTTGGTGATATTTCAGAGTAACCTGCAGATTACAAGACGACATCCAGCTAATCGTTTCAAGGTTGCCTACTCACTGAGCGGAGATTTGATCAATAAAGACCAGGTCGAATCCCCTGTTATCCCGAAACAGGGTGGTAGTTATTCCGAAGATGATTCTGACGGTAAGTTGGTATCGAATAGCTATTAGTAGTTAAATAGATGATTAATAATGGCATCAGCGCTAAAATTTTATTAAAACCAATGGCGGTTTTAAATTACTACTTCATTTTTTGTTGTTTGTCGGAATTCTTTGGATCAACCGATAATTCTATTTGCGGGTTGTGTGCAGTAGTTAAAATTTCAAGCGAACACAGTAGCTTGAACTAGCTGGATTCAATAGAAAAGGGACCAAACTAAAAAAAGCAAGGAATAGTTAGGGATAGGCAAATATAAGCATACACTTTCTAACGCGTTACTGACGTTTTATAATTTATTCATTTTCTGAGTTCATAGATAAACCGCGGTTTAATAGAGGTAATCGAGCCGCATTTAAAAAGATTCTGAAAAGGCTGGTCTTAGCAGATTGTTGAAGTACCCCAGCAATCTAAAGTCAGATATAAGTATAATAACGTCTTTGTGACTTCGATTTTATTCAATTATTGTTTTTTCTTATGGATTTCCTTTTAACGCTATTTATATTATTTTTTGAACAAACAAATATTGTAAATATTGTTGTTTGTTCCAGTGGTTTTATAGGTGATTTAGAAGCTGACAGCGTTGATAGTGGAAGTGAAAAAGGAAATTCATCCGAAGTTTCTGACGCCGATACAAGTAGCGATAGTGATATGGATCAAATTAAAGATATGCATGACTTTGATCAAAGTGACACTGAAGAACCTTCGTCTTCAGTCAACTTTGATGACGTCCAGCATCGATGGAAGCAAGGAGAAACTGAAAATTCGTTACCCGCAGATTTATCAGAGTTGCCCTTTGTGATTGATATGCCAGCGACTTATCAAGAGTTGGTGAAGTTGCTAACTACTCCTGTTCCTGAATCCCAAGAGAATTATCAATGTAAAAATCCGGCTACGATCAAAACAGCTGTAGATCGTCTTACTAAACTGTATCATCCGAGCTTACAACCCGAAAATAAATCAAAACTGCAACGGTTTTTGTT
This sequence comes from Enoplolaimus lenunculus, assembly GCA_030248215.1. Classification (NCBI taxonomy): domain Eukaryota; kingdom Metazoa; phylum Nematoda; class Enoplea; order Enoplida; family Thoracostomopsidae; genus Enoplolaimus; species Enoplolaimus lenunculus. Next base: position 146,506 of record JASANG010001639.1, read on the forward strand.
GTTTTTGTTGCGGTTTATGGACGAGTTGAGTGCGCGTAATTCTAGGAGTCGTATTGGAATCCCGCAACAAATTTCTAATGATTGGACTGTCTCGGATGTGATTGACGCTATTGCCCAGTCGCTATATTCGCTGTTGCAATTTTTGCCCAGTCACGGAGCAAAATGTTTTCGAAAGGCGATTAAAATGTATTCGAATCGCATTGATGAAGCATTTACTTCTAGTACCCCAGTTCAAACAAAGCGTTTGACTGCACCCATCGTGTATTTTTGCCGTATAGTTCCACGCTTGTTTCCGGCATCGGATTTTGTACACCCGGTTACAACGCCTTGTCAGGTATTGCTAGGTCGTTTACTGAGTGATGCTAAGCTTCGGACTTTGGCGGATGTGGAAATAGGCATTGTGGTGTGTAGCGTTTGGGGTGACTATATTCTCCAGTCTAAACGTTATTTGCCTGAAGTTGTACGTTTCCTGTTGGGCACTATGCAGATGGCCATACCAGATAACGGCAGGTTAACTCAGGCCGAAGCTTTTGATAAGGATGTTTTGTTTTCGCAGCGGGTAAGTCTAGTTTATCAGCCGCTAGCGGATGGGACGCATGGAAGCATACCGAAGCTGTCTGTTCCTCACGTCTTTGGTTTGGTGGGTTTGGCTAAGAAATCAACTGAATTAGAGTCCCGTAAGTTAACTTGTATAAACGCGATTGTACAACTTTTGCGTCATTTGTCCATCCTTTGGTCGAATTTAACGTCTTATGCAGAAATTTTTGACTCCGTTTTAAAGATATTAAATTCTTTGCCTAAAGACACTTACCCGAAAAGATTGGAAGAGGCCATTGCTTCGCTTATAAACCAGATCGAGGTTACCTCTGCCAACTCATGCGAAAAACGAAAGTTTCTGTCTAAGGATAAATCTGCCACGGTCACAGCGAATAAAATGCAATTTAAATTTCTCGAACCTCGTGTAGAACAAGGGTTTAATCCTGAACGAAAGAAGCATGCTTTCCGCAGAGGTCCCTTGGCAGAGAAAAAACGGCTACAAGCGCAGTATAAACGTGAATTGAAAAGCACGGTGAGAGAACTCAAACGTGACTCAGAGTATTTAGCACGGGTTAAGAGCGAAGAGTCAGCACAGGCTGATCAAGCCAGAAAACGAAAAACCAAAGCGCTGATGGCGTCCCTGATGCATCAGGAGGGAGAGCATAAGAAATTGAAACGAAGCCGGAAGTGATTATTCATATGCCATGCCAACAACTTATACGATAGATAGTTGTAAACCACTTAAGAATCAGTCAGCTTTGGCGATAAAGCCATGCTATTTCGATTTGACCTAAAAATGAAAAGTCAGTTAGATTCTTGAAATTTTTGTGTACGGCCGCTATTTTATCAAATTTTACAAAATCCAGTAAACATTTTTTGCATTGACCCAAATTTATTGTATTGGCGGAAAAAGTAAAGTATTTATATAATTTTGTGCCTAAATATCCATTCCTGTTATTTTGATCACTATCTGTTTCTGTTATTACGATCTGTTTACACTTGCCTGGGCATAAAGAGTTGTGAATATTGTGCCGGTATTATATAATTCGTCATTAATCGCGTTAATAGTTCTCTGGACCCAGTATACTCATGGGGCTAAATTACGGAAACGTTTAGATTATTCAAGTCATATGTTTCGTTGGTTATCGCATGGCGTAGATATTTTCACTTGTGACTTTCAACTTTTTTGCTTGTTTTGAAACTTTTGATAAGTTTGAAACCCATGGCGCTCATGACGATAACTGTTTGGGAAACTGCTGTTTGGGATTTCTACATATATAAATCGTTTATTCAGTGAAAATCCATTGCAGTGATAGCGTTTATAGGCTGTGGAAAATGCAGGATTCATGCAGTAACACAGCGAGCTCAGCTGCAGTGTGATTTTACTTTGTGGACCAGTCGTGTTGACTTTAATACCGTGTTGCTCAACTTTGATAGTTACTTTTATTTACGTTTAGATTCTCAATGATCTTTTCTTAAAATAAATTTTATTCGGTAAAGTTCTGAGCGATTTTAACCCAGTCTCTCATGTAGTGTTGACTATGGGCAACGCATTCCGGTGTTTTATAATTCTGATCGAACCCTGTTGAGAGTCTCCTTGGGCTCGGGCGTCAAGGTCCTATAGCTTAGTGGTGATAGTATCAAACGCCTTCCGTTACAGTCGTTGAAGTTTGAATCCTATCATAAAAGTAGGTTTCAGATGAAATAGGAAATATTCATGTGATTAAAGGGTTAAGCAGTGTATATAATCGCAGCTTTCCATGACAGACATGTAGTGAGTATTCAATATGAACTGAAAATTACGGAATTCTTCCAAAATCCTAAAAAATTTTGGCGCAGCCCTTATTTTTTCTAAAGTATTGGGTAGCATAGTGAATATGTTCATGCATCAATTGTGATGGTTGAAAAATATATCTGAAATTTATACTTTAAGATCTATTTCCGCCATTTTGATAACGCTGAAAGCGACTCTTACAGAAGGTTAACTTTCGAATTGCTGGAACTTTCTTTAAAATCAAACCGGAGGTCGATTTTATGCTTAAGAACGTGCTTCAGTGCATACACAAACGAGTGTGACAAAAACCGGAGCCAAAGTTAGTCGGAACTTGAAATGCAGGGACATGGTACAACAGGAGGTGAAATATATACAGGAGCCCGATTCTGAGGCCAACAAAACGTGTCGCAGTCAGAGGTGAAGCAAAATCGAGCTGGTAAAAATAAAGATTTAATCGTCAGATTTTTAGGAAATGACGATAAAACTCAAAATCGTACCAGACGGTTTAAGGCCGCACGCTGCAAACAATACCGCTTTGTAAAGCTGTAAAAATTTGACTACCGAAATTTTTGCACGACCGGAGACACCTGGGATTGCAGCTGCTAATAAAGATTAAGCAAAATTACTTCGACAGATAATTAAACCGTTACATTTTGCCCTTGTGAAATTGTCGCTACTTCGAGCGAAAATTCTACTAAAGCCTAAATTCGATTTTCAACCGGAGCCCGGTGAAAACGTACTGTTGCACCTTGCAAACTATCTATATCTATTATCTAAAAGTGCATATAGCAACTCACCGTAAATTTGAACTTTGTCGGCCCATCAGGAGCACCGAACTCGAGCAACGGACGTTTGTATGGTAATCCAAACAGCGGCTGTGGGGAATGTATGCTCGGACGCTTAGCCTCTACGGGTGGCTGCGGACCTGGGCGTATAGAAGGCCTTCGGGACTCAATCGGATGAATATCAAGTGCTTCAGCCTCGTCGAAGCCTGCCTGGTCTGGAATACCAACCGTTTCATCAAATTCATCATCGAATTCGCTAAATTCTCCGCCAGACGCCGCTGCTGCTCGAAGGCTTTTAAGGAACGGTTTACGGTGGCGAACATTGTAACAACCTGCAGCAGCCATTATAGCGATAAGCTATTTTTAAATCGGATTAGCAAGGCTGATGGTAAGCTAACTCCGATTCAACAGGGATGTGATAGTGAGGTAATGAGCTTATCGAAGCATTTGATTAAAAGTTACCATGATGATAGCACGATTTGGTTGGCGTTAACTCCGATTTCCTGGCAATACGAACTATCTAAGGTGTAATAGTTATGTAAAATGTTCATTAAAATAAATTAAAAAAAATATCTTAAATGGATAGTAAAATGCGATGTGTCGCCGAAAACAACCTGTTGGTGAATTTTATCAGTGGATTGCAGCAGTTCATCGTGCGTATTGGCACGTGAAAAAAATCAGCGGCGGAACTTCTGTTTCCGGTAAAAATCGTGGCCGTTTCCGTTATAGAAATAACTGAAATTCTGTTATTTGGTACGCTTAAAATTGGTTATAATTCACGTATATCTGTCAACTTTTCATTTAGCGGATATGCAACATTTGTTCGCAATGGAATAAAAATTGCGAAATTCTTCCAAAATCTTTACATTTTAATGTATATACCGCCATTTGTTTCTGTAAAATTTTACACAGTCAGTGAATATTTGCACGTATCAACTGTGTTAGCAGAAGGATAAAACATCTTTGAAACTTTGGCCCATGTTACTTTTATACTTCAATATCCGCTTCCGTTTTTGTTTCTTTTGTTTTGATATAACTGTCCATTTTTGTTATTTTGACTATTGGTTCGCACCCTGCCTTACATTTCAAGCTTAAGCTAAACTTATGAATTCTAGGCTACTGTAGTGACGTGAATGAGAGGGGTAATAAGGGGGAATCCCCATTTTGAGTCCCAATCAATAGGAGTCCGTATCCCTAAAAAGTCCGTAAGCTGATAGAGTCCCAAAGCCCTAATTAGAAGCCATAAATGTCAATTATCTCTAATTGTAGCTCATAAAATACTCCAAGTTTGAAAGTTTAAAGCGTACTTCACTTTAAAAAGTACATTCCTAAGTATAACCCTGCATTATCGCTCTAGCTATTGACACCAGACAAACAAAAGTTTAATTCAACGGATAGTTGCAATACCCAAGATATATCAGTAACGAAGGTTGGCGGAGGGCGGGTTGAAAATAAATAACAGTCCGTAACCAAATAACAGAGAGAACCCTCTTTAGATGGCAGATAAATATCAGCCCCCCTCTTATTCGGGTCACTACAGTATGCATAATTTCTGAGCAGCACTTATTACTTAAAATTATAAAACAAAAGTTTAATATCACTTTAAACATAAAGAAGCGTTTGTTAGGTTTAAATCTGAGTGTAATTTAGAAGCCAAATTTGGTTTGTCCGTCCAGACTTTTAACTTTTGCTTAAACTTTTAGTCACGTTTAGTTTAGCCATAATTTAAGCTTCAGTTTTTTATACGAGATCATTCGCTCTAATAAATGACTCACTATATTAATTCTCAATCTGAAAACGTTTCTCTGTAAGGAATTACAGATGATAAAGCACGTAAACATAAAATAAAATGGCCAGTTCATTTTGTAGCAAACTGTAAGAACCACAGACCTCAAAACTTTACCAATATATATTGAGAAACAGTGTTTGATCTCATTTTTAATGGTTCCGCGTTAAAAAAAGCCGGATGTTTATTCTTTCAACCGTTAACACCCCGCACTGCAAAAAATGGGGAGTCAAATTGACTCCCTCCGAAATAGGCTCTACGGGACGACACAAACTGAGTCAAATTCGACTCCGCCCGAGTCAAACGGGCGACTAAATGAGTCGAATTTGACTCCGGCGGGGTCTAAATTGACTCAATTTGTGTAGTCCCGTGGAGCCTATTATGGAGGGAGTCAATTTGACTCACCATTTTTTGCAGTGCGGTATAACTACTAGTGTATAACAGTAGTAGTTCTCCGCAGAACTTTGCATAGGTACACTGCAAAAAATGATGAACCAAATTGACTCTCCGAAATAGGCTCCGCGGGACTATACAAAATGAGTCAAATTCGACTCACTGAGTCGCATGTTTGACGTTGGCGGAGTCGAATTTCATTTATTTTGCATAGTTCCGAGAGCCTATTTCGGAGAGAGTCAATTTGACTCCCTTCTTTTGGTGTGAAAATATTTTGTTGGAATTGAGTAATAGATCAATAAATGTGAAAAATTCTGGTGGAGTCGAATTTGGCTCGACCCCTGGAGCCTATTTCGGAGAGAGCCAATTTGATTCCCCACTTTTGGTATGAATGTATTTTGTTGGAATTGAGTAATAGATCAATAAATGACAACAATTCTGGTGAAGTCGAATTTGACTCAGTTTTTATAGACCCATGGAGTTTATTTCGGAGAGAATAGAGTCAAATTGACTCGCCATTTTTTGCATTGTATTCGATTGTTTATGTACACTCTTAAGAATATAAACTTAGCAACTCAGTTTGTAAAAGGTTCTATTTTGGCACACATTGTAATTTTTGTGTTTAATTTAATTTCAATACGGCTGTTGTTTTAACAAATTTTGCGACTAAAAATGCCGCAATCCCGCAAGCAACACAGAATGCTTGTAAAGCAGGACTGAAATAAAAACAACTTTCGTTCACTATGAATACAGGGTCAGGTTTTGGCTCAGGTTTAGGTTTTATGCTTAATTCTTTTTAAGCCTAACGCTTAGAACCAGCATTACCCACCGAGCTTGAAATCAATAAATACAACATTCTAACCTTCAGAAAACAGGCCAATTCATAGAACAGGGCAATTACAGTAGCATAACCATATTCCTAAAAGCCTAAGTGTAAGCGTAAGAATGAGCTTACACCTAAGCCTAAGCTTAAGCCTAAGCCTATGCCAAACAAAAAAAAATTAGTCTAAAGCTTAAGCTTACAGTTTTCTAGTGACACAGAAAAACGTTCTGCCGCTGATTTTTACATGGGCCATTCTAGCGGACTAAAACATCTAAAATTCTCTAATCCTCAGAAAATATCGGTTTCTAAAAGCGGAAAAGCAAATTATTAGTCTAAATCGAACGCTTACTCAATTGCAGTTCCGCAGAAAAACTGTTCCGCTCCTGATCTTTTCACTGGTTTCTAAGAAACATTTAACAGTTACCTGCGCAAAAAGTGAACTCGATTCTGAGAAAGTTACCCACTCTACGATTTCAGGTCGCAGTTTAGACGTCAAAAAAAGAAAACCGTTTTTAGGAAATGCTCTTTTACGCAGAGAAACTTACGCAGCTGCACACATAAGCGAACAGGTTGCTTATGGTTGAGGTATAATTACGCTAGCGTAGCCCCTATAACCTATACAGTTTCTATATTTCAATTTGGTTCCACAGTACCTGTAATGCTATGGAAACGTATCAAAACCGAATATAACAGTACAATTTGTCAATCTTAGTCATAAGGAGGGGACCCGTGTTACTTTAAGGGGCGTCCAGGTATCTGGTGGGTCTATAAAAGAGTAGGTTTACATCCTAGATTACATTGTTTTGCTTAGGCTTTTAGGCTTAGCGCTTAGACTTAGGAACTCATTTTTGCAACGCGTAGGCTTAATCTTAAGCTTAGGAACTCATTTTTGCAACGCTTAGGCTTAATCTTAAGCTTAGGAACTCATTTTTGCAGCGCTTAGGCTTAATCTTAAGCTTAGGAACTCATTTTTGCAACGCTTAGGCTTAATCTTAAGCTTAGGAACTCATTTTTGCAACGCTTAGGCTTAATCTTAAGCTTAGGAACTCATTTTTGCAACGCTTAGGCTTAATCTTAAGCTTAGGAACTCATTTTTGCAACGCTTAGGCTTAGGCTTAGGTTTAGGAATACGCTTAATCTACTGTTACGCCCTTAAAGTAACGTGGGCCAAAAGCTCTGTGATCACTGAAATTTTAACAGTTTTTGATGAGTCAGTTTAGCATTTGTATAGGTTTGGAACTGAATAGCGGCAATTTGAATATTTTTAGCTGAATTTCGTACTCTGAAATATAACAAATCAAATCAAGCAATGTTCATTGTTGGTTTAGGCAAACGACAGCAAGCCCGTAGCCAGCTCACGCTGTTAGGGGCTAAAAATATTCAAGTGGGATATATCAGGGTTTTCATTGACTTACAAGTAAGGTTGAAAATTGTGTAGGGGGAGGGGCAAATATTTCACAGGAGGCTGAGCTACCCCTGAGCCCACCTTGGCTACGGGTCCGAACGGAAAGAACATTTATAATTTAGTCTGGCTCCGTTTTGGAAACCGGAAATAAAATCTATACTCACAGTGGAATTTTGACCCCGAATAGCAAGCAATACCGCACAAAAAAGCTATAAGCTTTGTTTTGTTCCGTGTTCTTAATGTTTTTACGAAGCCGCATGAGCTATTTACTTGTGTGTCGTTTAAACCGTAATTCCTTTTAGGTCAAGTTTTCACTATGGGTATTGAGGCTGATTCATCCTGCAGGATCTAATTATAGCTACGGCAACGGTTGTACGTTCCGCCACAAAAAATGCTACCAGCCTAACGGTTCAGGTTTAGGCGAAGGCTTAGCCTTAGGGGCCAATGTGTAAACCAGGGTCGTAACAGTAGTAAGCATTTTCCTAAGCTTAAGCGTAAGAATGACCGTATACCCAAGCCTAAGCCAAAGCGTAAACAAAAAATTAGTCTAAAGCTTAAGCTTACTCAATTGCAGTCACGCCGGAAAACGTTCCGCGCGTGGTCTTTACACGGACCGACATAGGAAAAGATAAGCAATAAAAAGAGAGGTGAGTTTTGTATGTCAAACACCAGTGTAGCTGAGAATTTATTAAACAACTGCCGAAAATTGTAATATATGCTTAGAAATTTTTGAAAAATAGTCAGCGAAGATTCTGATGCTCTGCCAGTCGTCAGAACAGAGACGGTTCCGTCGGACTATGAAACGGTCCGATCTGTTTAATTTTAATTGCTTCAGATTAAAGTTTGTAGCCGATTTTTAGCGTCTTCTTTCAGCACCGACCCTTTGTTCCTGATCAAGACATTCGCATACAGTACTCGCTCGTATTCGTGTTGGCCAATGTATACAACAGAGCCGTACCAGTAGTACAAACATATTCCTAACCGTAATCCTAAGCCTATAGCCTGTTCCGTAGGCTTAAGCAAAAAATAGTCTGACGCTTAAGCTTTACTATATAGCAGTCTCGCAGAAAAACGATCCGCCTCTAATCGTTGCATGCGCCAATGATGCTATTTTTAGTCCAAATTGTTTGTACTAAACTTTGTCTTTTCGGATCAAAAACCAATAACTGAAGAACACATGAAACAAAACGCCGTTCGCTATTTAGTTCAGTTAGGCATTAATGTTATTAAAATTAGTAGCCAATATAAAATGAGTTTGAAATATCCAAATAACTCCAATAATGGCTTGCTGTGTATTCCTTCGTCACTCACCGACAACAAATTCAAACTTTTAAAATTGGTTGACTGAATACATTTTTTTCTTCAAGCAACATCTTCTGTCAGCAGCGCAGTTTCGGCTCTTCAACGCTGCCAACGTCACAATTCTCTGAATACGGAACCATTCGTGATCAGACCGCCCTTTCTCAATTTGATGACAATACCCCTGATACTAACTTCCGCCATTGATCTCTATGTTATCGCCGTTACTTTGTCAGCACCGCAGTTTCGGCTTATCAAGCTAGCCAACGTCAAACATCTCCGACTACGGAACCATTTGTGAGTCAACCCCCTGCCACAATTTGATGACAATACCCCTGAAACTAGCTTTCACCATGATCTCAAATGTTATCATCGTTACTTTGTTAGATCATTGTGAAAACTGAATTCAGGCTGTTGTTTTTGACTGAATATTGTATTCGCATGTCGTGTTTGGCGCAGTTATCTTGGCTGCCGTTCTTGCTGTCAACGCCCGTTCTTGGAAGTTTAACGCGATTCCAAAATTAGCCTGATGGCCCATATTCTTATATGCGTGTGACACTTTACACTAAGTTGGCGACTGGCCCGTAGCTAACTCCCCATGCTAGGGAAGAAGGGCTAACAAACTTTTTAGGAGGGGCATTCAAGGCTTTTTAATGTCTTGCAAGCAAGGTGGACAATTTTCAAGGGGGCCAAATTTTCCTGGAAGGGGTTGAGCCCCCCTGATCGCCCTTACCTGCGGGCCCGGTTGGCGATAAGTCTTGACACTTTCGAACCAATAAATGTTGAGACTCAAAACTTACGTCATTTTTTGGCAATTTGATTTGCTCTACTTCTGTACCATTTTTATATATATAATCAACTGCACTAGTTAACGAGTTTGAAAACTTAATATTACTAGGTGGATCATCGTTGCTATACACATTTGAGAATATGGGCCAATGTTTTGTTAAATTTTCATTAACCAAAAACTAAATGTGATCTCGGTATTTAATATAATTTTTAAATTTTAGTTACAAGGCACATTCGTGTTGCCCTCGTTACTGTCAGTCAGTTCATAAAACTCGCCAACATAATTATTGAAATTATATAATGCTTATGCGGTTGCAAGTAAAAGAATGGTTTAATAAAGTCGCAATATGCTGTTAGAGTATATTTAAATACAAGTTATTAATTTCAGTTATATCGATAAAGCTAAATTCGCTGGGTTTCTGAATTCTTACTAAGTATTTAGCTAAGTTATACTTAAGTAATTGCTCAAGTCATCAACTTAAGTCAATAATTAACTTTGTGAACAAAAACAAATTAGCGCCAAATGTGAGCTGCCGTCATAACAAGAAAGCCAAATTTTTTTGAAGAAAAGAATAGTTGTTATGGACGGCTAATTTTTTGTCGTCGTTCAGCTTGTTTCTAGCGTCTAATTTCAAATTATTTTTTGAACCATATTCTCGTAACGGGCCAATGTAAAGAACACTGGCGGAACAGTATTATACGTATATTCCTAAGCCTAAGCCTAAGCCTAAGCGTAAGAATGAGCATATTCCTAAACCTAAGCCTAAGCCTACGCCTAAAGCTAGGCAAAAAATTAGTCTAAACCTTAAGCTTGCTCTACTCTAGTCGCGCTGAAAAACGTTCCGCCCCCGATCTTAACATGGGGCTCGTAACGTTAAACATTGTTCGAACCGTAATAATCTCGCATCGGCGGCAAGATCGTAGCCTGTGTATGTTTCGTCGATCAAACTGTTTGCTTTGGAATTTTTTGTACAAGGGTTTTTAGATACGGTTTCAGTTGGCAACATAAGAAACCCCACTCTTCGAAATTTTTGATAACTTTCTTAACAACATTATGGCTATGCCCACGATTCTCTGTATGTTTATTGTTGACGCTTTCGGATCAACATTTATTAATCCAATCCGAAGACGGTGTTTCCTCAAATGCAGCTTTATAAACAATGCAGGAAATACTCTTTTTTTTACTATTATTTGATTATTAATAGGAATATGTATTATTAGGTAGTAATATTTTGACTATTTTTCCGAGTAAAAAGATTAATACTTGATCTGGCTATAATAAAATAGGCTTAGGCTTAAGGTAACCTTAGGCGTTGACTTGTGTTTTGTCTTAACGTTAAAGGTATACATATAGGCGTAGCAAACTGACGAATAGTAATGTGGGGAAAATTTTGATATTTTAGCAAATTAATATCAGTACTGATGAATGGTGATGCAAACCAGGGAAATACTTTTATATTATTTTCTAAACTTTAATTTAGTTTTAAAGATAAATACCTGAAATTCGGCACGTTATATTGCATGCATATACACAACGGTGTTCAGTGAGTCGAATTTGACTTTGGCGTAGTCGAATTTTGACTCAGTTTGTGTTGTCCGGAAAAGCCTATTTCGGAAAGAGTCAATTTGGCTCACCATTCTTTGCAGTGTATACCCAACTCGAAATGTACTTTTAGACATTGACACCCAAAATCAGCATACCACTGTAAATTCCAGTGAGTTGATCAATCAATTCAGGAAGAGAATTAGTTAGTTTTGGTTATTTCTGAATTAATAACAGCAAAGATTAACTCACTCAAAACTGGTTTACTTCTTCCAAGTTAGTTATTTAATTAACTCAGATTGATTTTAATCAATGAAAAATTCTGAGTTCTAAAACACCTAATTCATGCTCATTGAGTTAACTTATTTTGAATTTAAAAAATCATTACACTGGATCTTCCAGTGTAGTAAACTTGACCATACTTGTCCAAGTGAATAATAAACGTGGTTTTCAAAAAAAATTAGTTTTACGGTTCTTAGCTTTTAAGCTTCCTTGTACGAATCAAGCTCAAAGAGTTACACTGTAAATTCCAATGAGATGATTAATCAATTCAACTAGCGAGTTGGATGTTTCTGAATTAATATCAGTAAACATTAAAACTCACTCTGAGTTGAGTTGATACTCACTCTGAGTTAAGTTGACTCTGGGTGAGTTGAACTCAGAATGAATTGAATCAACTCAAAATTCTGAGTTCTGATAGTCCTAACTCAGACTGAGTGGTTCAACCCATTCTGAGTTCAAATCAACTCACTGAAATTTACATCGTAGATGTCACCCTGAGATAAAAATTAGCATGGTTGATTCCTGAATTTAATACGATTTGCAAGTAAAGCTAATTTATATCGTACCTATTTGCCAGACAGCAATTAGGGGAACAAAAATTTACCTGTGTAACATCAAGGTGCTACTAAACACCCGCGGCCATAAAAACATACTCAGGTGTGGGGCAAAACATTTTTAGCATGGATATTTAAAAAGATTTAAAAGATTTACAGAAGAATCAAACGCATGCAAATGCGGAATCCAAAGAAATGGGGCGAGATGGCAAAACGGCTTTGTTCAGAAGGCGCAAAAGCAATGGACCCGAGCTCCTAAACAGTAGTGTTGTATCTGCTTTAGCTCACTATTCGTGCTCAAGTTTTGAACAATTCGGCTCGGACAGTCACCCGATCCGCCAAAATTTGGACGCCTTAATGATAATTCGTTGGCATCGCACTGCTCAGTCATGGGAAGAAATAGCTAAGCCAGCTTGGATCGTTTCCGACAAATATTTTAAGTTTCATTCGAATTTGTGTAAATGTTTAGCTGATCGCAAGAACAGTATAGTATATTATTATATTCCAAAGTTTAAAAGCATTAAAACGTTAGCAGAAAAAATTAGTCTAAAGCTTCAGCATAGTCTTGCGGAAAACGGTGGCGCCGTTAGGTGCACATGAAGAGAATTTTGTAATATATTTGAATATCATTATCGATAACCTTTAAATAGATTCGAGATGGCTTCGGTATCGCTAAATCTTATATGACTGCTCCTAAATGAGCAACATATATGATTATCTCCAGTATCGTAGCCAGCTCACCTTGCTAGGGGGGTTAAACATTATAAGGGTTGTTGATGACTTAATACAAGCAAGGTTGAAAATTTCCTAGTTAGGCCAAAATATGTCCAGTGGTTAAGCCCAACTGGTTCTCCCGGTTGCTATGGGACTTTGTAGAACTCTGGCAAACTAAAGTGCACATCTACGCCGTTTCTTAGATGTTCAAAAATATCGGAACCAAACCTACGTTTACAGATAGAGGATTGGCTTGCGTTGGTCTTTGGGCTCTGGTCGAAAAACTACGAAACCAAACCGAACCAACTCAGTTTGCGAATCTAACCCAAATATCGTAATATTGGTAAATCAAATAGATTCATGTTTGAGATAGGATCATTCAATATCTTTCTTAAAGTTCGAGTCCTTGCTCACTATACAAAATATCGTGGTAAGACTTAGGTTTTAGGCAAACGCCAAATCTTAGGCATAAGTAGCGTGTTCGCGTAAGGTAACTCTGGATACTAATTTTGAGAAATCGTATAGGGAACAAATTGTATACCTTAAGGACAGAAATCCGATGGCGGATACAATCCAATGAGGCTAAAGTCACACGAGAAAAATCGTACACCTTAAAATAGATAAAAAGGCATTGATAAAAACCACACAGAGGAATAATCGTATACGTACCCTTAATGGGATAAAATCCAATCGGGGTAACTCAAACCATGTAAAAATAGTATACCTTAAAAGAGGATGTGCGAGGAAAATCGTATATATACACGACACCGGAACTAAAAATTTTCGCTACGTCTACGTCTGTATCAAAGCCGAGATTTGACTTGTAAATACAGACATAACGTTTACAATTTCAATTTTAAAAACCCTACGAGTTAAGTTGCGTTATCATTCTCTGGTTCAGGTTATTCCCATGCTGGGACGTTTCCAGAAGCGTCCACACAAAATTGTATTTGGGGGGGCACCGAATAATTTTTGGAGCTCTACATTTGCAATTCAAAATTGGTGTCTATTAGGGGTGATCTAGCCAAATTGGGAGGACAGCCACCGATGGCGCCCGTGGGGCGCCCTTGGACGTAAGAGGAAATCGAAATCATCGCAGTGCAGTGATACTGTATATACAACTAAAATAGATCTAAAAATTTTTTGCTTATTCTAGCAAAACATTCATAGAATTTCAGAAAAATACACACACCTAAAATTTATGTCAATATATACGCTATATACACGGATATATATACTTGTATATGAATCTACGGAAGTGAGAGCTCCTTGGGCTGGAGCGTTAAGCTCCTATAGGTCAGTGGTCATCGTAACCGCCTCCCACCCGTGAGACTGGGGATCGAATCTCACCTTGAAATTACATCTCATGTGAAATTGCAAATATTCACGTGAGAAAGGGTTAAACTAACATTTTTTCAGTTTAACACGAGTTTAAGTAAACCTATTTTTAGTTTAAATAACAAGTGCAGCCCAGAAATTACATGTATCTAAGAGTTCGTTAAGTTTAGCTTAAACTGAAAGTATGAAAGATATAAAATGAGTCTAAGCTTAAACCAATCTGTTAGTTTAGTTAATATCTAGAATGTTAGTCTAATACTGCTGGATTTCCTTATAAGCTTAAATCAAGTTAGTTTAAACTTTTAGAAAGTATGTTTCGTAGCACAAACTAAGTTGTGTCGTCCAGCAAGTTTGTTTGCGACTTTAATACTGGTATCTTAAAAATAACTGTTTGACAACATTCTACAAATTATTGTAAAAATAAACAAATTCAACATCATTTTAAATGTATAATGTTGCTTCACTTCCAGCTCAGACAGGTGATTTCCAGCCTAGAAAGAGAGACAAATATACATTGAAAAATTTCTTTCTTCAATGTTTCATTTTTTCAATTAACAGAAAACTTAACTTTTTACAGTTGGATTATTTAACTTTAAAATTAAAATGTTCAACAAACAACGTCCGACAGATTACAAATAACGCAAATATCAAAACAACAAGACAGCAAACGCAATTTAAAATATTAAACAATGACAGATGTATTAATGATGCAGATTTCTCTCTCTCTCTCGCTCTCTCGTTCCAAACGAACCATATAGCACCTAATATCAGCGACCGCACAGCGAAAAATTGCACTTTGCTTCGTAATCGCACTGAAAACACAGTTGTATTTTTGCAATAATAAACATAACAGGCATTCTCGCGAAAATGTGTTACAGTACTTACAACCTATTAATCATTTTGTTCACGTGTAATGTGTCATAGAGCTAACACGGCACTTCAGAGCCCGATATGCCATCCTTCCGTAAATTTAGAGGGTAGTAAGTTCGCGGACAAAACTGCTGAAAGGTTACGGGTTAATGAAAAGATTAATTAAATGCGATTAGGTTTATGCTTAGGCTTTCTTAGGTTTCATTTTTAGGATCGGATTACGGTTACATTTAGGAAAATATTAATCAACACTGAACAGTATAATTTTGGCAGTTTTATAGTAGTGCTGAACCCAGCAGCGGATTCCAGAATTTCTGCCGGGAGCTGCGGAGTGGCAAATGTTATGAAACGCAAAAATTGTAAAGTAGAAACATTATCATTTTATCACCAAAAAATTTTCTGATTGGCAAAACTGTAAGGTAAAGACCTTATCATTTTATCACAAAAAATTTTCTGATTGGCAAAACTGTAAGGTAAAGACCTTATCATTTTATCACACAAAAATTTCTGAGGAAAAAAAGTAGGGTCTGGTATTTTGTGAAATTAAAATAAGTTCCAGTAAGAGCCTAAGCTTCTAAGAAAATTTTCAAACTTCTCTTTCCTTACTCAGTCAAAAGCCTCTTGGATATATACTAATATATATCCATGTGTTCTTAAAAAATTTCCTTCATACACATTTAGACATGGGCTTGGAGTAAGGATTAGAAAAAGGCTTCCCTAAGCCTAAGCCTTAATCTTAAATGTCGATAAAAGTGCACAAGAGCCTATACACATTTGATTCACCATATATTTAAAAAAACAGCGCTGACGGCACAAAAACGACGACTGAGCGGAAGTTTCCTTTCATCGCCATATCTTTTCCACCCGTTCTCAGCGGTGAAAATCAACAACTGCACTGTTGGTGTGGGTGGTAACAACAAAATTTGATGCTTATATGCTTATCGTCGGCAACGCGTTAGAGGGTGCTTGGTGGAACAAAGAAATAAAATGTAAAAATCATATCAAGTTCGGTTTACAGTGGCGAACCGAGACATTTATATTGTTTGGGGGCCGGAGCCGTGAAAAAAAATTACTTATAATTGGGTTGTTAAGGTAAGATTGGTCAACCGTGAAAACAGCGGTTCAACAATACAGTTACGTTGCCTTACAGTAAAATGCAAATGAAACAAGGGTCTTGCGACCCCTCAGGATTTGTGTTCGTGAAGTTAACGCGTAAAATATGTAAAATGAGACTTTCGACGACCAGGGCGGGGGGTGGCCGCGTTACAGGTAGGCACGAAAACAAAAATTGCTTGTTAGAAGCTATATTTCGACAAGATACATTGACACTTGCATTCGCTGTGACCAGAACGTTATTTTTGTAAAAAAATGAGGACGCTGAACGCCTTGGTTAAGCGTACTATATATACACTCCCTAAAAGTTTATATATATATATATATATATATATATATATATATATATATATATATATATATATATATATATATATTTCTTTATCTTGCTATAGGACGTGAATATTGACCCGTAGATGCGAATGAAGATATCGGAGCCTACGGTCTAGAAATAAATTAGGTTATTACACGTACGAAATAAGTTACAAAAACAATTTAGATTCAAAGTCTATTTAGTATATATTTCAATTTTCAAATGGTTCAAAACTCGTGTTATATATTTTCGGTAAATTTTTCAACTATTCGGCTAGAAAGCATCAACTTAAAGCTGCTAGACCCCAAAGAGTTATTTTTTGTCCGCGTCTGACAGAGATGACGCGATATGGATCCAGTAAATATTCATGAAATGATTATTCATCATTCAAGCGGACCACTACCGAAATAAGCTTCACCGTGAACGAAATTCACTACAGAACAAGCGTGGAAAAAATCTCGATTACCACACAACGCTATATTGCAAACCGAATGTGAACCGAACCAGTATAATACCAACTATAATACTCTCAACAAATATTGGTCTCATTTAGACAATAAATAAAACGTACCCACAAAATGTATAACCACCTGCTATCTATGGGGTCCTGTTATAGGCATAAAGCTAAAAACTGCGCCTAAATTCTAAATTCTAGCTATGTATGCGTTGAGCTACATTTTGGCAAATTCATTGCCTGATCCAAAAACGGGACAACTCACGCCATGCGGTCCAAACAGGAGATTAAAACCAAAATTTTGTTTATTAACATTGAGTACTCAAATTGCGTTTTGGTTCTTGCTCGTTTCGCTTGCGAGTTTTTCTTTTCACTATTATATATATCGCGTCTCACCCTCGTCAGAAGTTTCCAGATTCGTCACTGGTAAATTTTAGTGTTTCTGCTTTTGTAAAACACAAATATATGTATCTGTATATAGGCAGCGTTGTGAATTCTAAGTATATATCATTACGTTTCTATCGTAGCAGCTATATTCCTAGCCTGAAATTCTAATAAATTCCTGTAAATATGTTTTATAGATTAATGGCTGTTCTAGAGCAAGCACGACGCTGTTCGTTTATAGTAGAGCAGTGTCAAAATGGACCTTTTAAACTGGGAACGCGGCTCGGTTGTCAGGGAGCAAGAAGCCATCCTGAAGGGCGTCCCTACGCAAGTTTTTGCTCCAGCCCCATCGCCGTAAGGCCAAAAAACAGTATTAAATAAATTGGTTCTTTGTTAGAAAGAGTTGTCTTGTCTTCAACCTAAATTACCGCGCATACTGTAACAACATGGATCTCTATAGGTTCACATATCTCCTTCAGTTTAAAGGCCTATGTAAAGATCAGGGGCGGAACGTTTTTCTGTGGGACTATAATAGAGTAATATTAAACTTTACACTAGTTTTTTGTTTGGCGTAGGCTTAGGCTTGGACTTCGGAATATGCTCATTCTTACGCTTAGGATTAGGCTTAGGCTTAGGGATATGTTTATAATACTTTTCTGCCCCTGTTCTTTACATTGGACAGTTTAACTTAAGTTTGAATCAAGCTAAAGTCAACGATACTACGCACTACCGATCTACATTAGGCTTCGGTTGGAGTTTGGACGCATATGTTCTTGTACACCGTACCATTCCGAACTCTTAGGCTCAGGCTCAGGCTCAGACCATAGGCGTAGGTTTGGAAAAACGCTTGCATATAACTTAGCGTTTACCTAAGATTGGCCTAAGCCAAAGCCTATATCTTAACCTTAAATATACGGTGGAGTATACAAGAGTCCTTGCGAAAACACCTCGAATCGACGAAGAATAAATACTGTACTTGTATATGTTCGTAATCCCAGAAACTACTAGACTATTGCAAATTTAAATATAACAAAATCAAATTTCCGACGTTGAATTTAAATTATAAACGAATATGAGTAAAATTGAAATATTAAAAAAATGTTAAAACCTCTAAAGCAATAATATAATATTGTTCTCACAGCGGTGTCATGCTGAGAGCGAAAAAGGTTGTGTTTACATTGGTTTCCGTTGCTATATTCGAGTCTACTTTTCCACCTTAACGTTCACCATTGGCGATAGCCGCTGTATTCTGTGCTTCAAAGTATCAGACCACGCAGACAATGCCTTCTCAGAATATAACATACTTAAATCTCTGCTAATAATTGTTTTGTTTCCGTATAATAAGTTTTTACTGGGACGTTAATTCTAGCGGCCAATGTAAAGAACACGGGCAGAACAGTATTTTAAGCATATTCCTAAGCCTACCCATCTAAATAAAACAGGGGAGGCCGAAAACGCACCGCGTGCCGGGTACATTCTTTTATACACAGAATTCTGCCAGTTGCATACTCTTGTTAAACTATGCAACAGCCACTCTTGATACCACCGACCCATAGTGCAAAATGCGGCCCACCCCATAATGTTTAAGTACTAAAACCTTGGTTTAATTCGCTTACAACTGCAATAGCATTAATTTTGATCCTTAAAAAGCACACGACCTCGTTTGCAAGCTCGTGTTAAATTACCCGTAGGCCAACTGATTTTCAACAGAAAGTTTTTAATATTTGACCAACACAGCGAATATAAAACACTATCATTTCGTTGAAATCAAATATGTTTAAAATATCTTCATTCAGCGAAACAAATATATATTATCATATATTTAATCGTCGTCTGCATTAATATCAATTGCTTTATCTGATAAAATTTGTCGCTCGCTGCTGCTCCAAATGCAACTGTTGTTTCGCTTTTGAAACTATGCAAAAGGCGGTAGGGGTAGTATCGGCTCCGTAGCCAGAGCTAAAGGGGGAGGGGCTTAGCCCTCCGTCTAAAAATTTTGGCCACCCTGGAAACGGTTGACCCTGCTTGTGCAGTTCATCGAAAAGTTTTGTGAGCCCGTTCAGAAAAATATTTAGCCAATTTTAATATAGCTGGCTGAGCCAGCTACGGGTCTGCGATAGATAAGTTTACGGCATGTTACATATATTCTATTAACATCAGTGTAAATTTTTGATTAATATAGTAAGTGTATAAGTACCATTGGATTACCAAAAATGGACCCACGCACGTCATTCCGCTAACGGACAACGATCAACACGAAAAAATTTGGTGTCAAAATTTGACACTAAAATTGCGTTTGGCTTCTCGATCGCGAACTTTTGTCTTGAATATAATTCCATAAATATATAATGATTTACTGGATATCGAGTTTGGATTAGAAAAGCCAGCAATTCTGCCGCCCCCCCCCCCCGCCCTCTTGATACACAACCCTTTCATATTTGTATAATTAACTGTAACTTTATTTTGTACACTTTTTGCATTGTTAAACTACTGTAAACGGCAAAACAACGATTTGATATCTGTTCTGTAATGTCATTTGATTAATTAATCGTATGTTTCAATTAAACTTCGACATAAATTGCTAAAATTGACAGCATTGCGTCGCATTGCGGTTACACGGCGCATGCGTTTGCAATTATTTTTGACTTGTTAATTTCGCCAGTTTGTTCGCAGTAGGCCTTATAATTCAAGAAGAAGAGAATAATTTTTCTAGCAACTTATTCTCAAATTAACCTGCTTTGATAGACTTTATGTCCGTAAATGCCACAGATGGCATGTTTGAAAATTGGCTTCAGTATTCTGTCCCACATTTAAGATTAAGGTTGAAGCTAAGGCAAATATTAAAACATTAGGCAATGGCCTTTGCCTAGGTATATGTAACAGTAACCGTTTTTTGTAAACCTAATCATCGGCGGGTTCAGAAATTTCTGACGGAGCGGGCAGGCTGGCAAAAGTGATGAAACTCAATTTTTGCTGTCTATATACTATATTAGTGAATATTTTGTTCGAGAAATAATTGTAAAACCTTGCCATTTTATCCAAAAAATTTTATGACAGGGTGGCGTCGAACAAGCGGCGAAATCCAGAAATTTGTAACAGGGGCAGGCTAGCAAAAGTGGTGAAACTCATTTTTTGCTCTATATATGCTATATTAGTGAAAATTTTGCTATAGAAAAAATTGCAAGGCCTTGCCATTTTATCCAAAAAATTTTGTGACGGGGGGCGTACGTTCCCTTCACTCTTTGGATCCGGTAGCAAACCTAAGCCTCAGCCTAAGTCCAATCGTGTAGATGAAACTGTACACGAACTTGAAATCCCATTACTCAGTTCGCTTGAACGGAAATCTAACTGGTAATAGGTGCTACACACAATTGAGAATTGAGATTTCGGCACTTAATACTCACCAATTAAATTTTCACACCAGCGCAAACTTGTCGCCCAACAGCGTCCTATAAAGCCAGTGAATAAATCTAAGCATAGTTCTCAGGGCCAATGTTACTTTGAGGGGCGTAACAGTAGATTAAGCGTATTCATAAGGTTAAGCCTAAGCCTAAGCGTTGCAAAAATGAGTTCCTAAGCCTAACCCTAAACAAAAAAAAATGTAATCTAGAATCTAAACCTACTGTTTTATAGACCCACCAGAAACCTGGACGCCCCTTAAAGTAACATGGGCCGTTCTCAGCGTAAATCCCAAGCCTAAGCATAATAATGAGCGACGAATCATTGAGTCGATGAAATTTCAGATTACAAGTTGTCGATCGACCAGCCGAAGAATTGTCGAAATACCGTTTGCATCGTCCCAGCGACAACAATTAAGCGACTTGCAATTATAACCAATAAAAAATGCGCTGTACACTATACGTTTAATTAAGATACAAAGTAACGCAAAAGTAAATAGTCAAGTGAATATTGAGAAAGTTTTGAACGACATTTTAAACTGTTTCAGTAAAATGCGGTGCGTGCGCAATTTAAAGACGAGAGAAAAAAATCGACGAGATTGCAGAAAGAATGCAAAGCATGCAGACCAAAGCATCTCAAGAGCGGTGGCCAATCAAAAAAGTTCTTGACAAAGGAGGTCGAGCGATGAAAATAGTGAACAAAAATAGCTCGCGAGTGAAACGAACGAAAAGCCAAGCGCAGCTTTAGTACTTGAAATTTCATGCAAAATTTGGTTTTTAATCCCTGTTTGGGGCCTAAGCATCCGGAGTGTCGCCGTCTCCCGTTGGATCCGCCAGTGCTCAATAAAATGACGTCCCTAACTGCAACAAAATTTGTGCGATTCCTATGCGTATATTGATGCTGAGCGAAGAGAGAAAGTGTAAATTAATATTTAGTGCAAAATTATTGCAGTGGCGTTGCGAAGAAATTGTGAACTGGTGGAAGGGGGGTGGCATCGTCAAAAACGACAAAAACGAGGATATTTCACTAGAAACAGTGCCGGAGCAGGACTCCCCCCAAATTCCCGGGTGGGAGCCCCCAAACTCGCGACCGAAAAGTCAGACGAATTTTAAAATTAAACCGGTTTTTGTTTCATCCGGTTAGGGTGGGGGCTCCTTTAGGGGTGGGCCCCCCAAATGGGGGCGGGGTATGAACGGTGGCTGCTCCGGCCCTGAGTGGAAACGTCAAATCGTGAACGATAAGCTCGATGAAGGATTTTTGCCAAACTAAACAAATACAAATTAGTGAGCAGCCCTCTCGCACTTTAAACGTCTTTCAATACAGCTTTGAGAAATATTGTGATGTAACCATCAATATACGTATATACGCGGAAGCTTTTACACCAATAACTCTCGGGTAAAGATGGTTTTGAAAAAAAGTTTCAAAAATTAAATAGAAACAACTGCAAGCAAGAACGGATATATTAAACAAAGACTCACACCGACGAGACAGGCACGCGGACGAGACTGGCGCTCCTTCTTCCGTCTCTGTGAAATTTTAAGCCCATTTTGGCGAAATTTATTCAATAGAATTAAAACTATTCTATGGATAGGAAATTTTTTTATTGCTTCGTCCACGAATCGGTTTGTTGCTATTGCTATATACATACATATATATTATATATAATATATGTATATATTATATATAATATATATTATATATTATATATGTGTATATTATATATACAAGGAAAAAGAGAGCGAGTGAAAAGGAAAAATGAATCATTTTTTCACAAAAATTGTTAAAATACGTGGCGCCGGCCACTCAAAACAAAATATTGCACAACTCACACGCGTCTTCGAAATAACTTTAAGTAGGCCGGTTTTTAGAAAAAACCAAAGTTTTAAAAAATGTTTATTGTTTACGCTTTGTCTTTATGAAACTTTAATTAATAGCGAAAGATCGCTGCCGAATTCAAGCAGGCAAACATCCGCGTCTTTGGCCCTCAAAATGTATCAATATCGAAGCTTTGTATTAAAGATTTAGGATAGAAATTGCGTTTGGTTTATATCACGTGATCGCGTCAGGGCCGGAGCAGCCACCCCCCCATACCCCCATATGGGGGGTCCCCACCCCTAAAGGCGCCAATCCCTAACCGGTTGAAACAAAAACCATTTAAGTTTTAAAATGCGCCTGGCTTCTCGCTCGCTTCACTCGTGAGTTTGGGGCCCCCCCTGGAACTTTGCGGGAGCCGCTACCCTGCCTGCTCAGACACTGGATCCCGTTGTAAGAAATTTGTGAATCCACCACTGCTAAAGCTAAGGTTGGAATTTTGATGGAAGTCCGCAATGCATGGAACACCGGAAATCGCGTTTTCCACATCCGGTCAGCATAACTTATTTCAGCAACTACATTTTAGCCGTTTGCAAAAGGTGCCCATGTAAAGATTAGGGGCGGAACGTTTTTCTGCGTTACTGCAATAGAGTAAAGCTTAAGCTTTACAGTAATTTTTTTGCTTAAGCTTAGGCACTAGCGGATTTAAACGGGGTTCGGGGTGGGGGGCGTACGCCCCCCTGTCACAATTTTTTGTGATACAATGGTAAGAACGCAACTTACAATTTCCCCCTCAAAACTTTTTTTGTAAAAAAATACAATTTTTACCATCAAAAAATTTTTTGCTATAAAACGATAAGGTCTCTACATTACAGTTTTTTTCCTAAACATTTTGGTGATAAAATGATAAGGTCATTCTTACCTTACGATTTTTGCGTTTAGTAACATTTGTTTACCCGCCTCCCCGTCAAAAATTTTTAGATCCGCTTCAGGGCTTAGGTGAAGTTCACGCTTAGGTTTAAACTAAGGACGCAGGAATATCCTTATACTGCTGTTACGGCCCTATTCTTTACATTGGCCACATATTAACGCACTCCACCGTGTTGATGCGTCAAACATCAGAAAACTGTGAAAATTGAAAATGGTTAACACCAAAAAAAACGAAAATCGGAAAATGCTTAAACGATCATCTTTGCATCGGTTTCAAATTGCATTGCTCATACATTAACAATACTGCATAAACAAATATTCAACGTCCTTTTTTTTGGTTTTATATAACCAATCAGCATTAAGCACGGTTTATATAACCAATCAGCATTAAGCACGGTTTATATAACCAATCAGCGTTAAGCACGGTTTATATAACCAATCAGCATTAAGCACAAAGATTTTACACTCGGCCGCCGGTGGGGGGATGCAACACTCATCGCCGCTGGATTCGCCTTTGAGCGTACCCAAAAGCTAAACAAGTGAAAAAACTGAATACTTTGCAAAAAGACAAACTTATACGTAGTAACTGTAAATATTTTCATTGACCCATTCCTTTATTTATAGTATTCTCTATATGATCTGAGCTTATACCTAAACCTAAGCTGAAGCAAAAAATTCGACTAAAGCTTAAGATTACGCTATTGCAGTCCCGCCGACAAACGTTCCGCCTCTAATCTTTTTGCATGGGCCAAAGATTGAATTAAACTATTTTCAAAACTGTCGACGTTTCATTTCCGTTTAATTTTTAATGCATCCATAAACCAAGTGTACAACAAAACTGGTTTGGTTTGAAGAAAACCTAAAAATTAATAAATTAATTAATAAATTACTAAAACGCAACCCACGTGGCATAATTCTGAAAACCTGCACGCGGTGGCATACCTCTCACTCTCACGTTTTTAAGGAATTGGCAAAAATTCTGGAAAGGTTATTGGAAAAAAATTCTAAAAAACATTTAGAATACGACTGTTTGGGCAAATGATTTTCAGAGTTCTCGTCTCGATGGGAAAAAGGCCCATAAACGGCACACAAACAAACACATTTTTAACCCCAGTTGGCGTTTTGTCATACAAAATATTTGCCGCAAACCCTATCGCTCTGTCATCAACACAGAAACATTGGAAGACGCACAGGGCCAGGATTTGATTTCGGAAGGGTATTATCTCATACAAATAAGCATTCTGTGATAGATTATGCCGAAAGAGAAAATTTTATTGACCTTTAAGATCCAGAAGGTTAGGTTATTCTATAGGGTTTTTGTCTCTCTACGAGTTTCGGAGCGGTTATTTCTCCTTGTTTGCGTGCGCTCTTGAGAAAGGTCAATGTTACTTTAAGGGGCGTAACAGTAGATTAAGCGTATTCGTAAACCTAAGCCTAAGCCTAAGCGTTGCAAAAATGTGTTCCTAAGCCTAAGCCTAAACCTAAAACTAAGCAAAAACAAATGTAATCTAGAAACTACACCTACTCTTTTACAGACCCACCAGAATCCTGGACGTCCCTAAAAGTAACATGGGGGCCCTGAGAAACATAAATATGACGAGAGTACAATTTTTCTTTAAAATTTTTGAATTCAAAGCATAAATATTTGTAAATTCAAAAAAATAGAAGAAAAACAACTCATAAAATGTGTGCTGAAAACAAAATAAAAATACATACACGTGATTCGTCTTTTTATTTATTGCTGTTGAAATATTGATTGGGCATTGTGAAAACGCTCAATCTGCGACATCAGCTGTTGTTGCTTGCGGGCATGTGACCAAGATGAAGCCAGGGCGTTCAGCGCCGCGTTAAAAATTTTTGATTTGCCTAGAAAATTTTTTTTCAACCTGGCTTGTAAGTCAATAAATATCCTTGTATGTCCCTCCTGAAAAATGTTGGACAGTGTAAAGAACAGGGGCGGAACAGCATTATATGCATATTCCTACACCTAAGCCTAAGCCTAAAAGCCTAAGCCTAAGCTTTAGAATGAGTATATTCCTAAGCCTATGTGTAAGCCTAAGCCTAAGCCAATCAAAAACAATAGTCTAATGCTTAAGCTTATTCTATTCTAGTCCCCCAGAAAAACGTTCCGCCCCTGATCTTTTCATGGGCCAAAATGTGGAACCCCCATTACAAGGTGAGCTGGCTATGGGTCTGTGTTGGTGAGTGGGATGGCAAACGTGTTACGAAAATACAGAACCAGAATAACAACAATACCTCCCAGCAGGAGTTAAACTGAAATTTCTAGATCCGCAACTACACCAAACTCACTATTTCTGGTGACGAGAAGCGATGAGACCACTTTTGACGATAACACAGAATCAAAATAGCGATCCATGGACACTACAACCAGGCCATGTCTCCAAGAAAACCTAAGACTATTTTTGGTATCGAAAGGGCCTTCAGCGGTGAACCATATCTTGAAATACGGTATTATAAGCATATTCCTAAGCATATTCCTAAGCCTAAGCCTAAGCCTAAGCCTAAGCCTAAGCGTAAGAATGAGCAAATTCCTATTCCTAAGCCTAAGCCTAAGCCTAAGCCTAAGCGTAAGAATGAGCAAATTCCTAAGCCTAAGCCTAAGCCTGAGCCAGGCAAAAAATTAAACCTTAAACTTACTCTATTCTAGTCCCACAGAAAAACGTTCCGCCCCTGATATTTACATAGGCCCAAATTACTAAAATTGCACTTGGCGTTTCGCTCGTTTCGCTCAAAAGCTTTTTTTCCACCGTTATATAGTGACCCTACGCGTACGGGATTATTTTGTTTTTGGATAAGTTAAGTGCGTTCTTGAAATTTAGAAAAATTTAGAAAAACTATCGCAAATTTAAAATACTCTTCTGTATTTGTAAACATTTGTTTTATCTGCAGTAATACTTCCTGAGTATCAAACTGCGGTTTAGGCAGCGTTCATTTCTGGATTCGATTCAATAACCGGTCTTGTAGTTAGCTCACATTGCTAAAGTTGGCTAAACATTTTGCGCCAATGGAAACATCAGAGGCGGAACTAAGCTTAAACTTTAGACTAATTTTTTGTTTAGGCTTAGGCTTATTTGTAAGCTCGTTCTAACGCTTAGGCTTATGCTTAAGCTCAGGCTTGGTGTTAAGAATATTCTTATACTACTGTCCACATTTTGCAACATGCGCATCCAAGGTTTTCACATGATTTGACAAGCTATGTTGAAACTTTTTGTATAGGGCCAAAATTCCTTCAGGCCGGCTGAACCCCAATGACCCTTCTCTGGCTACATTCCCGTTGGCCAAAGTTAATTGCAGAAGCGTAAAAGTACTATCATCGTATTCTAAGCAAAAGCGAGCCTCAGCGTACGGATAAGCCGATAACTAATTTTAAGCCCAAGCCCAAACAAAAAAATTAGTCTAAAACTTAAAGCTAAAACTCTATTATGCATAGTTTGGCGAATAAATGGTTCTCGCCTTAAAGTAACATGGGCCATAGAGTCAATAACCAATAAATGAAAACTTTACGTCACAAAATTTCTATATCAAATTTTAACTTCAAAAGCCGGAAAATGTTTGGTAAAAATTATGCACTGATTTTTTGAAACATTATCTGAAATTGATGATAAATAATAGATATATAATAATAAAAATAGCCTTATAGGAATAAAACGAGTGCTTTAAAATTTGAACAATTTTCTCATATGCACAAATCTAAAAACTGGAATATATACCTAAAAAGAATGTTATATACACATTGCAAAAAAATGCTGAGTCAAATTGACTCTCTCCGAAATAGGCTTTTCGGGACTACAGAAATTGAGTCTCAAAATTCGACAGCGCCAGAGTCAAACGTGCGACTCATTGAGTCGAATTTGACTCTGTCGCAGTCGAATTTGACTCACCATTTTTTTGCAGTGATATTTATATAATCAGAAAATTTTCAAAGATAATATACCTCAAACTATGCGAATAAATATTGTAAACGGCTCAGAATTTATGAGGCAATGTGTAACGATACCAGTGTGACCACGGCTCGTGAAGCTGGGAAATATAGTCTCTGAGCCGGGATGCACACATCTTGATGTGAAAAGGCACTGCGAGCCGCAGGAACCTGTTGTTATACCTCAGCAAAAGCAGAGCCCCGTACACATAGACACTGGATTGTGACTGTGTTGTCCGGTGAGTTCTGAGTCTGTATTTTGCGGTTCTTGAAGGCCTAATCCTGTAGAGACTGTGTCTGTATGCACACAAGGTTTTGGGTGAGTATATGAGTCGGTAATGGTTGGTAAGTAGCACAGAGCTCGTACTACTGCCGGATGTATACACGGGATGAGGGGCAATTGCATTTAGAAAACTTACCTTTCACCCTAAAAACTCTGAAAATATTAATTATTTAATAAAGATTACATTTTCTGACGAAATCTTAGTAGCTACTAAGATTTTACATTTCGTTATGTTGGCAGATTTTCATTGGTCGGTCGATGGTATAATTACGTGAGGTGTTGTTTGAATTTAATTGGTTGGATGTTTACATAGCGGATTAACATGGCGAATGTAGTTTGAGTGTTATACATGTTTTATTGTGTTTTTCTTTAGTTAGAATTAGTATGATTTTCAGGTAAATTTACGGGCAACCGGTCCCGAGTTATGGGACCGGTTATGCAAATTTCTTAAGAATCTCCGAATAGGGGTCTCTCAACATTCCGAACAGATAAAGTCAGTATGCAGAAAACTAAGTGGTAATCGGTGAATATTTTTCTTGTTGTGTTTGGGAAATTTTCATTCGTGTTTTAGTCTAACTGTGTTTTTGTGAAAGAATAGGTCTCACCGCGATTTTAGAAGGATATTAGGTTGCTTAGATCATGTCGCATAAGTTATTTGAGGCGGAGTTTTACTTTCAATTAACACGCAATTGGTCATGGGCGGCTGGCCTTGACTGGTGCGGGTGGACCGTGCTGCATCAACCCTGCTGGGCAGGCTTGTCACTTGATCAGCCGGATCTCCATCCTTTACCGGTTCCGCCGGCAGAGATCCCAGAAGTCACGGTAAGCGCTAATTTGTAACGTAATAGTAAAGTTCAATAGGTTTTTCGGAATTCGGATTCCAATCTCCTTTTCCGGATAGAGTTACTATACCGGGTTTTAACCCAATTGAATTCAGGTGCTATACAACTAGTCAAATTAGTATTAGTAATACTTGTTATCAAATGTCTCAAAAGGACTCAACACCCTCAACTCCTCAAGTCGTGACAGATAGTCCGCTTCCAGTCCAGCCAGAAGCTGATGTAGTTTCGCCTCGGGGCTCTCCATCTAAGCTCGATCCAAAGGCTGAACCGTTTCGGCCCAGAGATACTGGGAGCCGATCCGGTCCCGAATCGCCTCAACCAGGAACTTCGGCTGAAGCTGGTGCGAAATCTGATTCGCGCACTCAAGAGGTAAATGTGGAATAAGTAAACATTTAGGTGACAACGTTATAGCAAGATATATGTTAATGGTTTACATTATATTATGTTTTCTATCTTGTTTTTAGCCGCAAAAGGCGCTTAGGTTCATAGATTTTCAATAAATTACTTACACCGGTGTTGAATTCTGTCACAATTAGTAAATTCTCTCCTCTGCTCATGCGTAGGTGAGCCACCCGCTTGGTGGGGACTAAGTGAGGTCCTATCTACCCCTTATATTTTCTTTATAAGTTATAAAGTCAGTACCACTCAAATGTGCTTGGCGGAGTAAAACTATGAGCCGGACACCTACATATGCTTATATTGAACTCGCACACTTGCCCTACGCCTAGTTTTTCCCTAACTCAGTTAGCTTAGATAAGTTAGTTAGATTAGTTTAGTCTTTAGTACCTCCATGGTGGACGGTGCGAGGCTCGCCGTCGTGCAGCCAGACGGGCTCGTAGGTGCCAGTACAATAACCTATTATCGCGTTTAGGTACCGAGATATCAAGATTTGTCGGTACCGTGATATTATTAGTTGTCGGTACCGTATATTTGAATATATTGAGGCGATTATTTATTGGTGCCTCAATTGTTTTAGCTATGAGTTTGCGTTGAATCAGCTGAATGTTAGCTGATATAAATATACGCAGGCTTGTTTCGTTTACCTAGGTTAAACTGCCTAGAAAGGCAGTTGGGTGTGACTAACCCTCATGGATGCATTGCTATCTATGGATACACAGCTGTCAAATGTGAGCTTCACTGGACGATACCTACCCAGAGCTCGGGATAACCTCTCGCTCGGAACTTCGTTGAGATATAGGTGTCGAGGGTAGGCGACTACTTAACCCTATATAAACTCACACAATGTACAGAACAAAAAGCTAACTAGTATCCTACGATAAACTGTAAGCATAACTGACTGAATAGGAACTTGTAAAATGTAAGCTAGAAAATTTAAATAAAATAATGAATAACCAAACACACGCCAGAATGAAGCTTAAATACCGCGATTCAAAATCTGAAACTTGCTATTATCCTTCGCATAAGAAATAATGAGAACGTTTGGAAAAACTGTACAATACACTGGAATTATTGAATTTTAAAGTAGAAAGAATACAATAAATTTTGAAGCCGGAAAATTTGAAATAAATTCTAAACAACAAACAAAATACAGATCAACTTTTGAATTCTGCGAATCACCTGGAAAAACGTTGAAACGACAGAACGCAACGTGTGCTAACTATAGAGGTCACAAAAGCATATTTAACCAGCGACGTACAGAAACTGCATAGTTGAAAGCTTTATTCAGCGAAAAATTTCTGAAATAAACCCACGGAATGGCGTTTACCATTATAATTATAGTAATATCTGTGCTGTGCCGAGCCTAGCGCGATTGAAAATTTCAAATTCTTACTAACGACATTGATATTTCAAAATGTGTTTATACGAAAAAAAATGTGAAAAATGCTTGTTCAGCGTTTGCATCATGATAAATTCGGTCAAAAGGGTTGCCGAACTATTCACTAAGCACTCGACTGTCTAAAATGAATATAACCCACATTTTTGTAGAAACCATTAGGTTGACGAATTGAAAAAATATTCTAGATTTCAATTATTCGTTATCGAACTGGAGCCAAGGGAAGGAGGGCCATGGGGGCTCAACTCTCCTTGTGAAATTTTGGTCCATACTGCGGCCCGTAGCCAAAGCCCCCTGGTAAAATTTGGCCTCCACTAGAAAATTTTTAGCCTTGCTTGTAAGCAAACGAAAACCTTGGTATGTCCCTCCTGAAATCTTATAAACCTCCTAACAATGTGAGCTGGCTACCGGCTTGACTTACTGATATGTGTTTTAACTTTCGAATCGTTGAATAGTCAGCTTCAAAATTCAGCAAATTTTTGAAACTTGATTTCGCCTCTTTAACAGTTTTAAAATGAGCAGATGCAACAGTTCGTAGTTTGAATACCTATCGCTAACAATGTGTAACAAGCACTGTGCCCACATGATAAATATAGGCCCCATATCGAACTCAATATATTGGAATGTACTTCAAACTGAAACTGAACGTTGGTCTATATACTGCAAAAAATGGTGAGTCAAATTGACTCTCTCCGAAATATGCTTTTCCTGACTACACAAACTGAGATAAAATTTCATTCCGCCCGAGTCAAATTCGACTCAATTTGCCTGTAGCGGAGTCAAATTTTGACTCCGTTTGTGTAGTCAGGACAAGCCTGTTTCGGAGAGAGTCAATTTGACCCACCATTTTTTTGCAGTGATAGCTACTTGTTCAACCTAAACTGTACAGAAAGAAAAACTAAATTAACCAACAGCGTCAAGTTCGCAGCGAATGTTGACCAGCCTTGCCCATTAATTTTCGCCCTTGCCAGTAG
Organism: Enoplolaimus lenunculus; assembly: GCA_030248215.1. Lineage (NCBI taxonomy): Eukaryota > Metazoa > Nematoda > Enoplea > Enoplida > Thoracostomopsidae > Enoplolaimus > Enoplolaimus lenunculus. The sequence continues at coordinate 177,637 of JASANG010001639.1, forward strand.
TAAAAGAAAAGGTTAATAATTTTTTGGCATCTGCTAACAAGGTATGCTGGGCAGCGGGCCTCAGCAATTATAAGAACCACTTAGAAAAATTTTGACAATTTTTATCAAAGTGTTAAACTTGTTCGTAGTTCATCTGAAAATCTTGCACGACTATCATGAAACTATGTTATGGATCATCCACGTAATACTGTCTACGCTACTGTAAAAAATTGTCCACACACCTGGTATTAAGGGCGGGACAAAACGACAATGTCCTTAAGCTATAAAGACTTTACAGAAGGTGCAGCTGAATAGTGGGTTTTGAAACCGGTCCTTCGAAGGGACTAAGGACAATATAGACACTGTCTGGACACAGTGTCTGACAATACGAGTTCCTTCGAACAGACCCTGTATGATTGCAAAGCAAAGTTCCTTCCGACAATCTTTGTGTTGTGAAATAAGCTGAGTCCCTTCTGACAGAGTCTGGACAAAACAGTTGCCCTTTAAATAACGTATTGACAATTTAGCTTGGGTATGGACGGCAACGTGACCAAGCATAGGCCGTCCATAGAGAGTGCGAGTTGTCAGTAGGGTCTAAACAGGATATGAGTGACATTTGGACATGTAATTTGGAAACAGTAAAATTACACTTAGGGGCTCGTACATGGGGACAATTTTTTACAGTAGCGTAGACAGTATAACGTGGATGACCCATTAGCCAACGTTCCGGCTGTGCTCGCTACAGACCTGTAATTTAGCCCCCTTAGAAGTTATACCTGCAAGTATATTAAAACAAAAACTTTTGCATTACAGAGGCAAGTGTTTTGTCATTTTTTCGACAGAGTATTTTTGTGGTTTAGGCCGTTTTTGCTCTACAGCGACGATTTGTGATTTATACGCGTTGCCTGTAGATGCTAAATCTATTTTGCACCTTCTAACATATTAAGCGGGCAACGGGTCGATGAGGACTATGATAAAACTCAAACAAACGTAACAATTAAATAATGGTGTTTTGAGATTTACACGTTTACGATGAATCCAGAAGACAATTTTAAGTCAGCAAAACCGCATTAGACAAAACCAAACCAATTAATATTTCTACAAACTCAAATGCTTGCTAAAATGTTGATTTAAATCTGTGTAATTAAAGTTGGAATACTCCACATACGTATTTTAAACATGTTTCCAACATACTGCGTTTACAATAGTTTCATAGTACATAAACGTGATTGTTCTATAAATAGAAAATTTGTATGCATATTTTTTGCATTCGCTAACACTTTTGCCATTGCGCAAAGTTGGACGACTACTATATACAATGGCGGATCTAGAACAAATAAAAGGGCATACTCATCGTTTTTGTAACGCAGAAAATTTGGCAATGTAATGGGTTCATCTGAATCTCACGGTGTGTTTTCTACACAAATAACCAATAATAATAGAAAATATCAAAATATTTGCAAGCGACCGAATTAAAAGTGTAAAATTTTGAAACACAAAATGTAACTTAACCCGCCTGAAAATCATAGCCTACGATGCCACTGCTGAAATAGAACAACTACCTCAAAACCTCAACTAAATCACACTTTTACGACAAATATTTCACCAAGACTTTGCGAGCCCATGGACAATCTCAAGAACAACACAGCCAACGGATATACAAGGGGGAAGACAGAGGAATATATCCCGTTGAAATTCGTGTAAACACGAGCAAAAGGCACTTTTGCAGGCTACAGAATATAACCTGCTTGTTTGTAGAGCCTAAAAATGCGCTTATACCCGTCTGAAATGAAATGCACGCCACGGAACATATATATAGTCCTATTCTAGACCGCGAGATGAAAATTAGAATATTGTGTTGTTGCTATGTGCAACAGATTCGCACTGGTTCACACACTTTAACTTTGATTATTGCAAAGAAAACTAAACTTTAGGCAAACGGCTTCTTAGAAATTATCACTGAATATAACAACGTTAAGCTTCCCCAACAATTGGACAAAAGTATACCCATAGACCCATGTAAAATTAAACATGGCATCAAGCATATAGCCAGCTCACATTGGTATGGGGAGGTTAAAAATTTTTCAAGAGGTGCATACAAGGGTTTTGTTGACTTAAAGGTTGAAAATTTACTTTGGGGCCAAATTTTTCCTGGAAGGCTGAGCCCCTCTGGCCCCCTTTGGCCACGGTCCCGCATGGTATATACACACTTAATAGGAGCGTAGTCAGTATTTTATAGTACGAAACCGTATGTAAAAACATTTTGCGAGCGAGTAATGTTTCTTGAGCTGTATAAGATTGTCATTCTAGAGCCAGCGATTGCCCCTTCAAATTTCGTATCCCAAAGTTTTTGGTGTGAAATTGATTTGTTTTCCGACCGCCTGTATAAGCCGTTGTTAAACTTTTCAAAATACCACTGTTATACATGGGTGTAGTCAAAATTAATTTTGGTTTGTTGAAGCCTACACCATAGTATAACTACATAGCTAAGCATTTTATATATATGTGCGTTAGTCAATTTGTCTCCAGCTAACATTTAGTTATGGGCAGAAGTATTTTTCCAACTCATCGGGGAGGCCGACGTCATTTTGGCCTATTTTTAACACCCATTTGATGCTGTCAGTGTTGCCAGTGCAATTTGAATTAAATTCTAATCCAAAAAAGGTCTCTACTAAATGCTATTTTGCGTTTGAAAATTTTTGAATGCTTTAGTTCTTGCGACTTATCGCTCGAGATGAATATATTTTGAATTCCTGGTTAAAGCTAACAATGGATCTACTTCAGAGGGTGTCGACTACTGTTGATATGGGGCAACGTTCAATTATTGAGGTTCAAACGATAACGGTTCTATTAAAACGGAGCCACTCCAAGTCTTGATGCAGGCCGGATTCAGATGGTATTTTTTTAGAGTTTTTCCAATTTTTACGATTCCTACAACCGCCGCAAGTGCCTGAGGCTGTTCGAGGTTATCTTGGGAACCCCGTGTTGGTGCGTCTGGGTTATGAACACTGAGTAGGTGTCTATATCTCTATATCTACACTATAGTTTTAAAGAAACTCGACTATGTATGTGAAATGGTTTCCTTGTTTTGTTAGCTTAAACCTATTGTTTTGTGAAAGTTTGGCTAACTTTTCCAGCTGCAGTAAATCACAAATTTACTGTTTGAGCTTCTCATGACGCCTGTTGATAATTTCACACCGAAATTGCTATTTTGCAAAAATACGGTTTTTAAGGTCTCAGCGTCCACCGTTCGAACCCAAAAAAATTCGTCAAAAACAATCCGAATTGTATATCAGCAACAGCAGGAATGTTTTTTGAAAATTTTTTAAAGTCCCTATCTTACAAATTTGTAAGTTTGTTGTTACGAAAATTGCGTTTGGTTTCTTGCTCGCTTCACTTGCGATAGTTTTTTGCACAATACATTACACCTTCCTTCCTCTCCCCGTCAGAAATCGCTAAATCCGCCACTACGCTGAAATTGTATTCGTGAAATACTGTTTTGGGATGCCAAAATTATTAAATCAAAATACGCTTTTAAACTAAACCACTCCGGCAGACAAAGTGTCCTCTTATGCCCAGGCCGTAGCCAACTCACCGTGCTAGGGTGGGCTAAAAAATTTTCAGGCGGGGCATACAAGGGTTTTCAATGGCTAACAAGCAAGGTTGAAAATTTTCTAGGGGGAGCCAAAATTTTTTCAGGGGTGCGGAGAACCCCCTGCCCCCACTTGACTACGGGCCCACCCACGCCCTGCAAAATCATGGATCCACCACTGAATTAGCCCAACATTTTTAAAGCTGAGCTATAACGACTCAAAATACACCTGGACCGAGCATGCATAGATTTAGCATAATCAGACGAAAATGTTTCCAAAACGACCCCAATTTTACTTCTATGGGTTGACGGTTAGTTACTCTCTGTCTCACCCCTTGGGACCGAATACGACTCCATCCAATGTTTTCGCAACAATTACGAGAATTGCAAATGTGCAAACTATGAAAATATTTGAAATTGCAAGCACTACTAAAAACGATTTGTATCATATGGTGATACTCGCTCAACTACACGTATAGCAATAAAACTGCAGTTTTATACAGCTTGCGAACTCAGTTCCGCTACACAGAACGCCTACAAATAAGCTGCTTAGTTTCATTTGGTTTTTAAAATACGACAAATTTTATTTAACTGGAATTTAAGTTTCTGAAAAACTGACGATTAATGACAGTAAACGATTATGGTGGAAAGTGGATTCTGATAGGGGGCGGTGAGTCGATTAAAGCCAGGGCCCGTATTCTCAAATGTGTGCGGCACCTATTAGCGATTAGTGATAAAGCAGGATGTAAACGGATGGTAAAAATAACGGAAACGGATAGTGATCAAAATAACGGAAACAGAAACGTATGGTGACTAAAATAACGGAAACGGATATCGGAGTATAAAAGTTTCAAAGACGTTTCATTTTTCTGTCTACACAATTGAGGCGTGCAAATATTCACGGGGTTTTCAGACAAAAAGCGGTTGCATTGAATTTTTTTAAGTTCTCGATTAATTTCGTAATTTTTATTTCGTATCGAACAATTGCCGTATATCTGCGGTAAAAAATTGCGGAGATATACACGTGATTTATAAGTAATTTTTAGCGTACAAATAACAGAAATTCTGTTATGCTATAACGGAAACGGACATTGATTTTACCGGAAACGGATATCCGGTTACACCCTGGTGATAAGTCCTGTAAAAGTTTGAAACCAGCGCACTGTGAGGTTTCAAATTCAGTACATTGTTCGCGGGTGATTTGCCCTACTTCTGCGCCAATTTTGAGATCTGCAATTGCCCATGTTCGTCAGTTTGAAAACCTATCTCTAACTGTCCACCCATTGAGACTCGCGATTTTATTTAACGTTTCGTCTTAGAATTAAAATTAAACCAAAGTAAATCAGGTTTGCCAACTCATGTGGAGCATTGCTTATAAAATAAGAGCTGATAAATTGTGCAATTTTACAGGGTTTCAAATTAACCTAAACTGAAATGATCGTCACTTGCAACCCTGTAAATTCCAAAGAGTTGATTAATCAATTCAGCTAGCGAGTTGGTTATTTCTGAATTAATAGCAGTAAACATTAACTCACTATCATTGGAGTTAATTCTCACTCTGAGTTGAGTTGACTCTGGGTGAGTTGATTAATTCAAACAGAATGAATTGAATCAACTCAAAATTCTGAGCTATGATAGTCCTACCTAAGACTGAGTGATTCAAGTCATTCTGAGTTTAAAATCAATTCACTGAAATTTGCAGTGAAAGAATTGAGTTACGTTCTGGCCTGTAGCCAAACTTAACATAGATAATTTAAAAAATTTCATATTGTAACAATTTGATAATTATTTTTTGAAGAAATCCTTTGCTGAAACGCCTACGCCTTCCCAAATTGTTTTCGGCTAATATTGTCCAAACCTACGCAGATTATTCAGATTTTATGGGTCGTAGCTAACCTATGACACAGGTTTCTGAAGGGTTTTGGGTGAAGACAGATGCGCTATTATTGACTGTACTGGGTAAAACCAAATTGGTGCTGTTCTGTGTTGTAATAGTTTAACAACCTCGATTAGGGGTTTTTTCACGTTTAGGTGTATTGGCAACGCAAATCTTTCAACTTTTAACTACGGAGCCCAACTATGGCTTTAGGACGCGGCTGAGCGTGAACTATTGCCCGCATTTGTTGTAAGTCTCGTCTCTGATCTTGTACTCTTATACCTCTATACTCCATAACAACAATACCGTGCAATTTCACTGCACAAAAATCTATAACGTGGTAAAATTTTAACAAACCGTTTCACGATACATGAATTTTTAAAGTTTTGGTATCAAAAACACGTTTGCAGCCGGCTGAATTTAGTTGCCAACTGTGGACGTGCCTGAACCGGGTCGGCAGACTCCGTTCTACCTCTGGCTTATACGGTTGCACATAAGATCAAGCTTTTACTCTTTGTTTTCAAAATAGCATTAACTAACGTTTAAACCTAAACCTTTGCCTAAGTCATTAATACCTGAGACTAAGCTTGATCCTAAGCATAATCTTAAGTCTAATGTAGAAAAAACTTACAGTGTAAAAAATGGGGAGTCAAATTGACTCTCTCGGAAATAGGCTTTTCCTGACTACACAAACTGAGTCAAACTTGCCTCCATCAGAGTCAAATTCGATTCACTGAATCGCTCAGTGAGTCCAATTTGACTCTGGCGGAGTCAAATTTGACTCAGTTCGTGTAGTCAGGAAAAGCCTATTTCCGAGAAAGTCAATTTGACTGTCCATTTTTTACAGTGTACAAAAGCACGCGCCTGGGTCGCCGTCTGTTTATTCATTTGCTTAGTGCAGAATGCAACACTGTGGACAGCCAATTTCAGAATTGCTTCTATAATTGTTATAAAGTACATATTTCTAAACTGTTTAGGGGGTATTTTAAAGCCGACTCTTGACTGTGAGTGAAATGTAAACAAAGTCGTTAAAATGTGAATTTTCGCTTCTAATATACACTTCCGTGTTCAATCGATGTCAGTTATGTACCTTTATTCTACGGAAATTAGAGCATTGTAGTATTAAGGCCAGAACAGGTCCGTAATTGTAGTGGCCACAGGCCGGATTTTACCTGGTTTCGTTAAATGTTAAATGGGAGAATTGAGTTTAGCCAAAAGTTTTCGGGTCAAAGTTAGGCTAAATTTTCTGGTCGAAATAGAACCGACACAAAATTTTCCAGGGTAAAACGCAGCCCCAGAATAGTTCAGTCCGCGACATTTGGGCTCGAGAGCCGGTGGGTGGATGAAGGATGAATAATTTTACACCAACTACATTTTAGTTATCCGATAAGGGATCTATAAGGTAAGACTGCCGATAGTAGTATCGTTTTAAAACCCAAAAATTATACCCGCAAAATTATTAAAATGAATCCTAAAGTGCGCTATTTTTACAGTAACCAGATAAAACATTTGAGCCTTCGAGCTAAAATTATATTAAATTTTGGATTGAAAACGTTCGGCACCAAAAACCAATAGGCCCATGTATAGAACAGGGCCGGAACAGTAGTATAAACATATTCCTAAGCTTAAGCCCAAGCCTAACCCTAAGCCTAAGCGTATGGATGAGCCTATTCCTAAGCGTAAGCCTAAGCGTATGTATGAGCCTATTCCTAAGCCTAAGTCTAAGCCTAAGCAAAAAATTAGTCTAAAGCTTAGACTGACTATATTATAGCCCCTCCGGAAAACGATCCGGCGCTGTTCTATACATGGGCCAACCAATACATCGGTTCTTCAGATAAGACTGGCCAACCGTCCACGATCCTTCAATTATATGCAGCATCTTTACCTAACAGTAATCATTGCAAATTAGCGAGCCCTGGTCCTGCTGGCCTCAATCTTGGAGCCTGAAAACGTTGATCAAGTTTCACGACAAAGATTGCACAATAATTCCGCGATGGATGCTGTTACATCCGTACACACAATGTGACTGGAATAATCAAATACGCTAAGACTTAGGTTTAGGCTTACGCGTAATGCTTCTTATGCTTATACAAATTTTACACGAAAATAAACGTTAATGTGGCTTGAGCTTTGAGTTCTATCAAACTATTTAACTAATGTGGATCGTGTAGGGCAATGTAATCCAGTGCCATAATTTTAAAAATCCGTACCACCCAATATTCAATATTTGTACGCCACGGTTTGTTTACAACTGGCCTAATCTACTTCATTCTATTCACTTTATACTACGCTAAATATTTCTAAATTTGTAAAACTAAACGCAGCTGTTGAAATACTAACATTGATAGATACAGCTAAATGCTAGAGCGTTCTACATCGTTTTAGTGTTGAATTGTTAAAGGTTCTGGAATAGGAAAGATAACTGAACAAGCATAATTCTTAAATTCTACGGTTGTATTCAGTTTAAAATTTCGGCAAATGTAAAGAGCAGCGGCGGAACAGTATTATAAGCATATTCCTTCAGCCTGCGCCTAAGCCTAAGTGCAACAAACATATTCTTCAGTGTAAGCTTAAACCAAGCAAAAAAATAATTAGTCTAAAGCTGAAGCTTACTGTTTTCTAGTTCCACAGAAAAATGTTCCGCCCCGGATGTTTATATGGGCCAAAATTTCTATGCTCTATTGTTGTAACTGAAATTTATGCAGTGTAAATATACATTCGATCATTAAACGAAAACGCGAATATTGCTGAAAATCAGTTATCTGATACGATTTCTCAACTTTTAAAGTAAGCCAAACGCTACAATTTACTAGCTTTAACGCGAAAATCAGTACTATTGTATTCCTGTTTTCTGGTAAGTCTGCAAAACAGTAGGCTTAGATTCTAGACTACAGTTTTTGCTTAAGTTTAGGCCTAGGAATACACGAGTATAATACATTTCCTTAATGTGAAATTTAATGAAACTGATTGTTTAGTCTTGAGACTAAAACTGTCAATTATAATACCTGCTAAACAATATCTCCGTTAACCGAAATCGCGTTCGAATTCACTCTAAAATCTGTTTTATTGCAACATAATTGTTAAAAATGCACAACGAACTGCAAAGCGCAGTTGAGTAGCATTTGCGTCGCAACAACTTGCAGTCCGCATTGCACACTCATTAAGTGCAATAACTGTGCAGTGAAACAAACCGAAAATATGCAACCATTAATATTTTGAAAATTATATAACATTCGAGTTATGCTATGACGCAAAAGACACAATCCTTGTATCTCGAATAGTCAATGGGGCGAATCCCCAAGAGGTGCACACCCTGGCCTACACCAGTTTTAATCGAACCAAAATTTTATATATGAAGATTTAGGGCTAAACTCGCAGTTTGGTTTCTTTCTCGCACCGTTCACGATTTTTTACACTATTCATGCAGCGTCTTACAGAAATTCATAGCCCCACCGCTGAGGATTGCTCAAAGTTGTATCGATATCCCTGCTTTGCTGCCAGCTTTAAATTCCGCAACTGCAAAATGCACTTGTAATCCCTCAATCGCAGCGGGCGTTTGCATAAGTGTTTACAGAACTTGTGTAAGCAATTTTAGAGATATAAAAGCTTGCAAACGCAACTGACAGACTCGGTATTTGATTAAGTAATGAGGTTAAAGAGATTATCGAATTTAAAGTTAAATCTGGAAGGACAGCCAAAAGTGCAAAGGAATTTACACACCAAAATTTTATATTAATTTGAAAGAAAATTAGCAGATGCTAAAAATGTATTGCACATTCAACCAAATACGCAAAATGAATGTGGTTCTGTGTTTGATGAGGTCTGAGGTCTACAAATTTGGGTTATACCTAAAATATTTATACCGCAAATACACAGATATTTGGTGAAAATGGAAAAGATTTTCACAGATGCAATTTCGTACCAGTTAGCATTTTATTACAGAATATTTACCAGAAATCTTACATTTTGGAAGGTAGTGGCTTACCTTTGCCAATATATTTTAATTTTTAGGGAATGAACGCGAACCATGTATATGTTGTAGCCCAAGCTGTAATTCAGCCCAATTCCGAATTGGGCTAGCAAAATTCTGAATTGGACTAGTTAAGCTCGGAATTACAACTTCCGCTAGCCCACGGTTTAATTCCTTCTCCGCTACAAGTTCTTGCCTTGTGATTGGTTACTACCTTAATGCCATACTCACATACAATTAACTAATACGAATACTCTTTTCTGATTGGCCAAAAGTAATCGTTTAGGTGTGCCTCAGAGACGCCCCTAAAAACTCTAGCCGACAGTAACCAATCAAATTATAAGCTTTTGATTAGTCCAAAGTAGAATCAAACTGAATTTTTTCTATAAAGTAACCAATCAGAAAACGCACAGCATTAAAACGCACAGCATTATCAGACATGATTCCGCCTTGGGCTAGCCCAATTCGGAATTGGGTTGAATTACGACTTTAGGCTACGACATATATAGTTTAAAAGTACACCTGCTACTGCTAAATATAACTTTATAAAAATATTGGACTGTTATAAACTGCCTGGAACTTGTTGCATTAGTAGACCGCAGAGTTTATAAAGGAGTTATTATGCTATAACTCATACTTGAAATACCTCTAAAACGTTAGACAGGACCACTTATGAAAATTTTTTCATAATAAACTATAGAAATACTAAATATCCACCTTAATAAAATCCATAGATTTATAATGTTGAGTACAGGAAGTAAAAAGTGTTAAGACTGTATAAAACCCTACTCACACGTGCAAGTTTGTGCTGCGAGAACTTGCAGCTGCAACTTGAACTTGCACGTTATGTCCAAAGTCCCGTTTGAAAAGCTTGCAGCTGCATATACTTTTTTAAAAATCATAGCTAGCAATTTAGTTCACATGTGTCAATAACCATGCAAGTTCACTGAGTTTATTGCAGCCGTTTTCTCATTGGCTGATGAAAACGTGCAAGTTCTGCGTGTAATTTGCAGCCGCAAGTTTTTGCAATAAAAACTTGCAATTCTGAATTGGGCTTTGCTCAATAACCTACAAATATATATGTGATTGTACTCAACTACGATGAAACTACTCTACATTCGGTGTCGGTCCAAAGATAATAAGTTAAACTTTCACATTTTCCACAATGGCCGCCACCATGAAAAGTCTTGGTCTCGGTCAGTTTTTAGTGATTACGGAAAAATTATAATTTTCAAAATAAATTGTTTTAATGCTTTTTTCCATAGTTGTTGTGTTTTCTTAGTTTTTTTTGAGTTTTTTTACAATATCTGCTCACAATTATTGCACCCCTATGTGAAAAGTCATAATACGGCGAAATATTGTTTATCAAGCATCATTTTACTTCAACAATATACAGCAATTAATTTACTGAACTTCCAAACCACCACCGAGACTCAAAACACCGACTCTGAGACCACCTGACAGATACCGAGACTTCCATCCCTGTTGACCGTCAGATATTGACATGTATTTTGTTGTTTGTTTATCGCCAAATGTGCTTCTGCGTGTCTGTTTGTGCTTTCCCTCAGCACTAGTGTTAAACTAGATAGAAGGTAAAGATTTTCCAATTTACTGTTGATTAGTTTACATAATACGCACTTTTAGTTGTTGAAAATTGTCCACCTACGCCTTTACGATCAGTGTCATTAAACGATTCTGTAACCAACGCCTAATGACAACACAAACCATGCACCTCAGCCGGTTTTGTCTTGACAGTATTCCAAGGGAGTATGGGCGAAACGGAGTCACTGACAAAAGGTCGGCTCTCGCTACAACGTTGTTTCCGAGAAATGATTTATAATTTCTTTGTACATAGTTCTGCTAAAACAAGTGTACAACAATCGTCCCTTTGAACAGTGTCTCGTTTTATAGTGTAAAACACATTATGCACTGTGTACTGTAGATGTAACGACATCGGAATACTGTAAAAGTAGGATGTCTGTGTTGTCCTTGGGCTCTGCAAAGAGACTAGTTCTAAATATAACATCTTTCTAGCAAAGATTCTGAAGATGACACAAGTCAGACCTAGACAATTGTTTCACAGTCGTGCGCGCACTATTACGTGGAAGACCCTTTAATAAAAATACAGTCTGGCTTCCTATTAATCGTTTCACTCGTATGGTTTCTTTCACTATTGCTGACATATCCTAGTGGCAGGATAGGTACAGCCTTCCATCGAATCAGAAAAAAACTAAACTATCACTTTGGAGTATACCAGAGGAGGACCGGTGCCTTATGGTATTTCTACTCTTCTCAAAATTTGGACCCCAATAAAAATACCGTATGGTATTATTATTACTGGGCACTAACAATTTTATTAGTGTAAAAATACCATACTACACCGGCCGAGAATCCTGAGGCCGGGCCGGCCGGTATTCAATTAGTTTTCTATATATTGCCACGGCCCACGTATAGAACAGGGCCGGAACAGTAGTATAAGCATGTTCCTAAGCCTAAGCGTAAAGATTTGCTTATTCCTAAGCCTAAGCCTAAGCTTTAAGCCTAAGCCTAAGCAAAGAATTTAGTCTGAAGCGTAAACTGACTCTATTACAACCCCTCCAGAAAATGACCCGGCCCGGTTCTATACATGGGCCGGTTCACCTATCACTCAAATTGTTGCAGCTGCTGTTTAACTGAAATTTGACCGAAAACCTGTATATACGTTTTAAACCGAAAACCACTATGGCATCCATAACAAATGCCGTGCAATTTTATTGCAAGAAATGCAGTAAATCGTAATGCAAACTATAATACATGACACGTCGATTTGATTTAAAAACAAAAATTGTGGTATAACAACCATGTTTGTGGCCTGTCATACCGATTGTACCAGCCGTGCCGGATACCTACTACGGCTGGACCGGGACCGAGAAAGCCATCCGGTGGCCGGGCCCACATCTAAAGTATACTTGGTACGATGGCGTAGAAGAAAAGTCGACGGACTGAACGCTCTGCTAATTTAGCATCTAAACCTATACGATCCACGCAGTATACATTTCGGCATGATTTCCCGGAAAGCTAGAGAGATAGCTACAGATGACTAAAGTGTAAAAAATATATTCAGCAAACATTTTTTTCCAAATAGCTGCAACAAATATACGGTGTATGAGAGACAGGCAGAAATGCTGAATGTGTACTGAAGAATGCGCAAAATACAAAGATTTATAAAATAATTTAAACATTGTCAGAAAGACTTGAGGTATATGTACAGACTGAGCGAGAGAGAGCTTGAAAAACTCACACCTTTTACAAATTTGTTTGAATACAAGTGGCAACTATTATAGAGCACGGCTGCAACTACGAGTGAAGCAAAAACGGGACGGGGAGCGACACGCCCTCTGCGGACATCATCACCCCTCAGGCCTAAATTTTCTTACACCTATTAATGAAACCTATGTTAGAAAAATATTTTTTTAGCCTTATAGATATATACCTGTCCCGTCAACTAACAATTGCTGGTTTTATGGAACTGAGAGACAGTGATGACAATGAGCAAACTTCACATAAGCTACTACTACAGAAGACAGTTTCAAATATAATGGACTGAGGATTGGGGTATATATATTCTTTCATCTTTACCATGCAGCTTTGTTAGGTTGACTATGTTTTCCAAAACAAAATATAAAGTGTAAATTTTCCTTTCGTAGGCCCCATGTAAAAATCAGGAGCGGAACGTTTTTCTGCGGCACTGCAACAAACTATTACGTTAAAGCTTTAGACTAATTTTTCTGCGTAGGCTGAGGTCTAGGTTAAGGTATAAGCTCATTCTTATGATTAGGCTGAAGAATATGCTACAGTTGCGGCCCTGTTCTATACATTGGACGTTATACAAACCGAAAGCAGTGTTATTATGACGGAAAGAGTATCTCAAAAGTTAAACAATTATACAGCGTTGGAACAATTTCTATGTTTCAACATTGTACTTTCTTACACTATGGCTAATGCGTTGAATAATGTAAACTGTTAAAACTGTTGGCCAATGTAAAGAACAGGGTCGGAACAGTATTATAAGCATATTTCTAGCCTAAGCCTAAAGCCTAAGCGTAGGAATGAGTATATTCTTAAGCTAAGTCTAAGCCTAAGCCTTGTCTAAGCCAAGCAAAAAAATTGATCTAAAGTTAATTCTTACTCTATTCTAGTCACAAGCTCAAATATGCGAAAAAAAATCAAATCCGCCCAAATTTCCGAAAACTGGAAAAAGTATTTATCAATTCGTTTAGGCAAAGATTATCCGTTAATAGGGTGTAACCGGATACCCGTTTCCGGTAAAAATAGGTGTCCGTTTCCGTTATGGAAATACCGAAAATTTTGTTATTTTTACGTTCAAAATTAGTTATAATTTACGTATATCTTGCAATTTTTCGTTACAGTGATGTTGCAAGCGTTTGAAATTGAATAATTACGAAATTCATCCAAAATTTTAAAAATTTCGACGGATCCGCCATTTTTTCTTTAAAAAATTTGGAGACCGGTAAATATTGGCACGCTGCAATTGTGTTGGCAGAAAAATGAAACGTTTTTGAAACATTTTTACTTCAATATCCGTTTTCCGTTTTCGTTATTTTGATCACTATCAGTTTCGGTCTCGCTATCTATATTATCCGTTCACACCTCGTACCACAACCAATTCATATGTGGGCTATGGCTCTGCCGAACAAACACTCTGTAGATTCCACAACATCAAATCACACCTGCTATGCTAAAAGATTTCTTTCTGCAACTCGAGGAAATACAGACTATATAAATAGATTAAATGCTGTACAGTGAAGAAAGAATAAATAATAAATGTTTTCCTCTTGCAAAATAAACGCAACAAAGAATATATACAAAATTTAACGATTACATTAAATTGTATTGCTTTGCGGTCTGGTTTGCATACACAATTCCATCCCTGCACAGGGGGCAACTGTTTCTGCTCAACCATTTATAAAACGCCGTCAAAAGACGAAGACGAATTGCATCTGCGGGTCAAAATGATGCTATGGCGTAAATCTTTCGTCATCGTCATAGCATTATAACTTCTGTCCAGGCTATGATTTTCAAGAAGCACAGGAAGAAATTTATCTGGTGGAGGCTTTTGCTTATTGACTTGGTTTTTACCATTATGTTTTTCGTTGCGCAATATTTCAACTTCCGATTCAGTATTCTATAGCGCTGCAATTTTAGTTTTCTCGAATACCGGAACAGTAGCCGGAGAAAGGGTGCATTTTTTGTTTTTACTCAATGCAAGTGTGCTGCTGAGTGCAACCGGAATTTCTGTTCCGGTAGGGAAATCCGACATTTTTCACTATCAGGTTTGGGTAATAAATCCGGTATTTTTTCACTGGAATTTTTCCGTATCTTGTTACTGAAAATTTTTCTCATTCGAAAATCTAAGAAAAATTGGCATCTAAAATTGTCTGTGCGTGTATTGCTAAAAATTTCAATTTTTATGTCATACTCCATATTTATCATGTTTTGACGTACTGCTTTTGTTTCAGGATTTTGGCACTCTATGGTGTGCTTACAGCATTAAAAGCCATAAAATAGCGTTAAAAATGATTTTTTGGTAACAAGTATTATTTATTTTCCGGTTCCGGTTGCGGCGTGTTTTTAATTTTCCGTTTCCGGTATTTTTTAAGTCCGGTTGCACCCTGGTGTGCTGGTATCCGAGCATGTCAACGCGAAGCTTAAACATATTTCAACGTATATGTTATAAAATGTCTTGAAGAATTAGACTTCACAAAATATTGTATTCACTAGTGATGTCAATACAAAATACATGAAGGATTTAGCGCCAGTCTTGGAATCAGTCGGTATGTACGCGATAACCATTTAACGCGTAATCAATGATCTATTTGCTTTTGGACCTTGTTAGAACTGCACGGTCGAGACGACCCGTTTCCACGAAGTACCACGGATTTACTTTGTTTTCTTTAAATTCTCCAAAAGATATTTGCCCGCCGGAAATCGATACGCCTGTGAGAAGTTCGTGATTTTGTCTTAAGCCTGTATCCTGTATCGCCTGTATAGTTCTTTCCTCGATGTATGCTTATCACTCTGATTTAGTAAAACGCGGCCGGTAATCGTTTATTAAACCCTCCCAAATCCTGTACAACACCGAGTATTACAAGCAAATCGCACGTTATGTAATTTAACTTGCAGCCTGATCCGGAATCCTTAAAGCCGACGTCTGAATCTGATTTAATCCAGCCACTGGCTTTACCGTTACTAATATTTCCGCCGTTTTCCAGAATCCGTGCAATTCTAAGCCCGTTACAATTACACCCTGTAAACCCGTGTACCCTAACCCCGTTAGAGTTACACCAAATTTCCGACCAATCTAACCCCGTTAGATTTGGCCAAGCCGTTGTGGAATAATAAATCTAACCTTGTTAGATTTATTAGACTACGTTTCCCCAGGTTCTCCGGTTTATTCCCAAGTTCCTTTTTAGCACATAACACCAGTATCCGATACTGGGTAAATTCCGCGCCTTGCGCAACGCCGATTAAACCAATACTCCGTGGTTTCCTTCACATCCTTGTGCCCCCGTGACTATACTTAAACTAATTTGATTAAGTCCCTGCTTACCCAAACTCCGTTAAAGTTCAAACACGTACGCTTTACACCAATAAAAAGAATAAGAAATACGCAGACTCCGTGAACTTTTGCAACCACCAACTTGTACTAGCTCAAAACTGATTATGCTTCCGGTCCTGGCTACCCATATGCATCTCGACCTCATTTGCATTTCTGCCGACACCCACAAGTGGGTGTCCGCGATGCGGTTGAGGTCCAGAGCTACACACCCGGTTCATACCTTTACGACTACACCATATACAACAACAACAACAACAAATAACAACCAATCATGTTGGACACTCACGACATGATGACTTAGACTAGCTAAGTCGTTAACCGCAAATCGAGCCACCACCGTTATACAACATTATTCATTGGCCACGCAGGGCCCCAGGTAAGTTTACATTGCGGACACAGCCGCCATAGCATAGATTTACCAATTTTTACGCCTTGTAGCCACGCCTAAGCCTAACTTAAGTTCTAAGAGAGACTAGGTGGAGCCAGGGACTCCCTTAAGGTGTGGTTTTGATACAGGGTTTTATTTTATATTTTAGTTTTAGTTTGAAATAGGTTTAAGTGTGGCACAGCCACCTACAACGCCGACCTTTCGCTCTCGATTTAACCGCGGTACCCATTAAAGCGCGCACCGACATTATTATATCCTCTGGTGCTGCGTATATGTGCACGTGTATGCATGTGTCTGCGACATCACTTCTATACCACGCATTCGTAAACCAGACAGAGTTCACAGGTGTTTTGTTTTACAGAAGTAAAGAACCATAATCAGGAATTGAGCTCAATCACTTCAGTCAACTTGCCGCCTAAACGTCAGGCACTTCTTCTAACACTTAGTGCTTTTATAAAGTTAGAAACTGTTAAAACGCGCATTTTGGACATTTTAAAATCTGTATTCAGCAGACACTTAAAACCTAAAGGCTATAGTTGAAATCAGACCGAACCACGGCTCTGCAATATATTCCACACATGCTTTTGTTTGAGAAACCTGCAATAGTGAAAAGGTAATCGATTAGTATTCGATAATCGATATGATCACGGCCTAAAGTTTCGCTTAGCGATGTTTTAACGGTAAATATTTAGCTAGGACGTTTTTTGTTTCCACTGAGCTCCCTCGCCGTTTTTTATGGCTTGTCAGTCAAGGTATCTACGATCGGAAACCTCTCACAATTTTAACGCAGCAGCTGGAAAACAAGCTGCGGGGCGCTTTCAAGCTAGTGGCGTTCGCATTAAGCAGACGATCTACGACTACGCCGTATAGCCTGCTGTTCCAACTGCATTAATCGTCGACTATACGTGTCAACATGTATGTATATGCTGCTTGATTTCAACACACTGTGTTGCATATATTGCATATGTCCTGGGCAAAGAATGTCACACCACTGTTTCGCTCTAGCATGTAAGAATTCTTATGCGTCCGCGCGGTTTATAGCCTAGAATTTCACGTTTTCCTAGACGGTAGTGCACAAAAATATGTGCTGGTACTTGTAACTGATAGCATTTGAATTGATCAAGCGCGGGGTTGCACTTACAGCGACCGAATTGGCGGAAATTCAGAAATTTTATGAAATTTAAAATTTACTGTACGCAAAATGAAGGCAGCTGCGATATCATAGACGTAATCACAGATCATTGTGAACTCTTTTGCTGGTTGAGACTTCCCATAATTATTTTGCTTTGATTTATTATGATATAAAACCAAGGAGCGTAGTTTTATTGGTGTGGGTAGTTTTGACCTCCCTTTTCATTTTCCGGGATTGGTTCTTTTAGTTGGCTGTTTGTCCATTTTAGTTACTCGCTAAGGTGTAAACTGTACTCTGGGTTTCAAAGGGAAGTTCCTATCCGGAACACGAGCTAGTCTGAGAAAATTAGGCTGCGTTGCATATTGTATCGTTGCGTATGTGATCGCGGTTAATACATTTAATAATTTTGGAATGCCAAGATTTGGTGGTTAAGACTTATGGCGTAGCATTTGGTCCCAACCTTATATAGTGAAGTATGTACACTACAATTACATCACCACACAATGATTTGCACTTTGCAGTAATTTTAGGCGGTATGTATATATGTATATGCATGCACATGCAATGATAAACTTTTTATTCGTTTATTTCTAACCTTTTTGCAGCTTTCA
Source organism: Enoplolaimus lenunculus (assembly GCA_030248215.1). Classification (NCBI taxonomy): domain Eukaryota; kingdom Metazoa; phylum Nematoda; class Enoplea; order Enoplida; family Thoracostomopsidae; genus Enoplolaimus; species Enoplolaimus lenunculus. The sequence continues at coordinate 195,804 of JASANG010001639.1, forward strand.
AAGTTGTTTGTCAGTTCACACAGAGTGATCTATTTTGTATCTGTTATACGTATATAAATTTGAGGAATAAATGTGAGACGATGTGACGAAAATTATGGTTGAATTGTCAGTGAAGGATTTGTACCAGCTGACTGGGTATGTAAATTCAGTTATATTTGATGTTTTATGACAGATTTAACTGGACATAATTTTAAAAATGTCACTTTTTGCGGCATTTCGAATACTTATATATCCCTTTGAACGTACGTTAAGCAACGGCTTAACCGTATTAACTGCGTATATTTCAAATCTGAACATTTGAATCCATTTCAGTATGTTACAAGATGATGAGTGTCAGACTTTGGAGTCCATATCGCTGTCATTCCACAATCACTTTCCTGATAAAAGTGGCCACTTCAAAATTGGTCTTGGACTGGTAAGCAAGCATATATATTGCTTTACTAGTTATTTGTATATTACTGGGTGGCAACAAAAGTTCAGTTTCGGTTTTGAAAAAACTGAATCCAGCAAGCTTACAAATATTTTGTACTTGCGGTTCAAACCACAATAGCTCTCATTTTTATAAATACTTATTATGTTTTATCGCCTGCAGAAAAGAAGGTTTGCTAAGCCAGCATGTTAAACGGTTAGGTTTAATTTTATACAACACTTTTATATAAGTGAATGGATTATCAAAGTCATGATTTGACATCGGATTTGGCAAAATTACGTTGGGTTAAATTTATATCTGACACTTAATTGTAACCGCACATATGTTCTTAGGACCATCATTTTGACATTACTGTTATTTGTAATTATCATTATCGGTTCTAATCTAACAGCCTTTTTCCAGTTTGCAATCGGGTCCTGTTTTCATTGATTACTTTCGACTGTTGATTTGATCGTTAATACTTTTCAGTTTAATTTGTGGTGACTTTTAGGTTGCAATGCTCAAAGAACACGATTTGCTTCCTCGATCAACGCAACGAATGGTTGCGCTTTTTCTGCTCTGTGAAATGTACAAAAATGAAAGCATAACGTGCAATCCATTCTTGCTTGTGTTTTACAAATTACTGGTTCGTACATGATTTGCGTAGTCAGAATGGTGTTCAACAATTATGGCCTGACCCGCTTTTGCAGCAATCACCAAAAACTTGAGTTGTAGCATAAAAATTTTAAAATTTATTATACTCGATAACTTTAATACTGCGACACGCTTTATGCCCGGTTTATTATTAGCTATCTATCGTCTCCCTCCTACAATTTTTCCACAGCTTGAATATGTAGGATTTGAGATGCTTGTATGGCAATTCACACAGGTTCAACTTGGGGTCATTTTTCATACGTTTTATACTGTTATGCTATCTTTCACTATAGAATATTTCTTCTGGAATAATTGAACATCATTTTGGCTGATAAATGCTGACAGAAGTGGCGTTCGCGTTAGATATATCGTAGGTTCTCAGCTCGTTAGAAAACTTTAAGGTGTGCACTACGTAGACGCAATATGATGACTCCACTCTGGATAAAGTGGGAGAGACCACAAACCTGGGGGCAAACCAAAAGTCGGGGACTTGGCAGTGCGAGAGGGCAGACTCCATTTGGTATAGCATGGGGCATTTATTGTTTATTCATTTCATTAATTCATGAATATGTTAAAGGATAATTCTGGTGTAGTACTTAATCCCAGAAGTCAGCGTTATGGTGCGGTTTAACTACTTTGGAAGCATTCAACAAGGCTCATGAGTAACCCAGATCATAGGTTTATATGTTATGTTCTAGCAAAACCAGACGCAGTCGATATTGGAAACAAATTCCGGTGACGCATTTGGAAGTTTTCCGAAACTAATGAAACACGAGCGATATTTTTTGTATCAGTTAATAGCTGGAAATTCAAAGGCGGTAAGCTGTCGTCAATAACTGAATAGACGTTAAATAACTATACATATGTGAGCAAAAATTCCATAGTCCGTGGATAAGAGTGTTGATTTTTCTGGCTCTTGGTTGCTGTAAGCTGCTTTTATTGAAACAGTTAAAGATGAATTCAAACGTTTTCGTTGTCTTTTTATTAAAGGTTTTTGGAACTTTTTTCCGTGTCAAATTTAAAAAGCTCAAATAAAGCGGCGTTTTGTTTCATTTTTAAAACAGCAATTTTTAGCTGTAAATAGCGCACAGAAATAAAGCAATATAATGCGTTTGAATGTTAACAAATATAATTTTAAAAATTGGATTGGCACACAAGTGGCAGTGGCTAACGGGTTGATTGTTTTGTTACTAAATGTTGTAAGAATTAAAAATGGAAAATATTGCATTGTTTTAACTGCTGTTATATAATATATATGAATATGAGTTAGATATTTGCGGAAGCTGACTAAGTGAAATGATTGACAACGACAAGGAAGCAATATAAAAAGTAATGTTGTTTCAGTTACTGAAAAAAACTCCTAAGCAGATTGCAAGCCTGGACAGCGTTAATAGTTCGGTATGTTTATGACATTTAGCTAAAAGTCCATCTTTGAAGAAACTTGTGCCATCATACCACGACTTTATAGCTTCTAAATCGCAAAATGTTAAACGTTTTACGTGTCAAGCAAGGTGCTGCTCGATGGCAATAGCCAACCACCAGAGCCGGGGCTGATTATTAAAATTTTCTCAGCAGAAATCGGAAACTATGGATCCGTATTCCATTAATTATTATAGTCGTTCTCATTTAGAAATGACACAAGTATCTTGTCACTTAGTACCAATGTTCGTTTTAGGAATAAAGGAATCGCAGCACACGCGAGACCAATAAAAACTGGGTTTTTAAGGTGTGCCTCAGCTAACCGTGTACTGAGTGTCACAAACATTGCCCCATTCGTTCAGAAGCACTAAGAGTTATGTTATTGCTAACTGGCAATGAGTGCTACACACAGTTCTATTAACTTGAGAACATAACGTTAACGTTAATGTATTTGGTCTCAAATAAACCTAAATCTATATACTTGATTTAACAGTGTTATAACGATGCGTTTTCAGACGGGTGACTTTTCAAACATCGAATCTTCGATTGCAGCTTTTTTGGCAGAAATACCCGAAATTTACAAATCGCCGGTGTGTCATATTTTACCACACCCTGATCCGCATGCTGCGAAGGATATGTAAGAAATTTTGGATTTTTAAGTATTTACGGTTTCGATTGTTTTAAATTATAAACGAAACTTCATCGTTTGGTTTTGATTATGTTGGTTTGCACGAGGCTGTGTGTGCAACAGGGATATGGGGCTCGGTCAAAAACCGAGACACGAGTACCGAAATCGAGACTTCTGGTTTCGGTCAATTTTTAATCGTTACAGGAAATCAGAATAAATTTTTTAAACTGAAGTTTTGAATGTCCCTTCGCGCATCTTGCAGTGAAAAATTCATATATAAAAATGAACAAGTGCAATTATAGACATTCGTTTATTATTAACGTTGAGCAGTAATCCTGTAACTTGTTTTTGTCTCGGTTTGACACCGAAAAACGAGACCCAGACAAACATGCCGAGTCAGCACAACAGCTCGAGGCCTTTCTTCCATAATATCTGTCTATCTTGTTAAATGAGTACCTTTTGAGCATCAAAATAAGCATTAGTAAAACGCAAAAGTATTTCACTCCACTGCAGCAGATTTGAGACTTTCCATTGGTTGGAGTGCAGTCTGAAAGCCTAATTTTTGTGAGATTATGAAAATATAGTTGTTTTCGATTGTTTTAGGTCGTACACAGAACAAAATGCAGTATTGAAAACTTGCGAAGAGTTGATGACAGTTCAAAAACCGCCAGCCTTTGTGGCGTCGCGCCCTGAATGGGTTCGCATTGTTCCACCATTGCATGAAGACGAAAACGAAGTATAAGTTAACTGTAACAAGGTTGGGTACTTCTGTCGGTACGAGATTGCTACATTCTGTTTAGAAAAGAATGAGTAACTGTAAATTTTTCCATTATTCCGCTCTCACATGAATATTTTCTGTTTGGTCTAAGATATTATTTAGGGCTAGGAAGTTAGGCGTTCCGTTAAACTTATTTGGATGTATAACCTGGGATCGCTAAGTATCCGTAAAGAACTCCATCAAAAACATTTGGCGTTTGAACGTTATCTTTAGTGATTTATTCCTAGCATTTGTTACCATACTGTCAAGCTAAGTCGGTTTTAGATGATCTGGTTGCATCCAACGGAGCCGTGTCAATTTTTGCCATTATGGGATCGCGATATGGCAGCAAGTGCTGCCGGAGCGCATGGATCCAGTGGTCATTCAGGAAGTCTATGTGAAAGTGGTCGCTCCAGGACTTCCGGTGGTGACTCTGGGTCCCAGTCTGCCGATGCTAGAGACAAAGGTGATTCGACAGACAACGATGGCTCTCCATCGGAATCGAGCTCAAATAGTGATATGAAATCGCTGTTACAAAAGTAAGATGTATTTCTCTGTCCAATCGAAGATGACCAATCGAATAATTGATATAAGAAGACTGAATAAAGTTACAATAAAGTCATTAAGATGTTAGTTACTTGTAAATAATTAAGGAACAAATTAATTTTTAAGACTATACAGCGGAAGAGTTCTATCTAAACAGCTCGAGTGCTTTCCCATTGATATATATCTATTTAAGTTTAAAACGAGTTTGAAAACTGACATGCGGATGAAGTCGGAGTCATTCGAAAAGAACTCAAAGCAGCTATGCGTAAGGCGGTAGTATTTAAATTTTCAGAGCGTTGCGATCAACTCTCAATACAACACAGCAACAAAACTTTATTGCCGAGCTCAAAGCCGATCCGAAATTAGTTTATCATATTGGACTTACGCCAGCTAAGGTATGTTCTATTATGGAATGCGGGTCGTGTCGGCCTTTTATTTCTTGATCGATTCAATTTGAACACTATATTCGTCTACTGTACTTGCGATACTTATTGGTATGAAAAGGTTGAAAAGTATTACGGCATGTGGTAACTACCTGGACAGCTTTGCTCCTATCGTGTCAATGTTACATGTTGTTTGTTTTTGTCTGTACATATCTCGTGTATGGAAATAGGGACAATATGTGCGCAAGTCAATGTGAAAGATTAATTGAGATTGCCACATACTATCAGCATAATATTTTGTTTGGTTTTGTATACATTCCTGTTTATTTTGTATTTTGCATATATTCTTGTTTATTATGTATTTTAGTTGCCAGATCTAGTAGAAAATAATCCTGTTCTAGCAATCGAAGTCTTGCTGCGTCTGATGCAGTCTAATCAAATTACTGAGTAAGTTGAACTATTATTGATTTTTGTCGAAAGCTGATAAAAAGTGCTTTTTGCTTTTTAAGGCTCTAGTAAGTACGTGTATTTTGAAAGTTCTACAGTATAATAGATGGTACAATAGAAGCCAAGGTTTCTGAGTTTCATATTTTGATAGATTTAGAATCGTTTGAACAATTTTAGGTGTAAAAAAATTGCAGATTAGCAGAATTTCAGAGCCTCATGATTTACTGGTCTTTCCTAAATATTCTAGATTTTCTGTTCTGATTTTTAATATACTAAAATCATTTTGTGCTAAGCTTTCGTTGTACCATGATGTTTGTTTAGATGTAACCCTTTTATTTCAAGGTATTTTGCCTCACTGGTGAATATGGAGATGTCACGGCATGGAATGGAGGTCGTTAATCGTTTGACCAATGTAATCACAGACATTATTTGATCACTTTATTAGTTGTGTTACATTGTTTTGCATAAGTACGCTCTGTTAACAGTTTTCAAGTTGGGGTTTTCCCTAGGTTGAGCCTTCTATTTAAACATATTTTTAGTTCTATAGCGCATCCGTTTAGTTTGAATAAACTTCATATGAGTGGGTGTTTAAGAAATACGAAAATTTTTGCTCAATTACATACAGTCTTTTAGCCCGAGCTACCTTTTGTTGTGCCATACATTCGGACGTTAACTGTAAGTTAGTTTCGATTATTCAACAAATTAATATTTATCATCTGAAAGCAGGGTGCAAGCGTACAATTTAATATTTATCATCTAAAAAACAGGACCCACCCGGAATTACAATTTACCACAATAACACCGGAACACGGAATAAACTCAAGAAACCTAAACCAAATTCAAAACATAATTACCGGAAAAAAAAAAAAAAAAAACCGGAAAATAGAAAAAAAAAAAAAAAAAACACAAAACCAAAATGCATTTTCACCAAAAATTTCATTTTAATCTTTATTTTTTGCTTCTATTAAATTTGTGAAATAACCCTTAGTCGAACATAGGTATTTATTTTATTTGTTGTATTTTAGATTTTCATCATCGACTGAAGTGAAATCCACCATCAATGGCTTATATTCGGAGTACAAGTGGCTTTCAAAAGAGATTCTTAAAAATTAGCAATGTTAAGAAAACGGCCAAATTATAATACCGGAATTTTTAAATCCGGTAAAAATTTACCGGAACCGGAACCGGAAGGTGAAAAAATGCCGGAACCGGAACCGGAATTCCGGTTGCACCCTGTCTGAAAGTCAATATTGCGTTTTAGGTTGTTGAGCTGCCGCAAGAATTTTTGACACTGTATATTGGAAACTGTATCGCGGCGTGCCAAAATGTCAAAGACAAGTATATGCAGCATCGTTTAGTTCGCCTGTTATGTGTTTTTCTACAATCACTGATTCGAAATAAAGTTATTAATATTGAAGTAAGTGCACCGTTTGTTAGATTTTGTAGATTAAAACTTGGTTACAAAATGACAAAGCTTAGTTACAAAATGACAAATTTTTATTTGTTTCAAAATTCCTGTTAAGCCCTTCACACATGGAAGTTTTTGCTGCGAGAAATTGCAGCTGCAAATAATTCATTAACCATAGATAACATCATTTTCAATCCGTTTGCCATGAATTACCGTTTTCAATTAAAAAACCAAGTCAGTAGCGATCCGAATATGTGTAAAAGTAACAATTTTGTAAGCCAATATTTGAAAAGTTCGAAGTCAATTATTTGTGTAGCTTAATCTTATTTTTCAAGTTTTGTCTTTTTTAACATTGCACAGGATCTTCAAATAGAAGTTGAAGTGTTTTGCATTGAATTCAGTCGTATTCGTGAAGCCGCTGCTTTATTTGCTTTACTTAAACAACTGACTCGACCAGATGGTGTGGAGAACAATAATTCGACTTTAGCGACTGACATCAGTAATCAGTCTAAACCAATCAGTGACTGAAGAATTACTAAGATAACAGGAAATAAACACGGTGATGATTCTTTATTTTTTGGCTTATCTGTAATCGATGAACAAAGCATAATCTACTCTGTATTTTGTTTGATTTAAAGAAAATTCAATAGAACATACTTTCAATGCGAATATTTTTTCGTAAAAACAATGAAAGTTCATACGATTTAATTATATCCCAAAATCCTATTTTCACTTTCGATCATATCGCGCAAATTTCTATCGTCAACAATATCCCGAAATACAACATGCTACTATGTCAGTGAAATCCTAGAATTTCATCAGCTAACTTAAATTTTTACCATGGCAGATGTGATTCAGGGACATAGCGATTTTAACATGGGTCGCTAAATCAATTTTTACAAAATTGCCATTTTGTTTTTGTTTTGCACGTTTGTTATTTTTAGTAAATGTAGCGTTTTTATGGATGAGCGTGTACTACTATCTCTAGTATATTGTAACGAAGGGTTTTTTTACGTTATTTTCCGACCCGTGTTTGGCCAAAACTGGCCCGATTTTTAAATTCTTTTTAATGTTGAAGTCTTCAAACTAAATTTTGAGTTCAAAGACTAGTGTATAGGTATATACCAGGCACGGTACAACCAGAGGTCTACATCTGGCTCCCGCGTAAATCGAACTCGGATTCCGGTAGAATTATTACGAAACGTTCCGGCAATTTCGGTAGTACAATTTTGCAAATTCGAGAAAGCATTTCCGAAATTTCGCAGAAAGTTAGCCTAGAATCAAACAACATATTGCAGATATTAGATAAAATTTACTAATTAACCATTTTTACTACCTAATTTCGCCTCACGTCCGGCAAGTTTTGTTGACCTCCGACTCTGGTATTTTTCACCTCCGAGTGCACCCTGATACCAAATTACAACAAACAGTTTTGCATCAGCACCGGAGGAAAATCACCTTCCGGCACTTTTACAATTTCAGCCGGAGGTTCTAGGTAGCGGAATTTTCGTGTTTTACAAAATTTTATCGTTTGTTTGGCCCTAGTTTTATAGCGCCTGGTGAATTGGATTTCCCATCTTGCCGTTTCCAACGCCCCAGGTGCCAAGTTTTCCAGTTGCGCATTCTAGTGTTCCAGTTTCCAGTTTACGTCTCCCCATTGTCATGTCTTAGATTCGCTGCCTCTGAGTTCTCCAGCCTGTATTTGTTTCTCAGTTTCCCAGTTTTCTCAGCCTGACCCTGAATAAATGCGCGTATTGGTCTAAAGACTTATCCTTAAGATATAACCCCAAGAATAAGCCTAAGTGCATAAGTCTAGCGCAAAACAGGGCAATGTACAGGTCGATAGTTTTTTGCGGAACTTTTATTTTTGCTTAGGCTTAGGTTTACTTAAGATTTGGCGTAGAAGCGTATAAACTTTTAATTTAAAGCCAAGACGTCCCATTGGGTCGATGCTAGAGTATCCTAATCTCCAGCCTGCGAGACGAGGTCCTTCATGTATTAAGGTATCAACCAGGGCCCAGCGGCTTAATATTTCAAAAACGGGCAGATACGTGGGGACACGTTGTGTCAATAATGGAATACGATAACCTGCATAAATACGTCGTAGACGCGTATTTTTGTAATCTCATGGTGGTTTTGTGCCCCACCAGGTGCCCGAGGTCCTCCGTCTTGGAGAGAAAGGGGTGGTAGACAGGGCCGTTGATACCTCAACTTTTGTATTATAAATGTCCAAAGTCCTTCTTCTTGGGGAGAAGGGGACCGTAACCAGGACCGTTGATACAACAAATTTTGTATAACAGCTCAATAATGCAATGACACTTGATGCGCTAAGTGAGCGCTAACAATTTTAGATGCATTTTTTGGTATTAAAAACACAGTCTTGAAAGTTTTACCTTTTTATACACGATGTATTGTTTTTATTTTTTTCACTGTTTTGTTTTTTCCTGCGACATATATGCTTGAAAACGTTCGAAAAGTATTTAAAAATTGAGCTTTTAAGTGCGTGCTTTAAAGTATCCTGGAATTTTGAAATTTATTGTATTTTGGAATTTTAACATATATACCACTGAAACGGTACCGTAGCCAAAGGGGGGGTGGGAGCAGAAGGAGGACTCAGGTGTTCTAGAAAAATTTTGCCCTCCCTAGAATATTTTCAGTTTTGCTTCTAAGTTAACGAAAACCCTTGTATTCTACTCCTTAAAATTTTTTTAACCCCCGTAGCGAAGTGAGTTGGCTACTGGCCTATACTGTAACTTATGGCAACTAGAGCGCAATACCAGCATCTACACAGGTCTTTAAAACCAGTCAATTTACCTAAATTGTTATATTTCATTACGTTTGGAGTTCTGCGCAAACGTAAAATCGTTTGGTTGAACGGCCGATGTTGAAAGGTTTCGTTCAAAAAATTCTTGTCTTTAGTACCTGCTGTTAATATTCCTATTGCACCTATTTTATAGGTGTGAACCATGAACGGTTCAAAGTTCAAACATAATTTTTATTTTTAAACAACGTTTTTAATTTTAGTCAACTCCGTTTCGTTATTAAAATTAGATTTCTAGCAATATTTTAGCCGACTAATTTTAATCGCAAAACAGGAGTGTCAATGTAAAGAACAGGGGCGGAACAGTATTATAAGTGTATTCATAAGCCTAAACCTAAGCCTTAAGCCAAGCAAAAAAATTAGTCTAAAGCTTAAGCTTACTCTATTGCAGTCCCACAGAAAAACGTTCCCACCTCACCTGATCTTTACATGGGCCAATAGGAGCTATGCAATAAAAACAAATTTTGATTCAGAGATCAAGGTATATCGACAATTCGTTGCCCGAAAACCTCATGAACCGACCACTTGCAAACCGATATCTTGTCGACTGCGCCAATTCGTCGACTCCGACACCTCGTCGCGTGGCAGTAGATACGGCATTGACTAGATGTCAAAGCGACAAGTTGTGGATTCGAAGAGATGTCGGGGCAAGAACCGGATCGAGTCAATCTGTTGTCAGGCGACTAATTGCCGTGAATTCAGTCTAACCCATATAAGTACTTTACCTAAATTTGATTCGCCAACACAGCAAAAAATTGTGAGTCACATTGACTCTCTCCGAAATAGGCTCTACGGGACTACACAAACTGAGTCAAATTCGACTTCGCTAGAGTCAGGACGTGCGACTTACACAAACTGAGTCAAATTCGACTTCGCTAGAGTCAGACGTGCGACTAGTGAATCGTATTTGACTCTGGCGGAATCGAATTTTGACTCGATTTGTGTAGTCCCGTAAATTCTATTTCGGAGAGAGTCAATTTGACTCACCATTTTTTTGCAGTGAATATTTGTAGCGTATGGTTTTTAGCAATAATAAAGCTTATATTTCATTCATGTGCAATGACGTCAAAAGTTAACTATTTAACGCGTTTTGCCGTGTTGATTTGTTGCACTAAGTGGACATTATCGGTATGAATAATTTTGCTCAGTTTCTGAAACTGTGGGGAGACTTTCAAACGGAGGGGAAGACTACAAAAGTGACCGCTTTTAAACCTACCGACCCTTTTGTCCTCCCGCGGGACCGCTCCGAGACCGCATACTGACTTTTTAAGCCTAGAGTTATTAACCCCTTTTCACATTGAGTTGCCTATAGGCACCTTAGCGCAGTGTACATACCTTAAGTAATATATATCGCACCGTGTTTAACAATTGCAACGCGTATACTTAGTACTAAATCACCACAAGACGTGAGAGCCCCCTCGGGCTCGAGCGTCAAGCTCCTATAGCTGAGTGGTGATGGTATACGCCTCCCACTCCAGTCACCGGAGTTCGAATCCTAGCATAAAAGTAGGTCTCAGGGGAAATAGAAAATATTCATATGAGAAAGGGTTAAGCGAAAAATTTTCAGTTTACTATCTTTAAACATTATTACGATTTCTGAGCTTTAGTCAAAACCTCAGGGTTGTACAAATATTTTCCTAGAAGCCTATAATCCGAAACCAAATGCTAAATTTGAACCTAAAGTTAGACAGATTTTCGGGAATTAGGTTACGTTAATACGTTTCTGCAGAAACTTCTTAAAATGCAACGTTTTGCAGTTTCAAATTATAACTAAAGCAAACGCAACTTGTCCAAAAATCCCTAAATTCCTTAAAACTGATCAATGAGAGACTTGGTTTTTAAATTGAAGTCAATGTAAACCAATCAGGGGCGGAACGTTTTTCTGTGGGTCTAGAATAGACAAAGTTTAGCAAGCTTTACACTATTTTTTACTTAAGCTTCGGCTTAGGTATAGATATAAGTTCGTTCTTATATCTTGGACTTTGGCATAGACTTAGGCTATACGCTTAGGAAGGGTTGTACTACTAAACCGCCCCTGTTCTATACATTGACCAAAATTGATAATCGATAGGACAGAAGAATTTTGACACAAATATGGGTATAAATACAATGTTATTTATTATTGTCTATTTTAAGGTACAAGATCTTGGAACGGCGTTCAATTGTGGCTACAAAATTCAAAATTGTCGCCGCACTAATCGTTCAGTGAATTCAGCTTGGATTGAACTATTTGAAGCCACAAATTGTTCGCGAGCTCAAATTCAAAAACGTCTTCTAAACAACGATTTGTTGTATAGTCGTTGTTTTGTTCAATGTTACCATCCGCTGACCGAGACGTGAGTTGTAAAACAAGTCAATGGTTGCATTTGAAAGTTGCAAGAAATAAATTTTGAAATTTCTCAATCTATACACATCGATGCTGTCGACGGTAAAACAATAAAAATATTTCAATGATCCAAAAACTAAACATTGATCGTTTTTGATAATGAATAAATTTCCACAAAATGACTAGCCTAAATTTTTGCCAAAATGTATTGTTTGTTATACAACTTGTGGCCCATGTGACGATCAGTGGCAGAACGGTTTTCTTAGAGACTTCAATAGAGTAAGCATAAGCTTTAGACTAGTTTTTTGCTTGGGATTACGCTTAGGGGTAGCGTAGCTATGAGATCATTCTTGCGCTTTGGCTTTAGGCTTTGGAATACGCTTATACTACTGTTACGGCCGTGTTCTCTATATTGGCTCAACTGGTTATTCACCACGCTCACAATTTTCAATGTTCTCTTGTTTGATAATTTGCAAACAATTGCAATATCCATAAAGTACCTCCATGTAAGACAGAATCGTTTTTCTGTCTCGCTAGAAAAAGTTTTATTTATTTATTTGTTTATTTCAGAGGGCCGTATGAGCATAATTCGCAAGAATCCATAAAAGCCGTCGTGTTCAAGTCACTGTTGTCTCAATGCGCTCATAAATTAGGGTAAACTTGGCCTTTGAACCACATTGAAATATACTTACGCTTAATCGTACAAACATCAGCCTATGTTACTTTTAGTGATGCCTCGCCTTTCTCACTAGACCGCAATAGATTAGGCTTAAATTTTAGACTAATTCTTGCTTAATCTCAGTCTTTAAGCATTGTTTTAGACTTGTGTTTATTACGCTGAGGAGGCCTTAAACTTAGTAATAAGTTTTGGTCGTTTACATGTTTAAAGTAAAATTGATCCAAATCTTCATGACCCGCTCTAGCTTTAACATATCGAAACATATATAATGCCAATTTGACTCGTCGTTACCTCTTCTGATGATTTCAATTAATTTTTAATTTTATAAGGCTTCAATATATACTTTCACTCAAAAATACATTTTATACAGTATAGAGATCTGCAACTTTTATATATTACTGGGTAAAAGCGTCGCTCTGAGTTAAAATGCATCATTTTTGCGTTGTATGACGGGTTTAACACACCCGCTATTAATTTTTGGCTATTAATTTTTGAATTACTTTTGATTCAAAATAGAAACAAGGCGGTTAAATAGTTCTTTTTTCATCAAACCAATGCAGCTGTTTATTGTGTAAATGGATCAACTAAGCTAACATGTACTGTTAACTGTTAGCGCTAAATTTTTTGTATAAGCGAGGCTGTTAAATAACTCTTTTTTCATCAAACCAATGCAGCTGTATATTGTGTAAACGGATCAACTATAAGCTAACATGTACTGTTAACTGTTAGCGTTAATTTTTTTGTATAAGCGATAGACAAATTTGCAATAGATAAGGGTGGCACTATGCTTATCGTGCAGCGAAGTCCGGCCCCGTACTGCACCGCCAGTTAAAAATTTTTTTTATGAATTGTTGTGCGATGCCATGTAGAAATTCACGTGCTTTGCGGTACAGTGCTGTACGGTGACAGACTTCGCCGAACGTCATCAAAAGTGTAGCGCCATCATAAGTATACCTAGGATTTATCTCACACCTACTCAAAAGATGAAGCATTCGAGCACTGAACTACTTTTCATACACCAGTTGCACCGCACGACCGAACTTATAAAAATTTCACAAACAATGTACACAGAAAAAACCAAATCTACACCCAAAAATCGTCACGAATTTGGTCCAATATTCTGACTCATTCTTGAACACAGAATTTGTTTTCGTCAGCTCCAGCTGCTTTGTGGTGAAACAATGCAAATTATTGTAAATTTTTACGCAATAGCATTTCAGATATCCATCGAATATCCGGATACCTAATATTATGTATACTTGAGTGGTTAGAACCATGGTTTCAACTGCTGCTGAGGACCATTTATCAGATTAAATCTGTTGTATTTTTGGTGCACATGATTGTTTACAGTTTTTCAGATGCTGGTCAACATACGCGTATACTGACTGCGATGTTACGTGCAATCACCATTGGAACATTACTTATTGCATTTAAATATTAACGAGAATTCATGAAAATTGATAACCTATATCCTCTCAGATAGCTGTATGTAATAGCTGTGTGCGATTAAAATGTGCATACTTGTTACTTTTCTTACAAAACATCACTCCATCACATGTAATAGAATCCGTAGTGAACAGGGAATGCCCGTAGCCAGCTCACCTTGCTAGGGGGGGGCTAAAAAATTTTCAGCAGGGGCATTCAATCACTGGTTCGAAAGTTACGAGACCTATCGCCTATACTGTGTGCTACACACGTTTGAGGACACGGGCCTTGATTGTAATTTAGTAATAAAAAATTTGTTATTGATAGGTAATTTATAGACAGAATCAACAAATTATTGTACGTGAACAGTCAAAATAACAAAAACTAGTCAACGTGATTTGCAACCGACGCCAACATAGTTTTAACATAAACAAAACCACAATAGTCTTAGAATTATACATATTAAAAGAATTAATCAACACATTTAGCTTGCATACGTTTTTATAATTGTGAGCTGCAACGTTGCCCGAAATACGGATGTGTGGCGTTCCAGCTTTAATTATATAGATTAATAAACGATGAAGTGACGATAAGATGACGTTTCAATCAGACACAAGTATACTTAAATCATATAACGCAAATGACGGGGCGTTAAAAAGCAGTAATTGAGAAAGGATAAAAACAACAAAAACCATTTGTTGAGTGTCCAATTCCCTTTAAAGAATAAGAAAACATATTACCTTGTGCAGCAAAATCTTGCTTCTATTAGTAAATTCAATTGTACGGCTTCATTATTAAATTTAAGACTCTATATAAGAAAATACTTTTATTTCTCAATTTAACAATTCAAATCTCTCGTTTTATGTGCTTACTGTAGTGATCCTAATAAGAAAGGCAACTGATATTTATTTGGCCTTCCAGAGGGAACGCCCTTGTTCTTGGGTTGAGGGCTAACATTTTAAATTTTCGTTTTATGTGCTTACTGTAGTGATCCGAATAAGAGGGGCAACTGATATTTATTTGGCCTTCCAGAGGGGAACATCATGTTATTCGGCTACGGACTGTTATTTATTTTTAATCCACGCTCCGGCACCCTTCGCTTTGTTACTTGATGTATTCCGTACTGCAATTATCCCCATTGAGTTAAACGTTATTTGTCTTGTATCTAGAAGCTTGAGCCATGTATGCAAGGTTATACTTTAGAATGTACTTAAAGTATCATTCTCAGTGCTCAAATAGTATGGCCGGAAACCGAACCCGTCACCTTGCTCTCGAGGCTAAGACTTTTGCAGGAGGGAGAAGGTTGCAAATTTTCTAGGAGAGGCGCAAGAATATTTCCAGGACCCTCCTTGGCTATAGACTTCGGCCCCCGATAGAATTGGTACCCGACGATCTAGATATTTCCTTTGTGAAATGTTTCGAATTTTGGCCAATGTTACTTTTCGGGGCGTAACCCAGTGTAGATTAAGCGCACTTCTTAAGCCTAAGCCTAAGTAAAAATGCAGTCTAGAATCGAAACCTACCCTTTTATAGACTCACCAAGAACCTAGAACGCCCGGTAAAGTAACATCGGCCCGAATTTTTATAATTTTTATTAAACTCAGCGAGTTTTCTTTGTAACAAGAGAGGTACTTTTCGAAAGCCTATTAGACACATTTTTGACAATACTTTGTAGAGTTATTGTTCATATTAGCAAATTAACCATTATTTTTATACAGTTACAACCCGGTTCTACGTCTTTCACCTTTTGGGCTTGCACCCTGTATATATTGCTGATGGCCCATTCACGTTACAAATATTTACGTGGATGTAAAAATATACCTTTTTTGCGAGCATCGTTATTGTTAATAGATATATACTTTATTAGTCGCAATGTTTGATATGTTCGCATATCATTTGAAAACCACGGAAACAAACAAAACTTCCTTAAAAGCATTTTGACTTGTCACAAATACTCATATAGTTTATTTTTTCATAGACCCCTGGAAGCGACAAAAAAATGTTCATAATAATGCGTGTTCTTAAATTTGTAAATTTGCGTGTTTATATATCTGTATGATTAATATTTTGCTTCGCAAACCTTTACTTTTTAAATAAAGGGTGGGCCTACTGTCCGACATCCTTTCTACACCCTCAAGATATCGTATACATATTCAAGCACGTTCCCTGTACTACACCTAATTTAAAATTCAATGCTGTTTTACACCTCAGTTCAATTGAAAAGACTGTACAATTTTTTACATACACGGAGACATTATAAACATGGATGATCTATTATGATCCAGGGTTGTTGGCTGGAAAAAAATTACGGGAAAAAATACTTTTTTTTTCCATTTTTTCCGAGGTGGATGGAAAAAAAAAATGAAAAAATGGAAAAATATTTAAACGATTCTTAAATATAATTTACAACTAAATATAATATAAAAACAACGATTTTTAGACGACATGTACTGAAATCTCCACGCTACACATTGAAAGTGCCCGTGTGTAATGTCCACCAGGGACACATCATATATCCGAAAAGAGGTAAAACGACAGCATATGAATACTATAAATGGATTTCAGAATTCAAACTTTAACGGCGATTCAAGGTAAAACTACATATGCAATTATTTCGGTTCCACTCACCAGGTTTCTTCAACAGTGGGGCCAAAGTTAGGGCGCTCAAACTTGAAAGTTTACTTTTACCGTAGGATTTAACAAGAACACGTCTTGCTCCTTTCTCGCTTTTCTTGCGAGGTTGCAGCAATTTAGAGGCTTTGTTGTCAGAAAACACAAAACGTATCATTAGGCATTTTAATATATACTTACAAAAACAAGAGTGACTTGTTTAGTTCGCTCCACTTAATGAATTTTTGATGTCTCTGCTGACCTCTTCCGTATTTTTCCATGCCAAAACTTAATTTTTTAAAATCGAATTTCAAATCCCAAATTCCTCCACTGGACTCGAAGTGTTTTTTGTCTGCCAAATTATACAAATTATATATACCATTTGCCATAGGTTGCGGAGCTAAACCAAATAGTGTTAAATGTTTCTCAATCAACATCTGCCTACGAGTCACTGATATATAATTTGTCCAACTTATGGAAAAAAATTTTGGGCCCCAGGAGGCTGACCCTGTGACCTTACTAATCGGGATTTTTCAAAAATTCAGATTTTCGCATGGAATATTCTGATCAGAATATGTCATCAAAACTCAAATATCAACAACTTTCAAAATGCAAGCATTCGGCAAACGACGGGCTAAGGGGTGCTAATCATCGTCGACAAGAGAATTTCCTTTTCCAATAAAAAAGAAAAAATTCGATTTTCCGGGCATAATTTTTTCCAAAAACACAAACCGATAGAGAGAAGCTCGTACATAAAAAGAGGTGAGCGGTTCAAAATTTTTCATCATATATTTTGCACTCTCCAATTCAGGTAAGCATGAAAGTGTCATATATTTCTCAATATGTCCAATTAAAGATGAGTGCTAATAATATATCTACACGAGAAATTTACCAACAAAGTATTCATTTCTTGTTTCGCAAGCTCTATTCTCAGTAAGGTCTTTGTCCAAAATCACGCATTTCCCAACTTTCACAGAATATTTTCCATTTCAGCTGAAATCTCAATTCTCTAGATCGAACACCGGTCTCACCGACGCAGGAGTGCCCATCAAGGGCCCACGTCCCCGCGCTATTATTCACTTCGCAAGAAGGAATCACAGAAGGATCAGAGTGATCCTAGCGCCCGAGTATTCCAGGACGCAATACCAACTGTAACGATCCAATAACTTTGACAATACGAACCGTCAAGTCGTCATGCGCACAGTCAATCACATCCATATTAACAGACACCGAAGGCCGCAAATCAAAAGATTTCAAAATTTTTTCATTTTTTTTCCAGAAAAAAATGAAAAATTCATTTTCCGCATAATTTTTCCAAAAACAACAACCCATATATCGAGAATGCTTAGCATAAAAGAAATTGGTGCTAAAATTTATATATCGCTCATTTTAATTCAGTGTAAGCATGAAATGTCATATATTCTCAATATTCCAATTAAATATTATTCTAATAATATATCTACACGAGAAATTTACCAACAAAGTATCATTCTTTTTTTACTGAAGCTTCTATTCAGTAAGTCGTTGTCCAAAACACCGCATCGCGAACTTCACATGAATATTTTCATTTCAGCTGAAATCTCAATTCGCTAGATCAACACCTTTCTCGACCGACGCAGGAGTGCCCATCGAAGGTGCCCACGTCCCTGCGTATCAGTTCACTTCGGAGAAGATCACAGAAGGATTCATGATGTGATCCTAGCGCCCGAGTATTCCGAGAATAACGCAATACCGAACTTTCTGTAACTGATCCAATAACTTTTTGACAATACGAACCGTACACTTTTAAGTCGTTGCATGCGCACAGTCAATCACATCCTTAGAATAGAATTTCTTCCGCGTAACTCTATTGTATATATGGCCCATGTAAAGATCAGGCGCAAAACGTTTTTCTGTGGGACTGATGCAACAAGTTAGCTTAAGCTTTAGACTAATTTTTTGCCTGGCTTAGGCTTAGGCTTAGAAATATGCGTATAATACTGTTCCGCACTTGTTCTTTACATTGGCCGTATAGATAATGAAAAATCTTAATTGATTTGCGGCACCTTCGGTGTCTGTTAAATATGGATGTGATTGACCTGTGCGCATGCAACGACTTAAAAGTGTACCGGTTCGTATTGTCAAAAAGTTATTGGATCAGTTACCAGAAAGTTCCGGTATTGCGTCACTCCGGAATACTCGGGCGCTAGGATCCACATCCCCATGCAATCACTTCCTGTGATCCCTTCTCCCGAAGTGAACTGATAACGCAGGGACGTGGGCACCACCTTACGATGGGCACATCACTGCGTCGGTCGAGACACAGGTGTTCGAATCCTAGCAAGAAATTGAGATTTCAGCTGAAATGAAAAATATTCATGTGCAAAAGTTCGCGATGCGGTGATTTTGGACAAACAACGACCTTAACTGAAAATAAGAAAGCTTCAGTCAAAAACAAACAGAAAATGAATACCTTTGTTGGTAAATTATCATCGTGTAGATATATTATTAGCAAACTAAAATATTTAAATTGGACATATTGACGAATATATGACACTTTCATGCCTTACAACTGAATTAAAAATGCAAACGCGATATAATAAAAATTTTGAACCACATCACATTTCATTTTATGCTCAAGCAATTCTCGATCATAATCAGGGTTGTTGTTTTTGGAAAAAATTATGCCCGGAAAAAATGAATTTTTCCATTTTTTTCTGGAAAAAATGGAAAAAATTCATTCTTTGTCTGACTGATTGATTAGCACCCCTTAGCCGTCGTTTGCTCAAAAATGCTTGCATTTTGAAAGTTGTTGCATATTTGAGCTTTTGATGACATCCTCTGATCGATCATTCCATGCGAAAATCTGAATTTTTGAAAAATCCGATTTGTAAGGTCACAAGTTCAGCCTCCTGGGGCCCAAAATTTTTTTCCATAAGTTGGACAAATTATATATCAGTGACTCGTTAGGCAGACGTCTGATTGAGAAACATTTAACACTATTTGTTTTAGCTCCGCAACCTATGTCAAATGGTATATATAATTTGTATAATTTGGCAACAAAAACACTTCGAGTCCAGTGGAGGAATTTGGGATTTAAAATTCGATTTTAAAAAATTAAGTTTTGGCATGGAATAATCGGAAGAGGTCAGCAGAACATCAAAAATTCATTAGTGGAGCGAACTAAACAAGTCACTCTTGTTTTTGTAAGTATATATTAAATCCCAAGATACGTTTTGTGTTTTTTCTGACAACAAAGCCTCTAAATTGCTGCAACCTCGCAAGAAAAGCGAGAAAGGAGCAAGACGTGTTCTTGTTAAATCCTACGGTAAAAGCAAACTTTCAAGTTTGAGCACCCTAACTTTGGCCCCACTGTTGAAGAAACCTGGTGAGTGAACCGAAATAATTGCATATGTAGTTTTACCTTGAATCTCGTGGCAAATTTTGAATTCTGAAATCCATTTATATATTCATATGCTGCCGTTTTACCTCTTTTCGGATATATAATGTGTCCTGGTGGACATTACACACGGGCACTTTCAATGTGTTGCATGAAAATTAGTTACATGTCATCTAAAAACGTTGTTTTATATTATATTTAGTTGTAAATTATATTTAAGAATCGTTTAATATTTTTCCATTTTTTCCATTTTTTTCCATCCACCTCGGAAAAAATGGAAAAAAAAAACTATTTTTTCCCGTAATTTTTTTCCAGCCAACAACCCTGATCATAATAGATCATCCATGTTTATAATGTCTCCGTGTATGTAAAAAATTGTACAGTCTTTTCAATTGAACTGAGGTGTAAAACAGCATTGAATTTTAAATTAGGTGTAGTACAGGGAACGTGCTTGAATTGTATACGATATCTTGAGTCTGTAGAAAGGATGTCGGACAGTAGCCACCCTTTATTTAAAAAGTAAAGGTTTCGAAGCAAAATATTAATCATACAGATATATAAACACGCAAATTTACAAATTTAGAACACGCATTATTATGAACATTTTTTTGTCGCTTCCAGGGGTCTATGTAAAAAATAAACTATATGAGTATTGTGACAAGTCAAAATGCTTTTAAGGAAGTTTTGTTTGTTTCCGTGGTTTTCAAATGATATGCGAACATATCAAACATTGCACTAATAAAGTATATATCTATTAACAATAACGATGCTCGCAAAAAAGGTATATTTTTACATCCACGTAAACATTGTAACGTGAATGGCCCATCAGCAATATATACCAGGGTGCAACCAAAGGTGAAAGACGTGGAACCGGATGTAACTGTATTAAAATAATGGTTAATTTGCTAATATGAACAATAACCTACAAAGTATTGTCAAAAATGTGTCTAATAGCTTTCAAAATACCTCTCTTGTTACAAGAAACTCGCTGAGTTTAATAAAAATTATAAAAATTCGGGCCGATGTTACTTTACCGGGCGTTCAGGTTTCTGGTGAGTCTATAAAAGGGTAGGTTTCGATTCTAGATTACATTTTTACTTAGGCTTAGGCTTAAGAATACGCTTAATCTACTGTTACGCCCCGAAAAGTAACATTGGCCAAAATTCGAAACATTTCACAAAGGAAATATCTAGATCGTCGGGTACCAATTCTATCGGGGCCGAAGTCTATAGCCAAGGAGGGTCCTGGAAATATTTTGCGCCTCTCCTAGAAAATTTGCAACCTTCTCCTCCTGCAAAAGTCTTAGCCTCGAGAGCAAGGTGACGGGTTCGGTTTCCGGCCATACTATTTGAGCACTGAGAATCATACTTTAAGTACATTCTAAAGTATAACCTTGCATCATGGCTCAAGCTTTAGATACAAGACAAATAACGTTTAACTCAATGGATAATTGCAGTACGGAATACATCAGTAACAAAGCGAAGGGTGCCGGAGCGTGGATTAAAAATAAATAACAGTCCGTAGCCGAATAACATGATGTTCCCTCTGGAAGGCCAAATAAATATCAGTTGCCCCTCTTATTCGGATCACTACAGTAAGCACATAAAACGAAAATTTAAAATGTTAACCCTCAACCCAATAACAAGGGCGTTCCCTCTGGAAGGCCAAATAAATATCAGTTGCCCTTCTTATTCGGATCACTACAGTAAGCACATAAAACGAGAATTTGAATTGTTAAATTGAGAAATAAAAGTATTTTCTTATATAGAGTCTTAAATTTAATAATGAAGCCGTACAATTGAATTTACTAATAGAAGCAAGATTTTGCTGCACAAGGTAATATGTTTTCTTATTCTTTAAAGGGAATTGGACACTCAACAAATGGTTTTTGTTGTTTTTATCCTTTCTCAATTACTGCTTTTTAACGCCCCGTCATTTGCGTTATATGATTTAAGTATACTTGTGTCTGATTGAAACGTCATCTTATCGTCACTTCATCGTTTATTAATCTATATAATTAAAGCTGGAACGCCACACATCCGTATTTCGGGCAACGTTGCAGCTCACAATTATAAAAACGTATGCAAGCTAAATGTGTTGATTAATTCTTTTAATATGTATAATTCTAAGACTATTGTGGTTTTGTTTATGTTAAAACTATGTTGGCGTCGGTTGCAAATCACGTTGACTAGTTTTTGTTATTTTGACTGTTCACGTACAATAATTTGTTGATTCTGTCTATAAATTACCTATCAATAACAAATTTTTTATTACTAAATTACAATCAAGGCCCGTGTCCTCAAACGTGTGTAGCACACAGTATAGGCGATAGGTCTCGTAACTTTCGAACCAGTGATTGAATGCCCCTGCTGAAAATTTTTTAGCCCCCCCTAGCAAGGTGAGCTGGCTACGGGCATTCCCTGTTCACTACGGATTCTATTACATGTGATGGAGTGATGTTTTGTAAGAAAAGTAACAAGTATGCACATTTTAATCGCACACAGCTATTACATACAGCTATCTGAGAGGATATAGGTTATCAATTTTCATGAATTCTCGTTAATATTTAAATGCAATAAGTAATGTTCCAATGGTGATTGCACGTAACATCGCAGTCAGTATACGCGTATGTTGACCAGCATCTGAAAAACTGTAAAAAATCATGTGCACCAAAAATACAACAGATTCAATCTGATAAATGGTCCTCAACAGCAGTTGAAACCATGGTTCTAACCACTCAAGTATACATAATATTAGGTATCCGGATATTCGATGGATATCTGAAATGCTATTGCGTAAAAATTTACAATAATTTGCATTGTTTCACCACAAAGCAGCTGGAGCTGACGAAAACAAATTCTGTGTTCAAGAATGAGTCAGAATATTGGACCAAATTCGTGACGATTTTTGGGTGTAGATTTGGTTTTTTCTGAGTACATTGTTTGTGAAATTTTTATAAGTTCGGTCGTGCGGTGCAACTGGTGTATGAAAAGTAGTTCAGTGCTCGAATGCTTCATCTTTCGAGTAGGTGTGAGATAAATCCTAGGTATACTTATGATGGCGCTACACTTTTGATGACGTTCGGCGAAGTCTGTCACCGTACAGCACTGTACCGCAAAGCACGTGAATTTCTACATGGCATCGCACAACAATTCATAAAAAAAATTTTTAACTGGCGGTGCAGTACGGGGCCGGACTTCGCTGCACGATAAGCATAGTGCCACCCTTATCTATTGCAAATTTGTCTATCGCTTATACAAAAAAATTAACGCTAACAGTTAACAGTACATGTTAGCTTATAGTTGATCCGTTTACACAATATACAGCTGCATTGGTTTGATGAAAAAAGAGTTATTTAACAGCCTCGCTTATACAAAAAATTTAGCGCTAACAGTTAACAGTACATGTTAGCTTAGTTGATCCATTTACACAATAAACAGCTGCATTGGTTTGATGAAAAAAGAACTATTTAACCGCCTTGTTTCTATTTTGAATCAAAAGTAATTCAAAAATTAATAGCCAAAAATTAATAGCGGGTGTGTTAAACCCGTCATACAACGCAAAAATGATGCATTTTAACTCAGAGCGACGCTTTTACCCAGTAATATATAAAAGTTGCAGATCTCTATACTGTATAAAATGTATTTTTGAGTGAAAGTATATATTGAAGCCTTATAAAATTAAAAATTAATTGAAATCATCAGAAGAGGTAACGACGAGTCAAATTGGCATTATATATGTTTCGATATGTTAAAGCAAGAGCGGGTCTTGAAGATTTGGATCAATTTTACTTTAAACCATGTAAACGACCAAAACATATTACTAAGTTTAAGGCCTCCTCAGCGTAATAAACACAAGTCTAAAACAATGCTTAAAGCCTAAGCTTAAGCAAGAATTAGTCTAAAATTTAAGCCTAATCTATTGCGGTCTAGTGAGAAAGGCGAGGCATCACTAAAAGTAACATAGGCTGATGTTTGTACGATTAAGCGTAAGTATATTTCAATGTGGTTCAAAGGCCAAGTTTACCCTAATTTATGAGCGCATTGAGACAACAGTGACTTGAACACGACGGCTTTTATGGATTCTTGCGAATTATACTCATACGGCCCCCTGAAATAAATAAATAAAAAAATTTTCTAGCGAGACAGAAAAACGATTCTGTCTTACATGGAGGTACTTTTTGGATATTGCAATTGTTTGCAAATTATCAAACAAGAGAACATTGAAAATTGTGAGCGTGGTGAATAACCAGTTGAGCCAATATAGAGAACACGGCCGTAACAGTAGTATAAGCGTATTCCAAAGCCTAAAGCCAAAGCGCAAGAATGATCTCATAGCTACGCTACCCCTAAGCGTAATCCCAAGCAAAAAACTAGTCTAAAGCTTATGCTTACTCTATTGAAGTCTCTAAGAAAACCGTTCTGCCACTGATCGTCACATGGGCCACAAGTTGTATAACAAACAATACATTTTGGCAAAAATTTAGGCTAGTCATTTTGTGGAAATTTATTCATTATCAAAAACGATCAATGTTTAGTTTTTGGATCATTGAAATATTTTTATTGTTTTACCGTCGACAGCATCGATGTGTATAGATTGAGAAATTTCAAAATTATTTCTTGCAACTTTCTAAATGCAACCATTGACTTGTCTTACAACTCACGTCTCGGTCAGCGGATGGTAACATTGAACAAAACAACGACTATACAACAAATCGTTGTTTAGAAGACGTTTTTCAATTTGAGCTCGCGAACAATTTGTGGCTTAAAATAGTTCAATCCAAGCTGAATTCACTGAACGATTAGTGCGGCGACAATTTTGAATTTTGTCTCCACAATTGAACGCCGTTCCAAGATCTTGTACCTTAAAATAGACAATAATAAATAACATTGTATTTATACGCATATTTGTGTCAAAATTCTTCTGTCCTATCGATTATCAATTTTGGTCAATGTATAGAACAGGGGCGGTTTAGTAGTACAACCCTTCCTAAGCGTATAGCCTAAGTCTATGCCAAAGTCCAAGATATAAGAACGAACTTATATCTATACCTAAGCCGAAGCTTAAGCAAAAAATAGTGTAAAGCTTGCTAAACTTTGTCTATTCTAGACCCACAGAAAAACGTTCCGCCCCTGATTGGTTTACATTGACTTCAATTTAAAAACCAAGTCTCTCATTGATCAGTTTTAAGGAATTTAGGGATTTTTGGACAACTTGCGTGTGCTTTAGTTATAATTTGAAACTGCAAAACGTTGCATTTTAAGAAGTTTCTGCAGAAACGTATTAACGTAACCTAATTCCCGAAAATCTGTCTAACTTTAGGTTCAAATTTAGCATTTGGTTTCGGATTATAGGCTTCTAGGAAAATATTTGTACAACCCTGAGGTTTTGACTAAAGCTCAGAAATCGTAATAATGTTTAAAGATAGTAAACTGAAAATTTTTCGCTTAACCCTTTCTCACATGAATATTTTCTATTTCCCCTGAGACCTACTTTTATGCTAGGATTCGAACTCCGGTGACTGGAGTGGGAGGCGTATACCATCACCACTCAGCTATAGGAGCTTGACGCTCGAGCCCGAGGGGGCTCTCACGTCTTGTGGTGATTTAGTACTAAGTATACGCGTTGCAATTGTTAAACACGGTGCGATATATATTACTTAAGGTATGTACACTGCGCTAAGGTGCCTATAGGCAACTCAATGTGAAAAGGGGTTAATAACTCTAGGCTTAAAAAGTCAGTATGCGGTCTGGTAGCGGAACCCGGGGAGGACAAAAGGGTCGGTAGGTTTAAAAGCGGTCACTTTTGTAGTCTTCCCCTCCGTTTGAAAGTCTCCCACAGTTTCAGAAACTGAGCAAAATTATTCATACCGATAATGTCCACTTAGTGCAACAAATCAACACGGCAAAACGCGTTAAATAGTTAACTTTTGACGTCATTGCACATGAATGAAATATAAGCTTTATTATTGCTAAAAACCATAATACGCTACAAATATATCACTGCAAAAAATGGTGAGTCAATACACTCTGAAATATAATTCACGGGACTACACAAAATTGAGTCAAAATTCGATTTTGCCAGAGTCAAGGCATAACATTCACGCAGTTGCACGTCTGACTCAGCGAAGTCGAATTTGACGAGTTTGCGGGAAAGTTGATGTCTCGTACTTTAGCGAAGTCGAATTTGACTCAGTTTGTGTAGTCCCGTAGAGCCTATTTCGGAGTAGAGTCAATGTGACTCACAATTTTTTGCTGTGTTGGCGAATTCAAATTTAGGTAAAGTACTTATATGGGTTAGACTGAATTCACGACTATTAGTCGCCTGACAAGATATCGACTCTATCTGGTTCTTGCCCCCGACATCTCTTCGAATCCACAACTTGTCGCTTTGACATCTAGTCAATGCCGTATCTACTGCCACGCGACGAGGTGTCGCAGTCGAGACGAATTGGCGCAGTCGACAACATATCCATTTTTGCAAGTGGTCTGTTCATGAGGTTTGGGCAATTCGGCATCGATATACCTTGATCCTCTGAATCAAAATTTGTTTTTATTGCATAGCTCCTATTGGCCCATGTAAAGATCAGGTGAGGTGGGAACGTTTTTCTGTGGGACTGCAATAGAGTAAGCTTAAGCTTTAGACTAATTTTTTTGCTTGGCTTAAGGCTTAGGTTTAGGCTTATGAATACATTTATAATACTGTTCCGCCCCTGTTCTTTACATTGACACTCCTGTTTTGCGATTAAAATTAGTCGGCTAAAATATTGCTAGAAATCTAATTTTAATAACGAAACGGAGTTGACTAAAATTAAAAACGTTGTTTAAAAATAAAAATTATGTTTGAACTTTGAACCGTTCATGGTTCACACCTATAAAATAGGTGCAATAGGAATATTAACAGCAGGTACTAAAGACAAGAATTTTTTGAACGAAACCTTTCAACATCGGCCGTTCAACCAAACGATTTTACGTTTGCGCAGAACTCCAAACGTAATGAAATATAACAATTTAGGTAAATTGACTGGTTTTAAAGACCTGTGTAGATGCTGGTATTGTGCTTTAGTTGCCATCCTTTACGTTACAGTATAGGCCGGTGGCCAACTCACTTTGCTACGGGGGTTAAAAAATTTTTAAGGAGTGGAATAAAGGTTTTTCGTTACTTAGAAGCAAAACTGAAAATATTCTAGGGAGGGCAAAATTTTTCTAGAACACCTGAGTCCTCCTTCTGCTCCCACCCCCCCTTTGGCTACGGTACCGTTTCAGTGGTATATATATGTTAAAATTCCAAAATACAATAAATTTCAGAATTCCAGGATATTTTAAAGCACTTAAAAGCTCAATTTTTAAATACTTTGTCGCAGGAAAAAACAAAACAGTGAAAAAAATAAAAACAATACACCGTGTATAAAAAGGTAAAACTTTTAAGACTGTGTTTTTAATACCAAAAATGCATCTAAAATTGTTAGCGCTCACTTAGTGCATCATATGTAATTGCATTAGTGAGCTGTTATACAACATTTGAGGTATCAACGGCCCTGGCTGCGGCCCCCATTCTCCCCAAGACGGATGACCTTGATCACCTGGTGGGGAACAAAACCACCATGCGATTACAAAAATACGCGTCTACGACATATTTATGCAGGTTATCGTATTCCATTATTGACACATCGTGTCCACACGTATCTGCCCCTTTTTGAAATATTGAGCCGCTGGGCCCTGGTTTATACCTTAATACATGAAGGACCTCGTCTCGCAGGCTGGCGATTAGGATACTCTAGCAGCGACCCAATGGGACGTCTTGGCTTGAAATTAAAAGTTTATACGCTTCTACGCCAAATCTTAAGTAAACCTAAGCCTAAGCAAAAATAAAAGTTCCGCAAAAAACTATCGACCTGTACATTGCCCTGTTTTGCGCTAGACTTATGCACTTAGGCTTATTCTTGGGGTTATATCTTAAGGATAAGTCTTTAGACCAATACGCGCATTTATTCAGGGTCAGGCTGAGAAAACTGGGAAACTGAGAAACAAATACAGGCTGGAGAACTCAGAGGCAGCGAATCTAAGACATGACAATGGGGAGACGTAAACTGGAAACTGGAACACTAGAATGCGCAACTGGAAAACTTGGCACCTGGGGCGTTGGAAACGGCAAGATGGGAAATCCAATTCACCAGGCGCTATAAAACTAGGGCCAAACAAACGATAAAATTTTGTAAAACACGAAAATTCCGCTACCTAGAACCTCCGGCTGAAATTGTAAAAGTGCCGGAAGGTGATTTTCCTCCGGTGCTGATGCAAAACTGTTTGTTGTAATTTGGTATCAGGGTGCAATCGGAGGTGAAAAAGACCAGAGTCGGAGGTCAACAAAACTTGCCGGACGTGAGGCGAAATTAGGTAGTAAAAATGGTTAATTAGTAAATTTTATCTAATATCTGCAATATGTTGTTTGATTCTAGGCTAACTTTCTGCGAAATTTCGGAAATGCTTTCTCGAAAATTGACAAAATTAGCGCGTTGAACAGATAAATTTTGCAAAATTGTACTACCGAAATTGCCGGAACGTTTCGTAATAATTCTACCGGAATCCGAGTTCGATTTACGCGGGAGCCAGATGTAGACCTCTGGTTGTACCGTGCCTGGTATATACCTATACACTAGTCTTTGAACTCAAAATTTAGTTTGAAGACTTCAACATTAAAAAGAATTTAAAAATCGGGCCAGTTTTGGCCAAACACGGGTCGGAAAATAACGTAAAAAAACCCTTCGTTACAATATACTAGAGATAGTAGTACACGCTCATCCATAAAAACGCTACATTTACTAAAAATAACAAACGTGCAAAACAAAAACAAAATGGCAATTTTGTAAAAATTGATTTAGCGACCCATGTTAAAATCGCTATGTCCCTGAATCACATCTGCCATGGTAAAAATTTAAGTTAGCTGATGAAATTCTAGGATTTCACTGACATAGTAGCATGTTGTATTTCGGGATATTGTTGACGATAGAAATTTGCGCGATATGATCGAAAGTGAAGATAGGATTTTGGGATATAATTAAGTCGTATGAACTTTCATTGTTTTTACGAAAAAATATTCGCACTGAAAGTATGTTCTATTGAATTTTCTTTAAATCAAACAAAATACAGAGTAGATTATGCTTTGTTCATCGATTACAGATAAGCCAAAAAATAAAGAATCATCACCGTGTTTATTTCCTGTTATCTTAGTAATTCTTCAGTCACTGATTGGTTTAGACTGATTACTGATGTCAGTCGCTAAAGTCGAATTATTGTTCTCCACACCATCTGGTCGAGTCAATTGTTTAAGTAAAGCAAAAGAAGCTGCGGTTTACCAATACAACCGAATTCAATGCAAAAGCATTCAACTTCTATTTGAAAATCCTGTGAATGCTTGAAAAAGAAAAACTTGAAAAAGAAGATTAAGCTACACAAATAATTGACTTCAAACTTTCAAATATTGGCTTACAAAATTGCTACAGATACTTTTACATAAAATTGGTGAACTACTTGGTTTTTTTTGAATTAAAAAACGCAATCCAATGGCAGTTATCGAAAGTGAAGTCATTTATGCGGTTAATGATTATTTAGCTGAATTTCTTAGAAACTTTCCATGTGAGGGCTTACATGATTTTTCCAACAAATAAAAAATTTGTCATTTTGTAACTAAGCTGTGCCATTTGGCAACGAAATTCTTAATTTACAAAATCTAAAGAAACGGCGCACTTACTTCAATATTAATAACTTTATTTTTAATTAGTGATTGTAGAAAAACACATAACAGGC